>OY992514.1:7080655-7680655 GCA_963921215.1 Scoparia ambigualis
CTAGATTAAACGCCGAATTTGTATAGACTAATCTCGGAGTAAGTCTTATTCCAGTTTGATCGAATCCACCCTTAGTAAAGGCATTCTACGCATACCTTTTTATACCCGACGTTTCGACCGAGTGGCACCGGCCGTGGTATGCGTAGAATGCCTATACTAAGTAGTTTTGCGTTAATCCCGTCTAAATATGTGTGCATAATGGAACGCGAAAGTTTAAAAGTGTATAACGTTCATTTAGCTCAGCTGTTGCGATTTAAAGTACAATATAGAAAGTTTAAAGTCGCAATAACTCAGTTTGAATAAACATTTTTTTTAATGTTTACATCAAAGTATTTAGATCCTTGTATTTTACTTTAGCGTGCAAAGTTTCATAAAAATTGGCATATTGGTTTCCAAAAAATGTCGACTTGGAAGTTTGTATAGAAAACCGAAATGCGTAAACCTTCTCAAGCCAATAATCATCGATTGTGGGGATGACTTGATTTCAATGACGGAGGCCTTCGCCCAACAGTGGGATTGTTTACAGGATGTACTCTACTACTTCAATTTAATGTATGAAGAGCAGTTTTTCCTTGACAAAACCTCCAAGTTTTTTTCGTTGTTATATTTATAATGTTTATCCCCGAGTTCGTACTGTATCTGCTTGATTTAACAAAACATGACGTATCTATTTCTTTTGTAAATTCACACATTATATTGTAATTAATATAAGTATGATATACATAGGTATAAGCACGACTATTATCACAGAATGGTTAGTCAGAGACTACGCAATGGGGACAGCAAAAGCAGTCCTCTACTATAGTCCACTTTTCACCAAATAGCGACCTCAGTGGTGAGCCCATCCCTATGCTGTTGGATGTATTTGCAGTCTTTAGTCGGTTAGTCGCCTTTTACGACAACCAAGGGATGAGAGGGGGTATGTTAGTATTCTTTCACCGCTACTCGACACAGTTAAATACTTATAAATATGATTGTATTACATTTAACAACATAATATATTTATTTAATAATATCTAAGATTTTATTTAATTAACCTCTTCCAACATTTCATTACACGGCAGACTTAATGCCTGAGGCATTCTAAAAATGAAAAGACAATAATAATTCTGATTCCAGAATTATCTTGTTAGAAAACTCAAATTGTCCATAAATCTAAGAATGTTTCTAACTTTTATATTGTTACGATCAATGATATTATAATATCATGGTTACGATCCTGATACATATCCTTTGCTTGAACACTGAATTCTAAAATAGTTTCAGAGCTCTTTTGCTCAAACACTGTAAACGTAGGTAATTAATTTTTTAACCTGCTTTTATCTATTAATCCTTACTTTACAAACATGTACTTATATCTTGAATACTTTATCTTACCTTACCTCAAAGTTAGTTAGGACACGGTAAATTGTTTACCGTGTCTGTGGTCTCTACCTACCCTTCTAAGAAGTGGGCGTAATGTGTATATGTAATGTAAAATTCAGTGTTCATTAGGGATGGGCAACTGGAAAAAATATATCAATAAATGTCGTATCGATGTTTTTAAATAATATCGATATTTCGATATGTCGATATTTTGCCCAACCCGTGGAAACATTTCCAAAATATTTAAAATTCGTAAAATTAAACACAATTTGTCAAAATATCGTAGAAAATATGATTTGACGGATGATGTTTCGTAGGGATACGTTAAAAAAATATCGAAGTTGATACGAATATGGTAATAAAAGATAAATATCGATATAACAAGTCAAAATTTTCGACGATATATATCGATTACTTTATTTTAAAATATTGATTTTTTGATGTCGATTTTTTTTACCCAAGCCTAGTGTTCATTATTTGGCAGACAAACTAGTACAAACACTATCGCGCGCTCGTGATCAATCAAGCAGCTTGACCGTCTCACAACCCCTTATGAAGTCTAGCCAATATAAAGAGATTCTGATGTCGTTTGCGCCTCTCAGTACGCATACGCAGACATTGAGACGATCGCGCGGAGACGTCTTTTATGATCACGATACGACGCGACAGATTTGTTACATAAATTAATAAATTTTTCTTATCTCCTATTAAATGTTAACGCGGTCGTTCGAAATATTAAAAAAAATAGTTGACAATCATTTTTATTTTACTAATCAAAAAGTTTTTATTGGATTCGAGTACAAACATTTTACACGTACTTTATTTCGTTTTCGCGGGCGTTTTTTATGAAGACTGTCTTGTGAAGGATTTTATCGTTAAAAAATTATCTACGCTTGTGAGTGAGACTGTTTTGTTTTTTTATTTTTGTAAAACAATTGACGTTTAAATCAAAATGGTGAACAGAGTGTACAAAGTCAGTTCAGATAAAGAACAGAAAATTGGGAGCAAACACAACCAGATTTTTATGTCAATAATTGGTAAGTTTGTAGTTGTTTTACAATACAATCCTTTAATTAAATAAATACATACATACTTGAAACCACGACTATTATCCCCGAAGGGTTAGTCAGAGACTAGGCAATGAAAACGTTTCATCAAATAGCGACTGCACATGTGCTCAGGTAGTGAGCTCTATGCTCTTGGAAGTAAGTCCAGTCTTTAGTCCGTTAGTCGCCTTTTACGACATCAAAGGGGTAGTAGCATTCTTTATGAGCCTTTGATGGCTCATGATATCTTACGGCAACAACCGGGACCAACGGCTTTACGTCCCTATCGGGATCAATGGCAGCTAGAGATATTTTAAATCGATCACCCATCAAGTGCCCAACAATGCGAAAGTTGCTGCACTTGCATGATCGTAATTCTAATTCGCAAAGCGCTGCGCTACCGAACTCTCGCTGGTTAAGAATACTTATATTAATGAATTATGCTTTTTATTTATTTGAAGCAAACTTGGTTCTTAGTACGAGTATATACCGTAAAAGGCATGTTTACCGGTCCATGGGGGGAGCGCATTTTTTCACATAACTTTATAAGTCCTATTATCGGAAGTCCGAAAATATTTCTCATACCAGTTTACATTATAATGATCACTCTTCCTAAGAATATTTAATACTAACGATCGAAACTCATAATCATCAGAATTCATAATATCACTAATCATACACCTTGTTTCGTTCTCATTAAACGTAGTTCTTGTTCCGTGCTTCGGAAGGCCTTGGGTTAAAACCCACCAACCCGCATTGGGCCAGCGTGGTGGGTTATGGCCCAATAACCCCACGTGCTATTGTTTACGTGGCAGACCTGTGCCCAGCAGTGGGATGTTTATAGGCTGATGATGATGAGGTTACAGCCCCTCTTGAAGCCCTCCAGCTGCGGAGAGACATTGCTTCTCTCAGTGTCTTCTACCGAAATTACTACGGAGAGTGTTCTGAAGAACTTTTTGATCTAATCTATACGTGCTGGTCTTAGGAACCACCATTATACTGTGCCGACTATCAGCACTCGTACCAAAAAATTTGTAAAGTCGTTCCTCTGGTCTTACCATTCGGCTTTGGAATTCTTTGCCGGCGCATGTGCTTCCCAGCTCTTATGTCCCGGGTCTTTAAAGCGGGGAGCGAAACGGCATTTTTGCAGGCCGTCATGAATAGGTGCGCTTATTACCGTGCTGTTCCACGGTGAGGAGCGCTCTCGTTATTTTGGTCTGCATCGGCTGCTTACCATCAGGCAGGATGTAGTCACTATGACGAGTCAGATAAAAAAAATAGGTATTTTTTATGCGGACGTTTTGAGAACGTTAATTATTGTGCATCTAGTTTTCATATGTGATTGATTGTATACTCATAATTGTCTTAAAGCAATTGACGCGCTACAATTTTTAGGACAGTCAATATTGATTCTTAGCTAATCATAATACAGTGGTGTCAAGTGCACAGTAATAAAAGCCAACAGTATCAATTGGTAAGCTGAAACAATATCATATTTATAGTTTAGTTGCTATTGAAACCTATTGTGGTGCCTAATAATATTTTAGATAATTAGTAAACCATTTCAATTGTTTTACTATTGAAAATGGTTATCAGATGCAAATCGCTTGAGACATATTTTTGGCCATAGCTCCGAGGGTTTTGGGAAAATCGAGATGGGAACAGTACCAAGAGTTGAGGAATTTATCAAGACACATGTGAGCGTTTCAATTTTGAAAATCGGCATGTAAGTTTTTTTGGAATTTTGTAAATGTAACGGGTTTTTTGGGGGGTGTTTGTTTACTAAATTGTAAATAATTCGGAAGAAAACTTACTCAAGAAAAATTTAAAAAAAAAGTCCTAGTGTAGCTAAGACCGAAGTTAACGGATCGAGGCTCTAGAGACCTGTTACTTTATGAACAGGCATTTCAAGAAGTTCAAAATGCGCGGTTTATTCGGGCTTAAGTGCTAAAAATAAAAACAGTATAATATTAAGTACTCTCTGTCAGGTTCAATTGTACCAGGGGTCAATTGTAGCTACATACAAATAAATAATTTTTGATTTATGTTATTATAATGATTGATATTAAGATAATTAAATACTCAAAAGTAGTGTTTGAGCCAAAGGAATAGTATATTATGTAAGAGTTGACTACTTTTAGATATTGGGGAAGAAAAGTCTGTTTTTATTTTAAGTTATTTTTTTTTACTTTCTTGACTCTAAATATTTTGGTTACTAAAAGCAAAGATTGAAAGTGTATAATTATCTTTGTTGTCCCCGGTCTACCCTATTAGTTTAGCTACAAAATGGCGAAAAAAATTTGAAAATCGGTTAATAATTTGTGACCTGTAAGTGGTCCCTTTAGATTTGCAATTGTAGAAAAACGGGTATTTCCGTTTATAAAACTGATGTAGCTTCTATGATTATTGACTGATCGTCATGGTAATGGTGTCAAAATATGCGGATGCAGGCGAGAAGTGCATTCGAGAAAACATGGTTGAGTGAAGCGATGGCTGATTCACATGCCATACTCATGAACGGGTGCCGCCTGTGGAGGCTGGTCTGCTCTTGCAATCTTATTTTTATTTGTAATAGAAATAATAGTCTTTCTTTTTCTGGTTTCAAAGATAGACACTGTAAGATATTGTTCATTTTATTTTAAACTAGCGACCCGCCCCGGCTTCGCACGGGTTACTACCCGTACCCTAAACAAATTATAGCCTATAGCCTTCCTCGATAAATGGGCTATCTAACACTGAAAGAATTTTTTCAAATCGGACCAGTAGTTCCGAGATTAGCGCGTTCAAGCAAACAAACTCTTCAGCTTTATAATATTAGTATAGATTGAGCAATATATTCTTTTGTATGTGTTGTGTGGTCTTGTAATAGTATTCAAGTTTTTTTATGTTGTAATGGAAAATGTCCTTCTATGATAGGGCATTTTCCAATTTGTATTGACGCTGTAAAAGAAAGGGAGAAAAGAAATGCCCTTGCTGAGTTTCTTGCCGGTTCTTCTCAGTACAAGGCTCCTGCCCCATAGTTAGGACTTACGAACCGATGGCATAGCGACATTCATAAGTGCTCAACTATTGTAGCTTATATTGAATAAATGAATTTAACTTTGACTTTGAGTTGGAATTTCGAAAATATAAGTGAAATTGAATGAATGAGACATTTTATTCGTTAAAAGTAAAGTTTATTCTTTGAAAGATGAATGAATGAAATTTACTTACCTACATTTTATTCTTTTAAAGTTAAGTTTATTCTTCTAAAGATGAATGAATGAAATATACATGTTCTTCTTTGAAAGTTAAGAAAAAAGATAAAGTTCGAAAGTGAAGAAATTTTAATAAGCTGTCATCTTAATGACAGCATTTATTTGATAACATAAGCTAATTGTGCATAGTACAAAATTACGTAGGACCTATCACATTGTATTAAGTCTGTATGAGATTTAATGCCTTTGCTTTTCCTATGTTTAAAAATATGAATTGTAATAAAATCTTCTATCTTAAAACCCCTCTATTTACAACAATAACTACTGTTGATTCTTAAAACAGAATAAAAAAATTAATATACTTACAGAAATTCAATTTTGATCAAGTAACATTTTTGTGGAACAGACAATGTATGGGGAATAGGTAAATAAATAAATAATCAAGTTTTCAGAGTCTGTTTACGCGACTTTCGTCAGACAACAGTACAATTAAAATTAAACTTCACTAAACTTAATAAGAAAATGAGAGAAAACAAAAACATGATAAAAACAATAGTAAATTATTATGAAAGGCCGTATGTGTTTGTTTATGGGCGAGTGTATGTGTGTGTATGAGTGCGTGTGGGGGTGTGTGCGTTTGTGTGTGTGCGCGTGTGTGGGGGTGTGTCTGTGTGTGTGTGCGAACCAATAGTGCTATCGTATTGCCTAGTTAACCTGTATAGCCCTGTGTTATCTTAGCTCTCTTAATACTTTTTCTAGGTCGTCGTAAGAAAGTGTACTAATCCATTTAGAGACTATTTTCTTTATCTCGTGTGGTGCGCAATTTTTAACGTCACAGTGCGTTTGGACCTTATTGTAGATGAATGGATGAAGGAATTTGCTGTACTTTCTTGCGAAGTCACTTTTAATTGAGGGGATAGGTATCTTGAAAACACGTTTATTGAGCATTTCTTAGTCAACTAATTTGATGACGGAGCAGTCAGTCTGCAACACTATAAGCACAAAAAGACCACGAGCTGTAAGGAATCCACTTTCCTTATATAATATGTTTGTAGGGTACCTAATAGGTTTCTTAAATATGACTTTAAGGACGGAACGTTGTGCCCTTTCCAGGAATATCATATTACTAGAAGTTGCAGCACCCTATGTAGTAATGCATTAAGTGATTATTGACTGACAGAAAGCAGTATAAACCACTTTAAGCAGATTAATATCTGCGGCAGTTCGTAAATTCTTCTAAATGTAAATCAGTTTACGGACCCTTTTTGCAGTTGCATCAATGTGTGCTTTAAAGGATAGCTTCTCGTCCAAAATCAAACCCAGGTACTTTATTGAGGGGATCTGTTAATGCAGCTGCATGTACATTCTTGTTGATGTTGCGTGTTTTGTAGATGGTACATGTGAAGGTTGATGTTGTTGAAGTAGCTAAGGTTTTGTAGAAACAGAGAAATTTTTCATATTTAGCAAATTATGAGACATTCAGAGTTAGCAAATTATGTAGCAGCCAGGCCGTGATCACTTTCATTCCTTTTTTTACCCGTTGAGTGACTCGTTCCCAAGTAGTGTCATGAAGTATGATGGCCGTGTCGTCAGCATAACAGACTACCTCGGCATCCTTGAGTTCAGAGGTCATTAACATAAAAAATAAAGAGAGTGGGGCTAAGTATGCTGCCCTGGGGCACGCCATATTTCACTGGTTTGCATGTACTTTTGTATTCCTCGATCTTGACACACCGACTACGTCCGGTTAAGTAACTCCGGAACCAATCAAGCGGAATCCCACGTATACCCATTTTTTCCAGCTTTCCGATGAGTATGTACGTTGAAACCGTGTCGAATGCCTTTGCAAGATCGAGGAATACTCCTATGCAAGCTCTCTTTTTATTAAGGTTTTCCGTTATTATACCAGTTAGCAACGATACTGCACCCTCTGTAGATCTGTTTTGTCTGAATCCAAACTGTCGATCAGAAATCAATTTATTGCTTTCCATAAATTTAGCAAGGCGTTTGTTTACTAGTTTCTCCAGTATCTTTGAAAAAGACCCCAATAAGAAGATCGGTCTGTAGTTGTGAGGCTCACTTTTTCACCAGATTTGTAAATAGGTCTAACAGCGGCAATTTTCCATTGGTCCAGGAATATTCTTTCAGAAAGACCATAACTACATATAGAAGAAGAATTACATATGGTGAAGAACCATATAGTTAAAGGCTTAACTATATGGTTCTTCACCGCTTTCAGCAGCCTATTTGTTACGCCATCAAGACCAGGGGCACTATCTATTTTGAGATTTAAGATAATAGATTTAACTTCGAGTAAGTCTGTAGGTTCTAACTAACTGTGATTGTGGAGGTGAACATTGTGCACTGAGAAATGTCGCTGTCTACAAATGTAAACAAACTTTACCAATCCATATCGTTAATTACTTTGCGATTGTTTTGATGTGCACTTATTTAGGAAATACGGTGAGTAGAATAGTATTTCGACATTTTTAAAGACGCTTACGCTGCACAATTCCGTTTTGGCGAACTATCAATTTCGTCAATTTCATTATTTTTTCTATGAAATTTTGTGTGCCAATATATATATTTCTTTTACTTGTATGATGAATTAGTAACCAGAGAACTACCTCAAATTTTATCACGGACCTAAGTACTACGAGCATTGAGCCATTTATTGGGGGACTGTAGTAACCGTGGACAGGAGGAGCTTTGAATTCTGGGTCACCGTGGACGTATATAAGTAATTTTTTCTAGGTAACTATAGTCACCGTCGTCATTTGATTGGGACATATCATCATGCGGGTTCTTTTTTGCTCTTGCGTGTAGCCTGTCCTTGTGAATTGAGCAACTGATGAGTCCAGGCGTCATCCATGGCTTAAACGCAAGTTTAGACCGTCCAACTGGTGTTCTGGAGATGTGCTTTTCAACTACACTTTGTATTTTTTCTGTAAATGCGGCAACGGCTTCATTTACCGAAGTGCTATCGGTAACAGGTTGCCAATCCATTTCGTTCATTTCCGATGCTATAAAATCAAAGTCTAGTTTATTTAAGAGTTGTCGACTATTTTTATTGTTAGTGTTATTGAGCCTTATCCCCATTATAGTTAAATCGTGATCTGTAATCATCGTTTTGCATATTACTGATACTGCCTGATATTTAGGCGTTAGATTGATGTGGTCGAGGCAAGAGCTTTCCCTGATAGGTTTAGTAACTGTTGGAATAAGGTTTAGTTCTGCCAGTACACACAGATATCTTGCACTAGCAAAAGAGTCTGTGTTTGCTGAACAAATATTTATGTTTATATCACCTTCTATTATCACACAAGGTGAATGTTTAATGGAATTCGTAATAGAAACAAGTGAATCAATGAAATCAATGAATGGTGTGATATTGTCGAGAGAGGGTGAGCGATAAATTGCCAAAAGTGTAACGCTGTTATTAATTTTGATTTGTAAGCAGTTGGCTTCAAGTAAGTCCGGTTCAGACACTTGTGGCGACCAAGAATTTTTCACGTTGACCACCACTCCCCCAGCTCAATTAGTAAACTTGTGTGTTCGGAATGACAGATAGCCGTCAATTTGTGGAATTACCGAGTTTTCGTGGATCCAACACTCCGTTAGCACTATAATGTCTATCGACATGTTTAATCTTTGCAGTACTACGAGAAATTGATCGAAATTTTGTTGAATACTGCGTATGTTCAAATTAAGCACTTTAAGATTATAATAATTTGATATGTATGTTTTACATGTTTCAGGAAGGTCTACGACATGGCAGGGAATTTTGGATGAGTCCGGCTTCAGTAAAATATCTAAGTTAGCCATTTTCATTGAGATGATCATATACAAAAAATATTTTTAAATAGAAGCTGGATGCACGCCATGTGTTGTAGAATGTCCTTGACACGCCAGGTTTGTGAAGTGTTGATTGGTTCTGGTGTAGTTGTTGGTATAGTGTGTGTTGATGTGTGTTAGTAGTAATTGTGTGTACGTCCCAAGAAACAAAAATTAAGGTTGCTATATATAAAAAAAGAATAACATGAAAAGACTGTTTATCGCTTTTACATGGAATAAATAACCTGTCAAAATGTTGATGGTTGCTATTCGATGGTGCCTTTATGAAGAATCCGCTGGATGTCATCTTGTCCTTTAATTGTGAGAGTGGCTTCTCCCCTTCCCTCGCGCCTTTTGACGACGATCGTTCCGTCTTTGGTCCAGCAATATTTGAATCCCGCTTTCTTAAATTCGATTCTGCATGCTCAAAATAACAGCCTGTTCGCTTGTGTTAGCCTTTCATTTAAGCAGAGGTTTCTCTCCGGCTCATCGAAGTTGATAGTATTAGATGTTAAGTGTCGGGCTTTGCATGCTTTGAGGAACTTGTCACGTGTTGCATGTCGGGTGAATCGCACGACCAGAGGTCGGGGTAGATCGGTGGGTTTGGCTCGGGGCGGTCCTACTCTGTTAACAAAATCAATATCTGACTCATCGAGTTTTATCCCCCCCGCTTCAGCCACCCTCGCTATGATGCTGTTAGTGTCCTCATTGGCAGACTCAACGAGTCCCTGTATTTCAATGTCTTTTCTCAGCATACCCTGTGACTGGCGGTGAAGCTTGTCCTGCAGGATTCCGACTTCATTATTTAGGTCCATCATGCAAACCGTGCTACCCTCCACCTTCAAGAGACAGGCCTCCCAAGTAACACAGACGTGCTGAATAAATATTGATTAAGAGCACTCATCAAGAGCATAAGCTGAATACTAAGCTGAATAACGCCTGAGTACCGTCTATTCAGCTGTTATTCAAGCAAAAAGGGCCACAATTTTAAATGCTTAACGCTGATTAACATCTGAGTAACAATTGAGTAGGAGCTTAATAATGTTTCAATTAGCTTAATAACTTTTGAATAACTGCACAGATTGCTTTTATAAAGCTTTTACAACTCAGTTATTCAGCTACGTCGAATTGGTTAGAGTATTCAGAATTTATTAAGCATTTAATTTATTGTTGACATTTATGCAAGCAATATTCATAGAAATTGGGAAAAGAAGAAATAAATTGGGTTCAATAATAATGTCGATACCTTTATTTGACATGACGTGAACTTTAAGTTATTCGGTAAGTAAATTTTAATTTACAAGTTAGCGGTCTGCTACATGTTAATTATTAGTGCGCAAGTAATTTTGTCGTGAATAGTACGTGTTTTGTTTTCATTTTTATGACGCGCCTCGCTAATAATCAAGATAATTAGTTGTAAATAGTATTTTCATACATACATACTAGGTCTGACAAAAGTACTTGTGATGAATTATCTAATTCTAGCAATTTTATCCAACAAAATAACATGATTTGAGTAGGAAATGTTGTAGTTGTAAGATTAATAAGCATTTTGGTGATCTCGTAAATTCCTTGTAAGAAGTAATTACAAAGATTTCAATGGCGATCGATGTTTTGTTTTATAATACTGAATAAAAGTGCACACATGTTTTGTTACTAAACTATAACTTGAAAAAGAGTAGTCTCTTTACACTTACTTATGAATAACATTTATATAGTTGACCACATTTCTATATTAGTTACTCACATTTTTAGGGTTCTCTAATCGAACGAACAAAAACCTTTTATAATGTGTAACTTTCCCATCAGGCTTTCACTAAATTGATTACTTACATTTAAAATCACAGCATCTTTGTTATTTTATTTTGTAAAAAAGACTATTATATTAATAGTATCTATTATGTTTAAAAAAAATTGCAGATTTCGTGTGTGTGGTGTGCACTGGGCCCTAGTTTATTTAATCTTTATTGCACAACAATAGGATGTACAAATAGCGGACTTATTGTTATATTATTAATTATAATTTATATTTCGTATCAGAAAAATGACGTTTAAAATAATTTCAACACGTTGTAAGGGTCATTCAGATTTGTGTACTGTGCCGACCCAATGGAAGAACAAAGAACAACTTCGATGGCCAAGATATAATGCGGATTTATTAATTAAGTAAAGACAGCAGTGTCCAACCTCGCGCAGATTGGCTTACGATGAAACAAACAAACAACGCAAATAAAACATTTTATCGCAACGTTAATTTTATTTTCTTGTATTGCGATACCTTCTGCTAATATAATAACCATTTCAGAACAGAAATTTTCTGTATACTTAGATTTTTAGATCTTTCGGTTTTCCAATCCCAAAATCTGTTATATTTTTTTTGAGGACGGAACCCTTATCATTAAAGGGAAAACGCTTGCTGATTAGGACCGGGTTCAGTTTTGTTTAAACTATTTTCACAAATCCTGTCATGATCATTACTGCTGATGACACTTGGACAATTACTACTGTTGATATTTAAATATTCTTTTAACAATTTTCTTATGATATGACCGGTTCTTTACGCTTTTGCCACGACTTTTGATCCATGATTTAAACAACGCATAAAATAAATACGTACAATAATATTCTAATTGCTGGTATTAATCTATGGGCGCTATATCAATACAAATGTGGTCATTAATTTGAATAAGTTAGTTGAAACTCTTTATTGTACTGAAATAAGCTTATTAAAAACACAAATAATATTGTTTATTCAGCAGCTGAATAATTAGTAAAACATAGAATCTTTTACAGTTTAAAGATAAAGTAAAAACAATTATTCAGTATCGAGTTGAATACCAGAATTATGTAAACAATATTATTCAGAAGGTGATACTTTATTCAGCAATTAGCTGTTTCAAACGCTACAAGCTTATTACTGCTTTAATAATATCAGTATAGATTATTGTTAATCAGATAAATGCTGCCGAAGGCACTGTTTTACAGATTTAAGCCACCTGGAATGCGTAATGCTTAATAACGTCTGTCTAATAATCTTTCGGAGATTGGTTATAAAGCGTAAAGAAGGAAAGGACAGAAATACAGAATTTATTAAGCGTTAAGTATTTTTAGGGTCCGTACTCAACCTTATTCAGTATATGGCTATTCCTAAAGCTCTTACACAAACCATATTTATCTTTGAACTGTTAAATGTTCTAAGTGTGTACTGTTATCTTGCGTATGTGTTACTTGAGCTCTTGGGCAGTTAACTTAGCGGTTAAGTCATCCAGTCTTTCTTCACATTTATTGATAGCGCCCATTACTACGCCAAATTCTGATCTCATGGATGAGACTTCTTCTCTCAAATATCGAATTTCCTGGGTAAGTTCCGAGAGCGAGACCGAGCCGTCTGTCGAAGGGCCAAGGGTAGGACTGTAGTTTCTGGGTTTCCTTACAATAACGTTATCTAAAGGACGTACTGGGGTCGCTGAGTTGTCCCCCACCCTTTAAATTGCACTTCTGCAGTCTGGACAAATCCAAGTTTCGTTCGGTTCCGTGCTCTTGTAACTTATACAAAGATGGTGAAAGATGTTAATTATATATTTTTGTCCTTTATGTTGTTTTTGCATCCAGCGCAATACGTGACAAGCTCTGGTTTCATTTATGTCAAACTTGTACCAAGCTAAGTAACGTGGTATCGGGCGAAGCGGGCCGGTAGACAGTCACGTGACTCACAGCAGCGGCGGCACCGCGGGTTGTCGTAGGTCAGGGCACCAACGTAATTCACAAAATTCTTAGGTTGTATCTGTAATTAATGTCACTGTTTCTGAACATTTTACAATACTTTTTGCACCGTCTTGTAGGAAGAAATAAGGATTATAATGTTATTGTAGTAAATTATAACAACACACACTTTTCCCACACTTAAATAAAAATAACACGGAGCAAAGTATCGACTTTGCTCCGTGTTGTTGTTGTAGACAGTCGCGCGCGGTCTTGAATGGAACATTCCTTTGCCGTGTTTGTAGCTCACTTAAAGAATACCCTCTTTCTTCCCTAGGGTGCCGTAAAAGGCGACTATCGGTCTAAATACTCCACATAAATTTATAGCGATGGGCTCACCACCTGTCACGCTGAGCACAATTGATGTGATATTTTTGGTGACACTTGGACTATGCCAGTGAACTGCTTTCGTGGTTCTCATCGCTTAGTCTCTCACTTCTCTTTTGGGATAATAGGAGTGAACCTTTGTATGTATGTATGTATTATCAGTATTATTAAAAAATGTAGTGTATTATTACAAAATGTATAGGGCCAATTGAAAAATAAAACAACCTCTTATGGTTATTTTAGGATTATGATATTGGATAACTTTTACGAAGGAAGTTAACTTGACGCAAATTTGACGAGACAAACAATATCCTAAGAAATAAAACTTTTTGGCGCTCGTTACTGAATGTTTTTTTCATACTTTTACCAATTTTTTTGTGAAAAAAACGTTACGAAGTTAAGTTCAGATTATTATGTATGTGAAGGTATTCAATTTAAATAAAGAATTGCGACATCATCATCATGTCATAACGTCTCGGTGGCCGAGTGGCTCAGCGCTCGTCTCTAACCGGAGGTACATACTACATACATACATACATAATACATGCAACAATACATACATACATACATACATTTATACATACATTTACAGTATGTAAATAAACGAAAGGCAAACCTTAAAACGGGTATAATTGAATTAACCTCTTTTTGTTTTAATCCAATGACTTTTTTTGTTTATAATTTTACTAAATGTAATAACTTAACCTCTTTCTCATCAGTCGGTTAACGAGTTTAATAACATCCTGTGATGCAACTGATAACTGATGTCAAACTTCATTATTGGCAAAGAACAGGCGCAAGAAACCACAGCGCACAGAAACAACGACATTTACAAAAAAAAAAGATATGTCGTTACCAGGTCATAAAATGCAAAATAATAATTTGAATACAAAATATACGGTACTATAAATTAATTATATACAATTAGAAATAGCTTTTGGAGTAGGTACTTGGAACATTTCAGTTCAGAGCCAAGTTGTACAATGAATGGTCCAGTCGCTATTTGGTGAAAAAAGTTGACTACGGTAGAGGACTGCTTTTGCTGTCTTCATTGCCTAGTCTCTGACTAACCCTTCGGGGATAATAGTCGTGATTATATGTATTTATGTCTGTATTATATGTAACCCTCGTCTGGTCAGCGTGGTGAGTTATGGCCCTATAGCCTTATGTATGTTGTCCATGTAGAAAGGTTTTAGCGCAGCAGTGAATAAATAAATTAGATTAAATTTCTTTAAACCTAGCCTATGGTACTCGATATAATATTGTTAGTTAACATACAGTTTAAAAGGACATGAGAAAAAAAAAGAAAACTTAATGTGTAACTAAAAATAAATTAAGAGTCTTTCAACGAATTAGATAGATAGATAATACTTTTATTGTAACAGTTTACATTAAACACAAAACATAAAAAACAACTACAATACACAGTTACAATTTGGCGGTATTATCGCTATAAAGTGATTTCTTCCAGACAACCAGTCCGATGGAGAGAGCTTAAACACTTTAAAATCGTAGGTGCAAACATGTCAAAGGTTTTTAATAACTTTTTAATGAACACAAAAAAAAAATTAAAAACTCTATAGTATTATTACATAATAGTCTCAGGTAGGGAGTAGCAAAAAAAGCAGCCTTGCAGCGGGATAAGGATAGAAGAAGAGATAGAAGTTTTTCACGAGCTCTTTAAAAGACTGGAAGCGAGTTCCAGAGACGAACGGCCTGAACAGTACATGAACCGTCATAATAAGTAGTGCTGTGCAAAGGGGTTTTAAGGCTCAGGTTTTCCGATGATCGCATTGAGCGCGAATTGGATGCGTGGAGGAAGTTAAAACGTTCTTTAAGCAAGCATAGGTGGGATTAAACAGTATGTTGTAAAGAAGGGCGAGGAAGTGAGTATTCCGGCGAAGACAAATAGGAAGCCACTTGAGTTTAGCGCGGTATTCAGAAACATGACAGCGAATTCTGTAGAATTCAGTATAAATATAATTAGAAAGAATAAAACATATTTGAAGAGCTGCGCGACGTGGACGAGTAAAAAAAAATGGTATTGTGTCACATAAATTAAGAGGCCTATTACATCTCGACTGTGATTTTTGCGTAAAATGGCCAATTTTGGCGTTATGGATCTCAGAAACAAAAATACATTAACAATTATGACTTATTGAATAGTGAAGAACAGCTATTGGAATAGTGCGTAGCGGCCTCGCTTTTTGTAAACTTTGCTTAGCTTTTTAATTAAACCCAAAATTGCAGAGACAGATTTCATAAAGTGCGCGAAGGCACTTTTTTGAGCTCATCGATTGAACTACACGTGAAATAAAAAAAATATTATGTTATCTCTTATTTAGTCGAATAGTGCGTAGCGGCCTAGGAATTTTTAGATATCATTGATTTTACATAGAAAAAAATCTTATTCCATACCAAGAAACTTCGAAAATCGCTATAAGTTAACTGTGAATTTCTCCTATCTACAATAATATTATTGAGCAAAATTTATACCAGAGTAATTGTTACTTCATGAGGAATAAAGATTTTATAATGAATTTATTATCCTATTTCGATAATAACGATAAGTACAACTGTAAAATTACTACAAAATGCTATGCGCCGCGCCGGCTGTCCGAATTCAACTTATGCTCACAAAATGGAGATTTGTAATATTATGCACAAATTTATTATCCTATTTCGATAAAAACGATAAATACAACTGCAAAATTACTATAAAATGCGAAAATGGGCATTTTACGCAAAAATCACATTCGAGATGTAATAGGCCTCTTAAGCCGTGTAAAGAAAACAGCGTTTTCTTTGTAAACAAAAAAGTTGCCTAAAAAGACAAAGAGCAAAATCAATCAAAGAAACCATGACATAATATATTATTATTTGTGTGTTTGCCGGTTCATTCACTTTGGGTGACACACGTGTTCGAGTCCCCTATATGAAACCGAATGCCGATTGGTCGACTATTATTTGCACGAACACGTTTACTCAACTTATCAGTGCTTCATTTAACTACAGTGCGATTTTGTAACGGCTCGGTCCTGAATCCGCAGTGAGTTATTAAATCCGCATTCTTTAAATTCGACTCTACTTAAACGTCACACAGGTCATTCTTGATCGAAACGTGAGCGTCGAAGTGAGAGATGAGTTCACGATCGAGTTTTATAGGACATTAGAATGATCATAAGCATAAAACATTACACAATAAAAACCGCAAAGGATACCTTGGAAGGTTACGCATTTCGGTTTCCCATACAAACTTCCAAATCGAAATTTTTAAAAACCATTATGCCAATTTCAATGAAAATTTGCATGCTAATGTAACATACAGAGATCTAAATAGTTTGTTGAAAATATTCTTAAAAAAGGTTTATTTAGCTGAGTTATTTCGATTTTAAACTTTCTATAGTGCACTTTAATCACAATAACTCAGCTAAATAAACGTATTTTAAAAATGTTTTCAAGAAACTATTTAGATCTCTGTGTTTTACTTTAGCATGCAAAGTTTCATCAAAATTGGCTTATCGGTTTTTAAAAATTTCGACTTGGAAGTTTGTATGGGAAACCGAAATGCGTAAACCCTCTTAATACAGCATTCCTTAAAAAAGTGCTGCGTAAGTTTCAAACTGGCAACTCACTTCGTTTGTCACCAGAAGACGATGCTCCAATGGATTACAGATCTCGTTTTCTTTAAGTGATTGAATGGTGAATAAACACTCTAATAGAATTTAGTTATTTCGTTCGAGTTGTTAACCATGTCCCGTAGCGGTAAAAGAATACTACTACCCCTTCTCGTCCCTTGGGTGTCGTAAAAGGCGACTAACGGACTAAAGACTGCACAAACATCTAACAGCATAGAGCGGCGATAGGCTCACTACCTGTCCAGTCGCTATTAGGTGAAAAGTGGACTATGGTAGAGGACTGCTCTCGCTGTCCTCATTGCCTAGTCTCTGACTAACCCTTCGGGGTAGTAGTCGTGATTATAACTATGTATATTCAAGTCCTTTGTACGGCTGTTTTAGATCAACGTGATCTTTGATAAATGTCGTTTCAAGATAACTCGCTAACCAGCTCTCGAGACTTTGATGCATCTACGTAACAAACTGTCGAGGTTGTGATTGGTCGATGTCCCAGACAATCGAGCAAATACTATTTGAACAAGCGGCATTCGAAATCAGATAGGAGACCCCACGTGTTCAGTACCAATCGCATCTTTCTATAATTAGTTTCGATGTAAGTATTTTAAGTCGTTGCCAAAAAATTCATTGGACATGTAGATTAATTGCATACACATAATAATAGTATAGAGGATGCAACCAGGTTTGCATTTTTTACACACTAATACCACAGTATCTATAAATAAGCTAAAATATATACTTTGTTAATACGGCATAATAATTAATGTTGTGTACATACCTACTAATACTTGCTTGTGGTAGTGAGACTTGAAGTATGGTAAGCTACAAAGTCAGACTCGGAAGCTGATATGAAATGGAATGAAAATGAAGGAAAATAATAATAATAATATAATAATAAAAAAAGCAAAGCTCTTGTCACTGACACGTCATTTCTTCAAGAAATTATTTATTTGGTTTATCATGGTTTTAACGTTGTTTTCTTTGTTCAAAATTACCGTAAACAGTACAATAAAATTATACATTAATAGCAAATATGAAAAACACCAATACGGAATACATTTTACCATTTTACAATAGAAACAGTGGTAAAATCCCAAACCTACTGACGTGCAACGTCAACAACAACAACAATGATTTTATTATAATATAATTGAAAATTTAAAGAAATGATAACAAGAAACAGAGCACAACGGAGCGCACGCCCTCCACCATCGCCTACTCCGCCGACTTCAAGCTCCTCGTCGAATGATGACCTCACCAGTGTGTCAACTGACGAGTCGAGCAGCCGTGCGATTCTCTAAGCTAAAGCCTTGATAGCTGCGGCTGCCGCAGCGCTGAGAAATGACTCTGTCTCTTTCATATTCATAGAATTGGAAAGAGACAGCAGATCACAGCTATGCGCGCAGCGTCTATGTGTCGCTTAGAGAATCGCATAGCAGCGCGAGCGGGCGATTGCCGTCTCCGCCGCCACAACCACCGTTGCCGGCACGCTTGGGATCAGTGGGGCAATCTACCCCGCGTACGACCCCCGCTACCGGTGGTGTAGTGCGCCGCATGCGATGGACTCAGCCTATAAATGAGAACTGCATGCGCGCCTACTATGGGGCAACAGAGGGAGGAACTAACCTCACTGCGTATCGTGTTCGGCTGCTGTCTTTGTTTCAGAACCTTGAACCGACCATCGACGTGTCTGCCCAAAGATTGTCGGATCAAGTGCGGGTGATCCAGCGTAACAACTTGCTGGATCAATCAACACTTGATCGGTTACGCCTGGAGTCACTACGTATTTGTGCGGCTTCTTCACAAATACGTAGTGACTCCAGGCGGCCTGCCCCACAATTACCGGCGGTGACGCCGGTTTTGGTGACGCGAGTAGATCCGGTACCCGATGATGAAGACTACATAAATACGAATGTAAGTACACAGGCGAATGAGCAAATAAGGAGCGCTTTGAACGATGCTATTCTACAGTATCGTGACACGCGTAACTATAGGCCGCGTATACCTTTTTTGCCGGAACGTATTGACTTTCTGAAGCAAAAAGTCTATGCATGGGCAAACCGTATACGTCGCTACAGAGTGCGTGTGGACCGATACCAACAAAATCGCCTCTTTCAAAGTGACCAAAGAAAAGTATACAGACGTTGGAAAGGAGCTGATCAACGTGTAAGCGACGGGCAGCTACCGGATGTTGATGCCATGACTAATTTCTGGCACAACATTTGGTCGGTGCCCGTCGAGCACACGGAAGGTGAATGGATGAGTGTTGTCAGTGAGGCGTGTGAACCTATCGAGACCATGCAGCCGATTAATATTAGTACAGCTGACGTAAGTTGTGCAATTCGTACGGCCCAAAATTGGAAATGCCCAGGACCGGACGGATTGCACAACTTCTGGATCAAATGGTTTCGATGTTCACACGAGTTACTGGCAACGCAATTCCAAGAAGCCATAGAGCTCGGCTCACTCCCAAGTTTGTTGACTACTGGTGTCACTTTTCTGCTCCATAAATCAGGTAGTACCACGGAACCGAAAAATTATAGACCCATCACGTGCTTACCTACTTTATACAAGCTCCTTACATCCATTCTGAGAACAAAAATTAACACGCACATTGTTGCAAATAATATTTTGGACGTGACTCAGAATGGATGTAGGGTTGGGTCCCGTGGTACTAAGGAGCTTCTCCTCATTGAGATGACCATATGCCAAAAGGTCCGGCGTAGCAGAGGGACTCTCTCCACAGCCTGAATTGACTATAAGAAGGCCTATGATTCGGTGCCGCATACATGGTTGGTGAGGATTTTAGAGTTATATAAAATTGATATAACTTTAAAATCCTTTTTGATGTCATGTTTGCGGCAGTGGACCACGGTTTTGCGTCAACCAGGATGTCGAGATAGTGTTTTTGCCACGCAGGATCTTATAAGGATAGAGCGTGGCATAGTCCAGGGCGACAGTCTGAGTCCTTTATGGTTTTGCCTAGCTTTGAATTCTCTCAGTACTTTGTTGAGAAATTCAAGGTTAGGCTGTCGACTGCGGAGAGGGGGTGAAGTTATGTCGCATTTGTTGTACATGGATGACCTCAAGTTGTTCGCACCAAACCGCCAAGACTTGGTGAAACTGCTGAAAATTACTGAGACTTTCAGCAGTGCCATAAAGATGGAATTTGGTGTGGATAAGTGTGCGGTTATGCATGTACAGCAAGGGAGAGTAGTAAATTCAACCAATTTACAACTCTCCGAAACGATAAACTTCAGATCTCTCTCTGAAGTTGAAACTTATAAATATCTTGGTATGTCACAGTCTTTGGGTGTTGAGGACGGGGACATAAAACAGTCATTACGGGAGCGATTCTTTTGCCGCCTGAGAAAAGTACTTAACAGTCTTTTATCGGGTGGCAATAAGTCGCGTGCTTTTAATGGCTGGGTTATGCCTCTGCTCACATACTCCTTTGGCATACTAAGATGGACTCAGACCGAATTGGACGCCTTGGATAGAAGAGTCCGTCAAATGCTCACGACTTCCAGAATGCTACACCCGCGCTCATCTGTTATGAGGCTGTACATCCCGCGGAGATGTGGGGGTCGCGGCTTTTTAAATGCCAAGGACCTACATAACCGTGAGGTATGCAGTCTCAGGGATTATTTCCTTAACAGTGAGTGCGGGATGCATTACGCCGCTCTCCTTGGCAACAGAAAACTGGCGCAAACCAGTGGTGCTAAGCACTCTCGATCGCAAGGACATATGGAAGAGCAAAGTGCTACACGGGCGCTACTATCGGGCTCTAACTGGGCCTGATGTAGATTTGCCTGCCTCGGTGAACTGGCTACGTTTCGGTGACCTCTTTGGGGAAACCGAAGGTTTTGTCTGTGCCATTGAAGATGAAGTTATCAAGACGAATAACTATCGGAAATATATTATGAAGGACGGTACGGTCGACATCTGTCGGGCATGCCGCCGTCCTGGAGAATCACTCCGACATATTATTTCCGGTTGTTCTCATCTTGCTAACGGAGAGTATTTGCACAGACAACCAAGTAGCCAGAATAATTCACCAGCAACTTGCTCTTCAATATGGCCTTGTTGAATCAGAGGTGCCGTACTATAAGTGCGTACCTGCGCCAGTTCTCGAAAATGGTCATGCAACGCTCTACTGGGATCGCTCTATCATCACGGATAGGACTATTGTCGCCAATAAGCCTGATATCGTGGTGATCGACCGATCTCAGCGCCAAGCAATATTGGTTGATATCACCATACCTCATAACGAGAACCTCGTGAAAGCCGTGAAGGACAAGCTCAGTAAGTACCTTGACTTGGCTCACGAGGTTGCCGCCATGTGGGATGTGGATTCAACTATTATTGTACCGATAGTCGTTTCGGCACACGGTCTTATAGCTAAGAGCCTCGATCAACATCTAGAGAGGCTCTCGCTAAAAGGTTGGGTCAAGGGTCAGATACAGAAGGCAGTACTCCTTGACACGGCACGTATTGTGAGGAGGTTCCTCACTCTGCAGCCCTAACCACCGATAGTTTGGGTCTATCCCCGCTGCCGGTGGCAACCTAGGTTAAGTTTTTTATAATATTTTGTATTGTAAATATGTTTTTTATATAAAATATTGTAAAAAAAAATTCTTAAGAATTATGTTAAATAAAGAGTGTAATAATAATTTATTTAATTAATATAGCAGATACAACAACATAATCTTAACTACCTACACGAGAAAAACCTGTAACGTAAGCAATTAAAGCTTCTTTAGTTTAAATCACACTGCATACATTATAAGATCAAAGAAATCATTGCATTACCATAATAATATAATAATTAATTAATCTACTTAGTTAATTTTGTGTTAGCAAAAGTGACTCTGTCATACCATAGTCTAACGTAAGCAAATAATCAGTAATGTCAAATGACGCGTGACTGTTTCTACTAAAGAAACCCTATGAGTCTCCAGTCCGTTATTCGCCTTTACGACACCAAAGGGGAGGCAAAAGTGGGAAAGCGAGGTCCGGGACTTCCGAGGTTGGACTATATCAACCAGTAAACAGACGGCCCACTCACTTTCTCCGAAACGAAATTTCGGGCGGTTTTCGTTTGCTATTTACAGTGGTTACCATTCCTTCCGAAATTTCGTTCATACAAAATAGGTTTGGCATTTAGATTAAGTATAAATGTTTAGAATATTGTTCGAAATTTAAAAAAAATGGAAAGAGCTATAAATAGCAAACCAAAATCGGCAGAAATTTCGTTTCTGAGAGAGTAGGCCTTTAAGACTAGGCTATCGCTAGTTAAAACCTCTTTCTTTAGCTCTGTGGTTAAAAGCTACCTGAGGGCGCAATAAAATTTGTCACCTGACCTTCCAACTTCATAATGAAGCTATTCACTTCCAATGATAAAAGGGAAGAGATGGATTTGTCTTTTTACAGACTTTTATTTAGTTTCACCTGCCCCGTTGTTTGTCTGTAATCAAATCCTGCAAGCTAAATTTAATCCACTTCCGGTTACCGAATGAACTAAAATTTTTCATGCATGTGTAAATCGGATGACAATGCAAATTATTATGACATGGAGCTGATCTGATAATGGAACCGGAGGTTCTCTAGGAACTCGGTAGTTAAACGACACAACCCAATCGAGTTTGGACTCGTTTGATCCGTCTTGACGAGTACTTTGGTGCTAGATGGTAACCAGGGTCTGATGATGGAGCTGGAAAATGGCCATAGGAACTTGAGAATTAAACGACACACCCCCATCGAGTTTGGGCTCATATGATTTGTCTTGACGAGTACTTTGGTAACCCGGGTCTTACGATGGAGCTGGAAGATGGCCATAGGAACTCAGTGATTAAACGAAATAACCCCATCGGGTTTGGAATCGTTTGATTTGTCTTGAGGAGTACTTTAGTGCTAGATGGTAAACAGGGTTCGATGATGGAGCTGGAAGGTGGCCATAGACACTCAGTAATTAAGCGACACAACCGCGACGAGTTTGATTGGTCTTGAATATGCGACCCCATCTTTGTGAAAATAATTTCGTTCGATTCGTTTGTAATGAATGTGGATTCTGTCTTTGATTAGATGGATTAGATGGATGACCAAATGTCAAGGTGAGCACGTACCGAGGGCTGAATGGTATGGGTGTATACATGTCATATCGCTAAAGTTGCGCCTCAGGCTACCGGGCGAACCCTGATGTACTAAAGCCCTCATCCTCCTAAAACATTGATTCCCAAAGTGGTCCAAGTCGACAGGGGTCTACGATGGCGTGCCAAAAAATGGAGGTTCACAATTCGTAAGCGGGGTTCGCGAAAAATTGATAATTTGTTATGAATCCATCAAGTACATCCCTCCCATTAAAATATAACTATTATACTATGCAAAAGGACAGACGCAAGGCAAATGTGGAAATAAAAAATGTACCAAAAAAGCCAAACGAGTCAAAAGACGACCTTATCGATATGGTAATAACGCTAACAAATAATATAGGATGCCAAATGGTGAAATCCGATGTTAAAGATATTTATAGAATTCGTGGGAAAAGGGAAGAAATTAAAAATACCCCTATCATCGTAGAGACTTCTTCAACGATTCTAAAAAAATGTTTTCTGAAATTGTGTAAGGCTTTTAACACTAAACACAAAGCCAAACTCTGCGCTAAACATCTAGGCCTACGAAGTGCCGAAGACACTCCCATCTTTGCATCGGAGCACTTGAAGGCAAGGGCTGCGCGTCTTTATTTCCTGGCTCGTGACTTTGTTAAATCCCACTCATACAAGTTTTGCTGGACAGCGTATGGGAAGGTTTACATAAGAAAAGAAGAAAATTCAAAAATCATTTTAATCAGCAGTAAAGCTCAGATACAACATATTATAAATGGAACATGACTAGACATAGTTATTAAAGAGGTAACTTTCAAAATTGTACTGATTCTCGCTAAAAATCACTTTAAATCCGCAAATAAACTAAAACTAACATACAAATATCAATACTCACCATTCATTTACACAAACAACACTTACACACATTCTCACCTTACACAGCAGCTTACATTGATAACCAATTTACTAAATAATTTAAATCTACCACAACTATTTTTAATACCTTCATACTATTGTTTACAAACAATAAATGAATAATAATACACAATTAACTTTAAATGAAATAGACGAATCTAAAATAGCAACTTCTTTTAAATGTGACATAAATGATCTAAATAAATACATAGATATTCACAAGAATGACTTAACTCTCATTGCTCAAAATATTCGGAGTATACATCAAAACTTGGATGATTTACAGGCTACTTTATGTGATTTGAGCTTTGACTCTGATGCTCTAATACTGTCTAAGTGTTGGCTTAGCCCTGATAAACCGATACCTATTCTACCGAATTATACATCTTATGCCACAAAATTTAATGCAAACCAAAATGATGGCGTGGTGACCTATGTTAAAAACAATCTCAAGGCTAAAATGAAAGAAGTGAAATTGGAGCAAGCAACTTGTATTCAGTTAAACATATTTGAACAAATTATTCTATGTATTTACCGCTCGCCTTCAAATTTGAACGCAACAAATTTGATAAATTCTCTCAATGATCACTTGGAAACGATTAAGACTCACCGTAATGTAATCATAATGGGAGATATAAACATAAACTTAATTCCAAGATCCGATATTACAACCGACGTTAACAATAGGACTAAATACCTGGGTATGTTGTCTACGCATGGAATTCTTCCTGGTCATATTCTACCAACACGAAACGATAGCTGCCTAGACCACTGTATGTTAAAATTAGAACATAAAAAGTTGGGATCACACATAGCAATCTTAAATACCACAACCACTGATCATAACACAATATTTGTGAAGGTGTCTAAATTAAAACAGCACATTATTTGTCCAAAATCGTTTGAGTATGTTGATTATGACAGAGCGTATACTAAACTACTAGAAAAAAATCTATCTTCACTGCTATTCTGTGAAGATCCTGACATGGTAGCTGAACTTTTGATTAAAAATTAGCCGATTCACTGAAAGAAAGTAAAATTGTAAAAATAATTCCTAAAAGTCAGCGAAACATTAAGCTGTGGATCACTCCGGGTATTATACGCTGTATTAAAAATAGAAATAGAATGCAATATAATCTTAAATCTGACCCAACTAACGAAATTCTAAGAATAACGTATAAGAGATATCGCAACTATTGTAATAAATTACTAAAAAAATTAAAAAGAAAATATGAAAGAGAACAATTAGCAAGCAGTGTAAAAAATTCAAAAGTTCTTTGGAAGACAATTAAAAAAATAACACATCTTCATTCCAATACAACAAACTCCGACCTATTAAACATTAAGGCTACTCAAGAAGACTCGGTTAACTATATCTGTGACTACTTTGCGGGCATTGGGAAGACACTTGCTGAAGATATCCTTTAACAAAATGCTACTTCGTGTGCTGACAAACAATTGTTTCGGACGGGATCACAACTATCGTCTTTTGTCCTTTTAGAGACTGATCCTTATGAAGTCGACAACATTCTCACAAGTCTTAAGTCAGAAAGCGCGCCTGGTTATGATAATGTTCCAACTAGATTCCTTAAGCTGGCACGTTCTGCAGTGGTTCCCATAATTAGTCATCTAGCAAATCTCTGCTTTCAAAAGGGCATTTTCCCTTCATCTCTTAAGAAATCTCTGGTTACACCGGTTCACAAGGGTGGAGATAGGAGCGATGTCAGTAATTATAGACCGATTTCTGTATTGCCTGTCATTTCTAAAATAATAGAAAAGCTAATAAATAATCGTCTTATTAACTACCTCGATCATTTTAATATTCTTTCGAAAAATCAATTTGGTTTTAGACGTGGAAAATCCACAGAAGATGCAGTGTCAGCCTTAATGTCTTCAATAATTAATTGCCTGGATGAAGGAAAAAAAATGTTAGACAGTTTTTCTTGATCTCAAAAAGGCTTTTGACACGGTTTCTCTACCCACTCTTGTGCAAAAACTAGATACGATTGGAATAAGAGGCGTTTCGCTGAATCTTTTAAAGGACTACTTACATGATCGAAAACAAAGTGTAAAAATAGATAAGTACTTAAATTGGGACTCAGCGGTCTCATTCGGCGTCCCACAAGGAAGCGTCCTAGGCCCAACCTTATTTTTGATATATATAAATGACTTGACTAACCTGAATATTAAAAATGGCCAAGTACTCTCCTACGCCGATGATACTGCATTAGTCTTTACAGGCGTCGATTGGAACTCTGTTTTCAAAAGTGCCGAAATTGGACTACAAAATGTAACAAATTGGCTTCGAGCTAATCTACTAACACTAAATACGGCAAAAACTAATTATATGTGCTTCACCAAAAATAATAAAACACAACTGCCTTAACCTTAAAAATACATAAGTGCGAGAAAACTGATGTTTCTGATTGTGGATGTACTGTTGTTGAGAGAGCTAAAACAGCTAAATACTTAGGTGTTATTTTGGACCAACACTTAAACTGGTATTCACACATTGAGTCAATGAGCGGTAGAATTCGAAAACTAACGTGGATTTTTAGAAAATTGAGATATGTCACTACCAAAAAACTTATCAACCAAATATATATTGCTTTGGCTCAGTCTTTGATAGGCTATTGTATTTCGATATGGGGAGGTGCTAGTAAAACTAAATTTCAGGAATTAGAAAGAAGTCAGCGATGTCTACTGAAAGTAATTCATTTTAAGCCATTTAGGTTTTCTACAAACGAACTTTATCAGTTTTGTCAGGTGCTCTCGGTTAGAAGGTTGTACATTATCTCAGCAACTTTAAAATTACATAAAACTTTACCATATGATACTAATATAAAGAGTAGAAGGAGAAAGGACAAGGCTGCTAACGTAGAACACTCTAGAACTGACTTCGCTAAACGACAATATGTGAGACAATCAGCATATATTTACAATAAATTAAACAAAACCCTAGAAATACATAAATTAAACTTACAGAAATGTAAGGAATTGATATTTAAATGGCTACTGACAAAATCCTATCCGAAACCGAAAAGATTTTGCAGTGCAAGTTATGATCATGTCATTAAATAAAAATTTTATATTAAAATTTATATAATAATGATAATAATAGAAATAATTATGGTTAATAATAAAATCAAGTCTGGTTATCAATTGACAATCACACTATAATACACATACACACCCTTTTTCACATACACACACAATCACGAAGACACACGCACACACACACACACACACACACACACACACACACACACACACACACATCCAGTACAAATATTTTTTGCTTATTTTCTAAAAGATTGATTTAGTGTAATAAAATAATATATTATTAGATAGTAATTGTTTAAATGTTTAAGTGCTTTCAAGTTTAAATGTCAAATTGTTATCAGTTGCAACTAAAAATATTATCATTAAAGTTAAGGAAGAGCGGGGTCTCCTGTAACAGGTATTTTATATACTTACCAGGTTGGTCCCAACCACTTATGTAAAACTGAAGATTTTAGTGTAAATAAATCTTTTTCTTTTCATTTTCATGTGATAGTCATTGTAGAAGTTACGTTACGTTATTAATGTTTCATTTTAATTATATTACATTATATATTTAAAATAAACACACAACATAAGAAAATTTTGTATTTTTTCTAATTTCTTTTACCACTCCGAATTTTTAAATAAAATAAGGGAGAGTTGATTGGTTTATTGAGCTGTGAGTAGATGTCAGAAGGAGTAAAGTTGGCTAGAAACACCGACTGACATCCACTCACACACAGCACAATCAATTAATTAATAAACCAATATATTCTCCCTTTTTTTTAAACTTAATTTTTAGTTGGAACTTGAATCTCAGCCGCAACGCACCTAATCTTTACATTTTTTGGTCGAGTTTTGGGAATATGGTACAAATGTAGCGGCATGGGGTCGACCGCAACCAGCAAAATTTTGAAAGTAGTCTATGAAAAAAAAAAGTCTGGGAACCTCTGCCCAATATGCGCCCAAAACAACACACTGTGAGCGTACTACGGGCTACATAACGGAATAACACTGCTACGCGCTACGAACTACGACGTCGTCAATCTCGCATCAAAAATACTAAAAAAATTAAAATTAAATTTAAACCTGATAAGAAAAATACCATTATATAGGTACCTACATTGCAGCATTTAACGATAATTAACCTTTGTCTACGTCACAATAATCCCATATCGTAAATACCTAATTATACAGGGCGTCCCACGGATATGCCACATGGAGGGAAAGTACCTTGAATATTGTAGATGGAACATTTTGCTGAAAGAAGACATTATTTGAATTTAAAAAACAATTTAAACTGCATTCATAGATATTTAAATAATTACATGCTAACAATATCTTAAAGTATTGCAGTGTGGTGTTGGGGCTGAGATTTGAGTTGGGTTGGGCTATCTGTCACTATGTGCTTTTGTTTATGTGGACAGGCCCACCAGAGGTAGACATTTTTTTTAACATATCACTGTCTTTATGTACTTACATTTGAACATTATGAAAGCAATACCTGCAACAATTACGATTTTTCTCAGCATTTCTCCTCTTTTTCAGTATGCCTGCCAATCCTGGCCTATGGGACCGCGATGGGCTGGATCTCCCCTAACAAGGCGCTCCTCATGGGGGACTACTCCCCCTCCAACTCCCCCCTTTCGGAGGAGGACGTATCCTGGATGGCATCCATCATGTTCATCTTTGCACCGATCGCTATCTTCTTGTATGGAGTTGGAGCTGACAAGTTTGGGAGGAAGAAAGCTTTGTTGTGCGCTTCCCTTCCCATTGCAGTAAGTACATATAAGTAAATATACATAATAAATTCACGACTATTATCCCCAAAAGGTAAGTCAGAGACTAGGCAATGAAATTAGGACCGCAAAAGCACTCCTCTGCCACAATCCACATCACTAAATTGCAACTGCACATATGCTCAGCGTGAAAGGTGATTAGCCCATCTGCGCTCATGCTGTTGGATGTATGTTCAGCCTTTGGTCCGTTAGTCGCCTTTTACGACACCCAAGGAAGAGAGGGGGTGGTAGTATTCCTTCACCGCTACCCGATACGCGACACGGTTTATGCGGGGGAATATCTAAATGGAGAATACGGTAGTAGTTAGGTGAGGCAGCAATTCGTAGGCTATTTCTAACAATTTGACGTTAATGGGCTGGTGCGTTGTCATGGTGAAATAGGAGTGTTTTCTTAACCTAATGGAGTCGTTAATTTAACTTTAATTCAACGTCGAATCGACACAATATCTTTGTGTAGTATGTGTATTGAATCGACTCAATAACTTCGCGTAACCCTGTGATCGTTCTTCCCTTTTCGCGTGGTCAATGAGAAATAAACTACGTCTATCCCAAAAACCAGTGGCCATAACTTTTTTGGTACCTACATGGGACCTTCGATCAACAATACAACTAGATGTCAGGTCGGCGCTAAAAATGTGTCTCGGTAAATAAGAGCGCACTTGAGAAGTGAGCTCTTATTTTCTCGCAAGGCATAACAGGAAAAGTATTATATTTGTTGCCTCTTACGATTGATTTCAACACTGTTATTGACGTATTTTTTTTTTAAGTGACAGGAGTAATTTATTGCTTTGAAAAAGTATTTATTCACGTGGACAGAATTTAGCTTTGATTTTGTACGTGACGCGTTATCTACTTGGTATTGTTGATCGAAGCATGGGACTGATTTTGTCTTCTTCGAAACACGTTAGGCATGTGAAAAATCCCGCTGCCGTAGGATTCTGCACAGAATCCGATAGGATGGCCACAACTTTATAAGTCCTATTTCTGCCGCTAACATCATTGTTTCACATTACTGCGTTCCGGTTTGAAGAGCACTAGATTCATTGAAATTACTCGTACAGAGCAAGGAGGCATAGAAACTGAATTTTTCATGGTCGTTGTGCCCTTGGGCTCTGTTCATGGTTTGCCATCAGGCAGGCCGTATCCTATAACTATAATTATAATAACGTATAATTGCCGGCTCAGTAAACAAAAACAAAACTAGCTAATTCTCGATAAAGCTCTACGCAATAACTTATTATACTCGATAAATGAGTGGCAAAAAACTTTATCACTCCGTATTCACACAAAAATATACTTAAACTGCTACATCAAATGTGTATTCCTAACTACATAAGTACAGTCAGTACCTAAGTAGTAGACATCAAATACACTTACATATAGTTTGAAATTAATTATTCAAAACATGGGATTGAGAGAATCGGCAATGCCTCAGGGAATGCATGCTCTAACTGAGATGAGCACGAAGGAGCTCGACATAATTAAATATCGCCACCCAACCAGGCCCAAACAAGGTACTTAATTAGATAGTAGTTTAGAATCCACAATCGTCACCGTAACATGAGGAAATATACCTATAAAAGTTCATTAGTAAAATTGTAGCCTCTCTGGTAAAAGTTCACTACTACTTTCTACTTTTGTTAAAATAAATTAGCTAATTCGTATAAACCTGTCTATACCTACTTTTAAAATAAATACAAATTAGTTTTTCAGGAGTCATTTAACAACCACAATAATTAGTAACATCTATTTATCTTATACAATTTCCGATTCTACTATAAAAAATATAGGTACTATTACTAAAAACTGTGAGCCGAATTATGTGGTGGCGAATCATTGATAAAATACGACCAATCCATTTCTTCCCTTGGGTATCGTAAAAAGCGACTTAAGGCTTAGGTACCTACTATTACTAAAAACTGTGAGCTTAATTATGTGGTGGCGAATCATTGATAAAATACGACCAATCTATTTCTTCCCTTGGGTATCGTAAAAAGCGACTTAAGGCTGGCCGAAATTCCCGAAAATAGGGTATTTTAAATTATGGATTACTCGCAAATCACAAGTACTCAAAATTTGTAAAAAATACCTATATGTTATTCCACAGTCTTTTATCTAGTCATTCCGGCCATTAAATACGTTAATGATACTTTACTCCATCAAATAAAATTTCAAACATCCGTCTAATCGTAATGCAACTATCGTATTAGGTACAAGTAAATGCAAGCATTATACTTAGTTTTAGTTAATGAAAAATATACGAAAATAATTGTCTTTGAATAGGTGAGGCATTCCGGCCGTTATAAGTTAAAAAAATTAAAAGGAATTCTTGATTTTCAAAATTACCTACCTATTTTGCTAAGTCGATGGTCGCGAATCGCGAAGTGCAATCAATCAGTCGCCTACTAGGTTCTGCGCTCAGGAATCCTAGCCTACGGGTTTGGGTGAAACGTGGACTTTGGTAGTAGAGTGCTTTCACGGTCCTCATTGTCTGGTCTCTGGTGAACCGTTTGGGGATAATATTCGTGAATATTAAGAATGTATTTAAAAAAGTTTTATAAAATTCAGGTTTTCATTTAGAAAAACAATTTTAGTTTACCCACTCTTTCCAAGATTATCTAAGTATTTTCACATTAGCTATTATTTTGTGTAATAATTTCTTATCCTAGGTATCTCTACCGTTACGTACTATGACACAAACTCGTTTTTATCTTTATATACCAACCATGGGTAAATAACAACCAAACAATATTGTTTTTCACTAAGTTTACGGTGTATCCCAACCTTTCGCACCCTATTTATTACCTAGTGTTAATGGAAATAAACGACCTGTTTAATGTTTACGCCCGTCTAGCCTCTATGTCCGGACGTGATAAGAATACGGTTATAAGTAACTAAATTTACCTGACCCATACAGATGGCTATTTTGTTAGTAACCTAAATACTATGAATAAAATTCTGATATAACTAAGTATGGTTTTTTTTCTTTTTTCAAAATTACAGTAAAAGGCTAACTTTAGCGGTCTACTTTACTTACATGTGATTTAATACGTAAAAACTACGTTCATCAATTTAGTTAAAGGTACTTTTGATTTGGGTTCAATATATTTATTTCCAAATAACAACTGCACATGTGCTCAGCGTGATACCTAAATGGTGAGTCGACTACTATCTCCAAAAGTATACACCGAAATTTTTCATTGGTTTTGGAGCCGAAACCCTGTTCCTGTTTATCATCAGTAGAAGCTATTTAGCTTGTAAAACTAAAAATATGAGCATAAAAAAATCATTAAAAATATCAATATAAAATGTAAGAACCCTTAGTACCGGACGATCTTATAAAAGTCAATGACCGAGACGCTTCAAACGCTCTGCCTACCCCCGCCCCGCCGCCGCCGGCGCAGGCGGCCGGCCGGGAAAGTTCATAGGGATCAAATTGACAAGGAGAACGTTACTACGTGTTTTCGACAAAAAGTCACTTTTACAACTTTTTTTTCTTTGCTCGTAAAGCGATTATTATTTCATAAATAGGTACAACACTTTTTTCTGAAAAATCTCGGTGTATAAGGGTGTGTGCAGTCTTGAGTACGTTAGACGCCTTTTACGATACCCAAAGGAAGAGATGGTAGATATTCTATTGAAGAGCCACACATCCCACAGTACCTATAATTAGAAAGAATATATCATATTTGAAGTGCAGAGCTACAAGGAGGAGTAAAAGGAAATGCTATTAAAGCTATATTTTAACGGGACCTAACACGATTAGTTTTGTAAGTAAGTAATCGTAATCGTTTTAGGTCTCGTTAAAATAGTATTAATGCAATACAACGCGATAGTTTAAAGTTTAAAGTCTTATCTTACAAACCAGGAAATGGTATTTGTGTCTCACACATTAAGCCGAGTGAAGAGAAACAGCGTTCTCTTGACAAATTGAATAAGACAGTGTCGGATTTTTTTTCAAGAGCAAGATTTGAGCCCTCACCCTTCTGGCAATTCGGGCCAGGTGGCTCCTTCCACTTGAGCTACCGTGGAACTTATCCAACCCGCCGAAATTAATCACACATTTTTTCGACACTGTCTTTTTCAATTTGTATTAACATACCAACAATAACATTATAGCGTTCTCTTTTTAACAAGATTACCAACCATCTCTTCCCATAGACCAAGGGAAGAGATGAGTTGATAATGTTCTTTTAATTATGAACCGCCACTACACAGTCGCACACGTGTTAAAAGATAGCAATATCTTCCCACAGGCTGGCTGGGCAGTCAAGCTGATATGTGCCCACCCAATAGCTCTCATCAGCGCCCGGGCGTTAATCGGCTTCGGGTCAGGGGGTGCTTTCGTGGTCTGCCCTCTCTACGTGAAAGAGATCAGCGAGGACAGCATCAGGGGCATGACAGGGACCTTCATCATATTCTCGCAGGTGAGTTTGACCCAGTATTTCTTTATCATCTTCTATGAACTTCTCATTGATGCCTATAAAGCTGGGCTAAGTGAGGGATGTTCTTATAACTTACTTATACATAGCATGATACATACATACATAGCATGATACATACATAGCATGATACATACACACTAACTGTGTCGCGTAGCGGTAAAGAATACTACCATCCCCCTCTCTTCCCTTGGGTGTCATAAAAGGCGACTAATGGACCAAAGACTAAAAAAAAAATATTTAATTTAAATGGTAGTCTTTAACACCCGCTAACCCGCATTGGGCCAGCGTGGTGGGTTATGGCCCAATATCCCTACGTGCTAATAGTTCACGTGGGAGGCCTGTACCCAGCAGTGGGACGTTTATAGGCTGATGATGATGATATCATACCCTTCGGGGGTAAATAGTACTATTAACATTTTAAACTTTCATGGTCACTACAATTAATTTTATGAAAAAACGGAATTTTCACCATGTTTGAGTTGTTGTTTTTGAGTCCTCGATATTATATTACAGTTACTCCGTGATCATGGTGCATGCAACTGCGCCGAAATATCGGGGACTCAAAAACAACAACCCAAACATGGTAAAAATTCCGTTTATTTATAAAAATAATAATAGTACATTAGTTATTCTGTGGTAATGAATAGTCGTGAGCAGTATGTACGTTCTCCCACAGACGGTCGGCAACCTGCTCGTGTTCGTTCTGGGCGACCTTCTGCCATTCAACACGGTGCTGTGGATCCTGCTGGCCATCCCCCTCATCCACTTCTGCGTGCTGCTGCGGTTGCCGGAGACGCCCTCTTACCTGATCAAGTGTGGTCAGACTCAGGTACTTAACACATTCATTTTGCAGTACCTAGCTAAATATTGCTACCTGATGAGGCAGCCTACTCTCTTTTTCCGAAACGAAATTTCGGACGATTTTCGCTTCCTATTTTTCGCTCTCTCCGTTATATTTGAAACTTAAAAAAAATCAAAAAATTAATAATATAAATGCCTGGGTGTTCTAGTACTCTAACCTCAGTTGGTGTCAAAGAGTGTTTTAAACCTTTATAGGAAATGGATCGGTTGGCATTAAAAAAAAATTACTCAATTCTGACGACTTTCTCGGTGACTGTACATTTTATCAAAAATCTGTGAATGTCGATTGTCATCACTCAAAAAGTTGGGAAAGGTCTCCTAAGATCATTTTCTCGTAGCGGCAAGGGATCTGGTAGCTGCCTAAGGGCAGCATGCCCCATCTCAACTTTCACTTTACGAAATTTCGGAAGGAATGAAAACCGCCGTAGGTAATAGCAAGCGAAAATCGGCCGAAAAGACCTAAGGGATTTTGTATGATACCCGTCCCCACCCTACAACAGTCATAGGATACGTGTCAATTTGTTCATTGGGACCCAAAGAAGCCTAAAGTACTGTGTTAGTTGCAAAAAGTATTGAGTTTATTTATAATTAAAAAGAAACTTTTATTGTTTTCTTGCTTTAGTTGGAGTTGCTCGAGTGTGTCATGCTCTCTCAAAGTGTCTGCGGTGGTAGCATGTGCGTCGGGTCGTTACGTTCCCTAAAACATGGTTGAGCGCAGCGATGGCTGATTCACATGTCATACTCGTGATCGGGTGCCGCTTGTGGAGTCTGGTCTGCTCTTGCTTTCATATTTTGATAAAAAGAAATATTCAAAAACAATATATTTGTTTAACCTAAATCCCGCGTATTTGAAGAACGTCGCCATAGTAAAAAAATATCTATCCTAATAGACCCTTCAAATGACACTAATTTTAAATCTGTTGGATGGTGGGGACAAAATTTCCCATGGTCCTTTCGTTTCGGAGAAAGAGAGCAGGATCTGCACGGTCGGGGTCACCGCCGCTTTACCACTTTGCAGCGATTTTCCTATGACGCGCACCGCCCGCCCGGTTACGCGCCCGTACCAAATAGACGACGCGGTGTGCAAGGGATTTTGACCTTTAGACTGTTAAAGCGACGGAGTCCGCGATTGTACCTACATACAGGTAACACATTCAAATTCAAATTGGTTGTAGTAGGTGTCAGTCGATAAACCCACCAACCCGCATAAGGCTAGCGTGGTGGGTCATGGCCTAATCTCCCCATTTAATGTTGTCCATGTGGAAAGGCCTGTGCCCAGCAGTGGAACTTTTATAGGCTGATGGTATGAAATATGTGTAACTACGCATAAAGATAATATACATTCTACTAATATTAAAGTTTGTGAGTATGGATGGATGTTTGTTACTCTTTCACGTAAAAACTACTGAATGGATTTGGATGAAATTCGGCAAACAGACAGTTTATAACCTGGATTAACACATAGGATACGTTTTAACCCGATATTCCCACGGGAACGGGAACCACGCGGGTGAAACCGTGAGCAGCCGCTAGTACATACATATAATCACGACTATTATCTCCGAAGGGTTAGTCAGAGACTAGGCAATGAGGACCGCAAAAGCAGTCCTCTGCCATAGTCCACTTTTCACCAAATAGCGACTGCACGTGTGCTCAGCGTGACAGGTGGTGAGCCCATCGCCACTCTACGCTATCTCTCTCTATCTCTGTTCAGTCTTTAGTCCGATAGTCGCCTTTTACGACACCCAAGGGAAGAGAGGAGGTGGTAGTATTCTTTCACCGCTACACACCACGGTTATTATGCAAAATGCGGATATTATATTCACTGCAAGTTACTATATTAGTTTGAGCTTAAAAGCTTAGTTTGAAAGCACCCTTTTCAACCTTCCGTAATTCCATTCATAGAGCAACCGATTAAACACGAACTATCGCCGAATGAACCGCATCGCAAACTTGAAGATTAGTATAAGCGTATCATCCGTATCGATGATACAAGGCCCCCAGGCCACAGGGGCCCGGTACGTATGATTTTTTTAATATGTTTGAAGGTTGTACTTTACTTTTTAGGGTTCCGTACCCAAATGGTAAAACGGGACCCTATTACTAAGACTCCGCTGCCCGTCCGTCTATTACCAGGCTGTATTCATGAACGGTGATAGTTAGACAGTTGAAATTTTTTACAGATGATTATTTTTGTTGCCGCTATAATAACAAATACTAAAAATCAGAATAAAATAAATATTTAAGGGGACTCCCATACAACAAACGTGATTTTTTTGCTCGTTTTTGCTCGATATTGATAACGGCAACACTACCTGTTGCCGTTATCAATATCGAGCTACGAGTTACGCTTGAAATATTCACAGAATATTTAGAGAACCTCCTCCAACTTGGAAACATACTAAGTATTGAAATTTAATAATTTACCTATAAAATATACCCAAATTATCAATCTTAAAAATATTAATTATTAATTTGGACAAAAAAAAATCAAAATTTCAAAATTTGACAAAAGTTAAAATTAACTACTACGACTTTTTGGTTTGTTTTGTAATCAGTAATTACCCCTTGACTGTTAATATTACAATTTTACGTTAACGTATATAAAATCCGTTATTGGCTGTTAGTTCCATTGTTTCAAGTAATGTTAATAAATGTAATGAGAGCTGTGGATTTTTAATAAATAAATAAATAACTAAATAAACTAAAAATTAAAATAAAATAAATCTAACTAAGTAAAATTGATAAAAACTAAAAATATGACAAAAACACCTAAAATTTCAGCAAATTTAAAATGGCAGCTGCTGAACGTCGCCAGTCTCGAGATAGCCCCCCCGAACGCAGTGCGTCGCCCATCCTAATAAGCCTGAGGCAGGAGAAGGTCAAGGATGCGCCGACCTTTATGGAGGTGGTCAACCTTCTGTGCTTTCAGGTCAGTAGGGCGGTCACTGCCGGAAAGTCAGTAATCTAGGCCCATAAGGAGCTGATTGTTGACGCGGCCAACGAGATAGAGAACTGTCTGGAATTGTTGCCCACATTGTGCATACCCGATCAGATCGGCGAACAAATTTCCGAGAATTGAGCAATAAGCTGGACAACAGCGTGGACGCGGTCATCAGCATCCAAAGCGAGATGGCCTTGGAGGTCCTACAGGAAGTCTCTGAGAAAGTTGACGAGCTTCTTAAGCAGGGAGAGAGACTCGAGGACCTCGTGCGCCTCTCCGGTTATATGCTGACGGCCTCGCTCAAGGACCAGCAACAGCCCCCTTTAGCTCATAGGTCAATGACGGAAGCCCAAATTGCCCCGAAAGCGCCCACATATGCTAGCGTCACCGCTAAATCCCTGTCTCCAACTCCCGAAACTCATCCAGCATCATTGTGAGCTCTTATGATTGCACCCTTAAGCCCCCGGAAGATATGTCCCTTTGCACAAATATGCGCCAATAAAAATTCTGCCGCTCCCGAACGCAAAATTGAAGGTTGAGTTCGAGCGCAGATAGCAGTGCGAGGAGACGATTGCCCATCGCCACGAGAGCCCTAACTTCGCCGCCCAACAGGCGAAGCAACGACCACCACTACTGATCCTCAAGGGCATCTCCAAGGATGTCACCCGCGAGAAGTTAGTGGAGGTCCTTGTGACCCAAAATGACGTTGGCATCTCCCGGCTCTGCTTTTTGACCTCAAACTAAAACCGGCACTGTACAACGCGGTTATAGAGGTGACCCCCGAGATGCGTAAAACCATCCTCGCTCTCGGGAAGCTCAACATGGACCACAGTAGGGTCCACGTTGAGGACTTTAGCCGCTTTGTGCAGTGCCACCAGTGCTTGCAATATGGGCACACGAAGGCCAAGTGCAAGGCCGCAAGAAAGCCCTGTGCACATTGCGCCAGCCCGGGACGCCAGATCACTGAGTGCCCAAACAAAGCAGATAGGGCGAAGTGCTATAACTGCTCAGCACACAATCTGCGAATGGGCATAACGCCGGTCATAACGCCACGAATGGTCGCGAGTGACCCCGAATCAAATCTATGGTTATGCGTTTACAGAACCAAACCGATTACGGTAACTAGATTTGACAAAATTTTAAATTGTTGTGTTCTCATCTTAAATTAGACCGTTTTTAGATATAAAACAGCTTTATCAACCTATAATTTACCGAATTAACCTAAAAGTATAATAATAAATAAAAAAATTAAACTATAGATTATAACTCAAAACAATTTTACAAAAATAACCAATCTAAATTTAAATCCCCTTACTTTCCCTAAACAACCTAAACCTAAAAACCCTAATATAACAAAGATTCTGTAGAACTCAGCCTAGCCCACAACATAAACTTTTTGGCTAATTTGTTCTGAGACTAATTCAAACCTGTTTGCGCCACAGCGCAACGGATAACCGTCACTGCGCCGGTCAATTAAAGTGCATATTGGTGCAACGAATGTGCAACGAATGATCGGCCAATCAGAGCGAGGTGACAAATATACAAGACGAACCTCCTAGACCGCAGGATCGCGCGGTCGCCCACGCAGTGTGCTTAGAGCGTTCCAGGCGAACCCACGCGCGCGCGCGCAAGAAATCAGCCCGTGAACACGCCAGACATGTGTTAAGTGTATGTGCATTGAGAGCGCTTGTTTACCAGCTCAACTACCCCTAAAACGCCACCGACCAGTGCCCTGAGTGAACTGTGTTGTGTGTTGCCGCCCTCAAGCCTGCGACCCCGCGCCTAGAGCGCCAGCTGCCTTCAGCTCCAACCAGCTCCAACCCGAACCAAGTAAGCCCCAGCTATCCTCTTTTATCATTTCCCTCCGCCGCATGTTGGTGCCTTAAGCGCCAACAAAACCTTTTAAAAATTCATTACCTTTTAAGTATATGTATATTATACATATAATATACCTTTTAAGTAAATAAAAATAAATCGGCAAAATACTATTAAGTAAAGTCCTAGCTATAGTCTATCAATTCCAAAATATATTAAACTACATCTAAATTTTATAATAATTCATTTCTAACATTCATCATTGAGGATTTTAATTAGCTTCTAAATATTTTAACTTAGTTTTAAATTCACTTTTTCTAAATCAATTTCAAACTGAAAACCTTAAATAAAAATAGCCCAAATTGAAACCTCTACAAAACTTTAAAAACAATCATTCCCCTAAATCCCAAAATTCCTTTTTAATTCTATTCTTATTTCTTTCTTCCCCTTCCCCCTATAAATTTCTTTCTAAGCGCCCCGCAATTAACTAGACGTGGACCTTAAGTCCACTTAAAAACTTAAAATGAGGTCTCATAAGTCCACCTCAAAACTTTGGCAATAAATAAAAATTTATTCAAAATTCCCGTTTTCCCCAAACTTTCTCAATAAATACCCAATTCCTTAAATTAGACCCATATCCCAAACTGATCCCAAAACACCCCTTTTGAAATCTGTCTCTTGCCTGCGCAAGAGAAATCCCCGCAATCGTCATATCTCGTATTGGTCTCCCATAAAGAGAAATACCCAAGCTCTATACTGCACCATCACACGGAAACGTTTGCCCTAAAATAGCCAACCCTCAAAAAAAAACCTTAGAGGATAATAGTATTGATACTACCTACTATCTTTCCCCCACAGGCCAGGCGATGCCTAGTGTGGGGGCTTGTAAATTACTTTTGTAAAATTTGAAATTGGAAATAAAGGACTTACTTACTAAAGAACTTACTTACTTACTATGTATGTAATTTTGAAATGATCTAACTAGCAAAGTAATATAGGTATTGTCTACTTAAAAGGTGTTGCGATAAACGTTGAATAATTAATAATAAAAATTAAACTTACCGCATTCCGGGCGGCTGCCTTAACCAGTTGGCTACCGACGTCTGGTATTCACAAAAGTAGGAAACGCATTTATGAACTTTATGGTGAACGCAACTATAACACCAGCGACGACTTCAAATTATATGTTAAAAATTATTCAAAGTTATTTAAAAGAGTATGCCGATTAGCCAAGGCAAACTATCTGAGTTCTAAGTCAGAAGTCGTAATAATGAGTACAATTTAAATTGTGATAGTAAAACCTTGACTTCTGATGCTGATGTTGCTGCAGCATTTGAGAGGTTTTTTACTGACATTCCAGTTTCAACTACAAAAGCCTTGATTTCCTCCCCCACTGTAGCTGAATCTGTTTTGAAGGAGAATGTTAAAGATTGTGAAAGTAATTTCAGTTTTCAAAAAATTTGTGTTATAGATATATTAAAAACATTTAACACTCTCAATAAAAAGAAAACTGCTGATCTGTGGGGTAATTCCGTGGATGTCGCTAAATCAGTAATTATGACAATAGCTCCAGTTTTAGCTTGCATAGTTAACGAATGCATTGACTGTGGTGTTTTTCCTGACCTAATGAAACATAGCAAATTAATTTCATTGTTTAAATCAGGTAGCACTTCTGACCCCTCTAATTTTAGACCTATTTCTGTGCTACCCACATTTAGTAAAATTTTAGAATAGTTGATGCTAGACCAAATTCAAATTCATTTTCATAGAAATAAACTTTTACATTGTAAACAGTATGGTTTTACTAGGGGTCGCTCAACAACTGACGCCGGTGTTGAGCTTTTAATACAAATATTTGATACCTGGGAGGAATCACAGGATGCCCTAGGGGTATTTTGTGATTTATCCAAGGCTTTCGATTGTGTTTTACATGAAACTTTGGTCAGGAAGCTTAACCACTATGGAATTAGGGATGCTTCTTTGAGCCTTCTAATCTCATACTTGAGTAACAGGATTCAGAAGGTCGACATTAACGGTAAAAGATCTCCGGGATCAGTGGTTACAATGGGAGTTCCGCAGGGTTCAATACTAGATCCATTCTTGTTTTTGGTATATATTAATGACTTACCTTATTTTGTAAAAGACAGTCATGAGATAGTATTGTTTGCTGATGATACTTCACTTTTATTCAAAGTGAAACGACGACACCCAAATTATGACGATGTGAATAATGCGATCTCAAAGATTGTTCACTGGTTTAGTGTAAATAACTTGCTATTAAACGAGGGAAAAACCAAATGTGTAAGATTTGTATTGCCTAATGTTAAGCAAATAACAACTAGTGTACAAATTAAAGATAAGAATGTGAATCCTGTGGACACCACTGTGTTTCTAGGCATCACGTTAGATGCCAAGCTTCAGTGGGGCCCACATATAGCTAAATTGTCGAATAGACTTAGCTCTGCGGCTTATGCAGTAATGAAGATCCATCAGTTAACTGACGTTGATACATCCAGATTAGTTTATTTCAGTTACTTTCATAGTGTAATGTCGTACGGCATTTTACTGTGGGGAAATGCTGCCGACATTCAAACTATCTTTGTGCTTCAGAAGAGGGCTATTCGAGCAATATATAACCTAAAGGCTGGCGACTCTCTCAGAGAGAGATTTAAGAATATAAATATAATGACAGTTGCATCACAATACATTTATGAAAATTTGATTTATGTTCATAAAAATACTGGAATGTTTTCAAAAAACAGTGATATTCACAATGTAAACACTAGAAGTAAGAACAAATTAGCAGTACCTTATACTAGGCTCCATAAAATAAATAATTCTTTTAGGGGTCTGTGTGTAAGATTTTACAACAAAGTACCAAATGATATTCAGAAATTAGATCTTGATAAATTTAAAATCAAAATCAAAGAAAAGCTTTATAAAAAAGCTTATTATAAAGTGTCAGATTACACAGAAGACAAAACAGCTTGGATCTGAAATGCTCCAAGCACTCCAACAGCTATTTCTAATTGTCTTTATTTAATTGATACTACATTGTATGTATTGTAGTTTTGTATTGCATCATTTTTTTTTATTTTTAAATTCATATTTTGTATTGACTTGGTAACGACATACTCTTTTTTTTGTTTGTAAATGTCGTTGCTTTTGTGCGCTGTGGTTTCTTGCGCCCATTCTTTGCCACAGTTAAAAAATTATGTCCTGAATGGGTGGTAGGTTAAAAAAGATTTGGACGATTCAAAGTACTTATTAATTGAGTTTATTGAATAAATATATTTTGACTTGACTTGACTTGTCTTGGTTTTCACCCGTCGAAATTTGTCAGTGCTTGATGCTTGTGTTTTTAAGCGTTAATAAAACGCTAAAATATATTAAAACATTAAATTAACCTTAATAATAATTAATTTATCAAGTAATTAAATTTTTTTTTTTAAATTTCAAAAAGGTCAACTTGGGGAACACCGTATAGGGGGCAAGCCCGTCCACACGGCTTTTTGCAGCTTACAACACCTCTACGTTGTTTATTGTTCTGTCAGTTAAACAGTAATCGATTTTTGATTCCAATAGTCTTAGATAGATAGCGCTACTAGGCGTACTTTGGAAAAAAAGTGAAGCACAAAATTATTAAAGTTTTGAAACATCACACCGACCGTGCTCCGGAAAAAAAAAAACTTTTTATGTGATTTAATCAGTGTTTTTAATAGAGATTATGGTAAGTGGCTTTTAAAATGTCTACTAAAGCAATTTGCTGTATTGGTTCTAGGAAAACTAGTATAGTTATTAAATTAATTTGATGTAATTTTTTCTAACCTAAAAACTAATAGTGGGGAAGTCCGTCCTGACCATCTGAGGCAAGACCGGCATATGCTGGTCTTGCCTTAAAACAGGTGTTAAAAACCTTTTCTGTTTTAGCACATATCTTCTTACTAAATGGCTTCGCTGGATTACTGATGATTTATCCACCTTAATTCTATATTTATTTTGTCGAAATAATTGTTATATTAGTTTTCGCCGTTGTATTGTAGTCTATTAAATACCTAATACAAGTTTTTAATTTTTAGTAAAATAATTCAAAAATTACATCAGGAGAACTGACAAAGCTTCTTATTCCAAAGAAAAATTAATAGAAGCTGTGCAAGCAATTTAAAGTGGAGAACTCAGTGGCTATAAAGCAGAAAAGTTTGTAATACCACGCATGACATTAATGAACCATGAAAATAACAGAAGAATTAAATCTTACCGCCGTACTCAGAGACGTCAATTAAGTTTTAATGACAATTAAGTCTCTTGCTGTCACTTTCGTATGTATAGTGATAAATAGAGATGGAAAGACATTTAATTGTCATTAAACTTAATTGACGTCTCTGAGTACGGCGGTTAGTATGTTATGCGACTTTTTTGCCATTTTTTATACCAAGAATACAGTTTTTGTTTAGCCTATAAAACCTTTGCCTCTGAATTACAAAGTCATAGTTATTAACAAACAGGGTTTCATTTAAAATAAAGGACTATTTTTTATTAAAATATATTGTCTAAATTTATGTGAAAAAATGTTTTACACCCCTTACCACCCAGTCATTTATGACGGAGTTGCCTCATTTTTTTAGTTTTTAAATTTGAAACAAATTTACACCATAAATTGATAGCCGTAAAGTTTTTTATTCATTACTACCCACATGTGCATATCACTGACTGGTTATTAGTCCATTTTTGTACGCGCAACCGTTGAATACTTTCACTAGACGAACTTAGCCTCGTCACGGGGAAGTCCGTCTAAAAGATGTGTTTTCGAAATACCATCCGTATTTGCCAAGACATTAGTACGCCCGTACATTTGCCTTATTTGTAATGTTCACAAATTACTACTTTGCCATCTGCATTAAACTCCGTCTTTCTAACATAATTAAAACAGACCTAGTGGCAAATCAATTGTAACTATTAATAAAGTATGCCGGTCTTACCCAAGTTGACCTTATTTTAATTTAATTTAATTTTTTTTTGTTAAACCTTATTAATGTATTTTATTAGTTATCCATAGAAGGTACAAGTTGGTAGGTTAGTTTAGGAAAAATACTCATTTATGTGTGCACCTGGCATTTTCGGTTTTTTGACAATCTGTCCTTTTGAGAATCTGTCCTTATGAGACTGACCCAATAAATAGACCCCCTGGTTTTTTGGCAGGAGGCATCGAGAGTGCTCGCGCGCTTGCGCTCACTACCAGAAGACGATAAGACCATAATCGAGGAGGTAGACCGGCTGGTTGTCGAGCAGGCCGCCAGCGAAACCAAGTTCTCACCGAAGCTGCTGTGTAAGTCATCATCGTCATCATTGTACCATAAACTCTTAGAACAGTTAAGTACTGTAATCTTACATCCTACTTATATTATAAACGCGAAAGTTTGTAAGTATGGATGGATGTTTGTTACTCTTTCACGTAAAAACTACTGAATGGATTTGGATCTAATTCGGCATAGAGATAGTTTATAACCTGGATTAACACATAGGATACTTTTTATCCCGATATTCCCACGGGAACGGGAACCACGCGGTTCAAACCGCGAGCGGTCGCTAATACATACATATAATCACGACTACATCCCCGAAAGGGTTAGTCAGAGACTAGGAACCGCAAAAGCAGTCCTAAGTATGTGCAGTATTAAGTCCGTTAGTCGCCAGTCGATTAAGTCAGTTAAAGTAAGTGCTCTAAGAGGTAACAGTACAGCCCCAGAGCAGTGTGGTGGAGTCCCATCCATAAAGTTACTATACTTACCGGTATAGTAACTTTATGGTCCCACCCATCATAGATTATAAAAATATAAAGGTACTGCCGTACTACCTACTAACTATAACGTATCTATCTATTCCCTTGACTTAACCTTTTTAATACCCGCGCGTTAGTCTCTCAGCTCCGACAAATCAATAACTACTTAGCATTTTTCTCAAAAAGTATCAACACAATGACTTTTGCGTTTGATTTTTTATTAGCTTCGTAATAATGTGGTCTGCCGTTGCCTAATGCAGTGCAAGCGCGCTGCCGATTAGACATGCATCGAGCATGGTACGGTGGTACCTGGTTCTGATTATTACATCAATGAAACATTGATGGTTCATAATATGTTTTATATGATTTTTTCTTACTCCTTACTAAGTTACAAGACTTTCAATTATTATTTCATTTCCAAGTGTTTTTTTAAGTTAAGTAACACAAAAAAAAGTTTATATTAAATATTTCTCTAAAGATGCGAATAATTATGTTATTAAGCGGCTAATTTAACGTCTGTTATAACCAAATAACGTTAAGGTACTAATACATTTTTCAGTTTTGTTTATTCAATTATAGCTATCAAATATACTTTTAAATAAAAACAAACAAAACTTAAAAAGTTTTTATTACTACAGTAAAAACGAGCTCAACTTTCGGTCTGTGACACCGTGCGAGAGTATTTATGTGTTAAGCTTTAGCGCGCGGGGATACGAAGGTTAATTATCATTTATCAGGCTTGCCAAATGCGGGTCGGGTTGTTGATCGATCACAAACTCGGAATGTGCCCGAATAATTCCGACATCTTGTGTCCTTGGAGTTCTAAACGTCAGGATAAAATACTTAATAATAACAATACGTACCTAATAATTAAATGCGAGTGCCTGCATTTTAACAAAAAAGTTTCCTAACAAAGCTTTATCGTAGTAGCGTAATAAATAGAAACAAATACGTATCCACTTATATTTAAATGACAACCCTGTAAATCACTTTAAATAGTCAACCCTAAAACATCGACTACAATCTTGCTCACGTGTCATGAAAACAAAACACACGGGGTCAATCAGAGAGGTCCGCTGGCCAATTGACCCGCGTCATCTGACACATCTGACACCGCGCTGCAAGCAAATTACGCGAACAAATTGGTCGTAACGACCGAGATATCAAGGCCGGTGACCAGACGCCTTCCGATCAGATACAATTGCCGCAATCGATGTGTTTGCAAGATATTTTGACGTCAGGCGTCAATTGTTTCGATTGGCCGTTACGGGGACAATAGTTTAGGTCTTTTTCACACTGCGACTTTTAAAAGCGATGCAAACGCGCTTTTATAATAATAATAATAGTATTTATTTATCAGATAACTTGATCCATGTGTTAATAACAGAATTCTTACATCTAATGTTATTAGAAATACAAAAAAATTGTACCGCATTTGGATTTATTTGGGCGGTGATCCGTGCCTCGTCAGTGCACTTTCCCGCCTTCCCACTAAAACCTTTATAATAATAGCTATAATGAATGAAACGAGATGATTCTGACGCGCCTGAGTGCCTAAGGCCCTTTACGCACTGCGACTTTAGCAGCGACGCAAAATTGCAAACGTGATACAGTCCCGCTAGCCTACCTTCACACGAGTGCGACATTTTGCAGGGTGACTATGTACCTACTGAAAGCCACAGAATAACTAATGTATAGAATAGTAATAAAGCCGTTGCGATACGCAGCTTGTTCAATTCACAATCTCACTTGACTGCTCTGCATCTATTATAGCGTGTCGTAGGATAATTGAAAAACTCGGATGTTCGCGACTTATACTTTGATTAGCAACCACCGTAAAAAATTCGAATCGTCGTTATTCGTGAGAGGGTGGTATTACCCCGGGCGAGCCGGCCCAATGCGTGCTGCAACGCAGCGTGGCTCTACCACTCAGTCATTGTCACTCATTTAGCACCACCCAGGGGTCACGTGTAGGGTCTCAAGGGTAAACCTACGGACGCGAGTAACTTTAACCCCCAAAAATTTCTTAAAGGGCCTGGCGGCAAAATTGTACCTCTTTCTGAGCGCACTGGTGTTTGGATCCTTTGATGACACCGCATTAGCCCAGGCTTGGTAATGTTGTCGCTTTTGGCGAGACGCCATTTTGCAGCAACGACCAAACCATGTTTGGGACCTGCCGCCAATGGGAACCACAGAGTTTGGATTGAAAAGTAATATTCCCTGTAGTAAGTATCACATTAACGACAAAGTCGGCGGTGACATCAAGATCATCCAGCGAGAAGCAAACTCGCCACCATGGGTAGGACGCAAAGAAACTTCGCAGCCCATCCCAGTGCGCTGACCAATAATGCCAGACTCGACGTTTTTGAAGTTTCTGTGAGAGGCACAGTGCTACGAATCAGTGGTCTGTTGAGCCTAGTAGTGCATCAACAGAAACTTGATAGCCGTTTGGGTGCGAGGTCAGCAGAAGGTCCAATAAGGAAGGTGCATGTGGCCCTCCACACCTGGAACCCGCGTAGGCTCGGTTAGCAATTGGGACAGACTGTAGGCCAAAACAAAGTCATGAACGGCTCAACCCGCGTGGTCAGTTGTGCGTGAACCAAGCCATTCGACGTGGTGGGCATTGAAGTCTCCAAATACCACAATCTCGGCCGAGGGGATCCGTTGGAGAAGGGTCTTGGACGAATTTATATTATTTACTCGCCTTAAAACACTCATGATGAAAATCGATTGTTTACCCTTTAAAATTTAAATCATTCATCTCGGATGACCTCTAACCAATTTCATTCGACCAAGTGATTACACAGCTAGTACAACAAAGGCAAAGCAATTTTTTTATTATTAACATGTCGTGTAATATTTTATTTTGCTCAATGATCCATAAGTATATCAAACGTTAGTTACATCTGGGTAAAAAAAATCTCAGTAGTTACTGAAAAGTACCAAAATTTCCCGGTTTTCCAGGTACCAGAGTTAGCGCAGTACCGGGAATCCCGTTTTCTCCACAGTACCGGGACTGCAAACCCTAGTAAATACCCTCTGTAACTGAACAATGCGCGGCCGGAAGTGAAAGGTTAAATATACAAACTGTTCCCGCCAAAGCCGGGACGGCCATTCAAACCATACCGTCATCTGTATGGCGGTTGACTCAGCGGTTGTTGACGACCGCGTCCGCCTGTCTGCCGCGGCGCCACCGCTGCGCGACCCGCCGCCGCTAGCTTCGTGAGCCGAGCGCGCGACTCGTGTGTCTGCTAGCTAACGCGAGACGCCCACAAAATACGCGCGCTGGTATCTGCCCTTATTATAGTGACTCCTGAACCTAATGTGAAGAGACCGCCTAAATGCCTATTGTGTAGTGTAGTGACTGTGCGCCAGGAAACCAACCTACCTCGCCGCCCGTGGTCAGCTCGCCCCCCGGTTCCTGTGACTCATCATCCCTGTAAGTACTTTATTCCCTTATACCTCCTGCCTAACCCTTATTTCGCCGCTGTTACTGCGAACGCCTTTCGCCGTGACACAAACTGTAATTTGTAGAAATAGAAAATGATTTAATCAACGTCATTTACAGGATTTCAAAAAAAATAGGTATAATAAATATCTTACTAATTAATATATAAATGACAATGAAATGGCACCCACTCAGCATAGTGTCGCGGTATGCTGACACAGCGCGACGCTGGTCTTCCGTAAGTGCCAGACAATGAGAGAAGCACTGCTACCACAGAATAAATAATAGTACTACCTGCTACGCGCAACATACTCATATATAGAGGTAGGTAGGTAGGTAAAGAAATGAGCGCGACGACGTAGCCTGACGTGACTACGATTGTTCACAATTAAGATAAGTTATTAATACAGTCAGCATCACATATGAACCAGTTATTATTTTAACAAAAACCTAATGGCATTAGAAATCAAAGAAAACAAAATCAAAATTTCTTTATTCAGTAAGCTTAAAATAAGCATTTTGAATCGTCTAAACTTAAATTTACTTCTCTATATGGATGGATGGGCAAAACCCATTCAGGACGTCTTTTAGCTGTGAAGAAGAACGGGCGCAAGAATAATTATAGAAGTAACGACATTTACAAAACAAAAATATGTCGTTCTCTTTGGTCGTTACCAAATTATACAATCATTTATAAAGATAGGTAATGGACTAAGAAAAAATAATGTGAATAATATTAAGTATAACCAGGCTGTTTTGTCTTCTAAATATTCCTTGACTGTATAGGTAATAATCTTTCCTAAGTAAACAAAATTTTACATGATTCCTTAAGTTTCTTAGTGAACTTCAAAGCAAAATCATTCATATTGAAATTTAAAATTAGAACAATTCTGCTTTGAAGTTTCAGACCTAGGAATTTGACTAAAGCAATGTTTTTATTTTGCAAAATGTAAAAAACCATCACGCGCTTGTGTTTTTTAAATTTACTTTTTTAAGATGGGGGTGACCGGCTGAATATCAATACAAATATTTTCATGTAAGAATTATAGTTACATGCGTAAAATTAAGAAAGTTGTCGAAAAAAAATGTTTTAGGAGTCATTAACTACATTTGTGTATTGTTTGTTAATGTTTATAGAAATTGTTTCAAATTTCAACAAGGCCACGACCTTGTGCAATGATCAGGTTAACTTACGTAAGTTCTTTTAATGTATTTAACTAATTCAGCGCATAGTACAAATAACTTAAAAATACGTAAATTATAACAATTTCGTGCAGGATCGCCTTAAACTTATCTAAAGGTAAATCTAGTACAGTACCTACTTGGTATTTTATTATAATAGTGCATACCTTGCCCCAAGAAAGAGCCGAGAACCTTTTGTAACCTAACTCATTGGCATTACTAGTTTTGACTTACTTACTTCTAGTATTGAAATTGTGTACATCACCGTGTTTTTAAAAAAAAGTGTTAATAAGTATTGCAATGCAACGCACAGAGATAGAGTTGATTGCTATCAAAAGTGTGTATCCACTTTTGTTGGTGGCCGTACCTCCACACACTGGAAAATTCACCATTAGCAGGTCGTAATAAATTAGAACTCGAAAACCCGGATTCCGTATTCCCCACCTCTCACCCCCCGCGGCGTGGCGTTTGTTTTTGTTTGTTTAAACAGCAGTTGTTTACACAAAGATAAGTAGGAGTAATTACCAAACACATCCCTCTTCCTCAGACACGCTCTTGCCATAATTATGATAGGCATGGAAGGGTAATTAAACCTAAGGACTTGCGCGTATAGGTTATGGGTATAGTGTAGATTATATTTAACGGTACTTCTTTACGATTTATGATAGATATTAAAACGTTGAAAAAGTTCTCCGTGTCGCATATCGGCTTTAGAATACTACTAAGTACCCCCTTTCTTCCCGTGTCAAAAAAGGCAACTAACGGACTAAAGACTGCACATACATTCAACAGCTTTGGGCGGTGATAGCGCACCACCTGTCACGCTGAGCACATATGCAGTCCCATAAATAATTTCGTTATAAAGCTATGGTGGCGACTCGACTCAATAGTAAAAAAATATTACCAACCTGTATACCTTCTCTTAGGTGAAGTAACGACGACTACGACGAAACGGACCGAATACTGCCCTGCCCCACTGCCGACTCGTAGAATAGCAAATACCGAGCCATAGTCCACTTTTCACCAAATGGTGAAAAGTTCACTATGGCTGAAAACGGCAGAGGACTGAGCAGAAAAAATATAATAATAGTCCAAGTTTTCTAGAGTATATCAAAAAATATTCGAAAACTTTTAGGAAGGCTTGTACATGTGCCAAGTCATTATTTATTAGTGAAAAAATTAAAAAGTCTGATAACAAAATAAAGGCAACATGGAACTGTATTAACCGCGAAACTGGTAAAATAAAGCCACGTGATACTAAGTTTTCTTTAAGAATAGGCAATAGCATTTTAAGTGAAGACAATAAAATTGCTGATGCTTTTGAACAGTTTTTTACAAATATACCAATTGCCACAACTATGTCACTCAACTCTGAAGAGTCTCGGTGAACCGAGCAATGCAGAAATTCTGTTAAAAAAGTATGTACTCATGTGTAATGAAGTGTTCAAATTTAAACACGTAAAGACGTACTTAAATCCTTTAAATCTTTAAAAATAAAAAACACTTGTGATTTGTGGGATATTTCAACAAAAATTATTAATAATATTATCGAGTCCATTGCGCCTTTTCTTGTAGTCAATATGACTAATAGCTGTGTTGACAAAGGAGTTTTCCCAGATCTCCTGAAGCATAGCAAAGTTCTGCCACTTTTCAAATCGGGTTGTAAAGATGACCCGAGCAATTTCAGACCTATTTCAATTTTACCTACTCTTAGTAAAGTTTTTGAAAAACTTATTTTAGATCAACCCGGCTCCCACTTCGCTATAAACCACCTTTTTCACAGTGAACAGTATGGTTTTACTAAGGGAAGGTCTACTACTGATGCAGGTGTAGCTCTGCTAAAACACATATTTGAGGCTTGGGAGGGATCGCAGAATGCTTTTGGAGTGTTTTGTGATCTCTCCAAGGCTTTTGATTGCGTTGAATACAACACCCTTTTTATAAAGCTAAAACACTACGGAGTGCACTCGGATGCCTTGAAATTGATTCAATTATATCTCAGCTGCAGAATCCAAAAAGTTAGCTTGAATGGATCCATATCATCCGGATCTTCTGTGCGAATGGGGGTTCCACAAGGGTCAATACTAGGTCCATTTTTATTCTTAATTTATATTAATGATTTACCATTTTATGCGGAAAACTTTTGCAATATTGTTTTGTTTGCTGACGATACATCTTTGATATTTAAGACTGATCGAAATAAAAATAATTTTGATGATATCAACAGTGCCCTAACAGATGTGTTGAATTGGTTTACTACTAATAATCTTCAATTAAATGCGAAGAAAACCAAATGTATAAATTTTACTCTACCTAACGTAAAGAATATTATTGTAAATAAAATTAAATTGAATTGTGAACTGTTGGACCTTGTTGATTCAACAGTTTTCTTAGGTATTACCTTAGATTCAAAAATACAGTGGTACCCTCATATTAGCACCCTTGCGGGGAGACTTAGTTCAGCTGCTTACGCTGTTAAAAAAATTAGGCATTTCACAGACGTGGAAACTGCTCGATTAGTCTATTTTAGTTACTTTCACAGTGTTATGTTCTATGGTATTCTACTTTGGGGTAAAGCAGCAGATATAGAAACCATTTTCATTTTGCAGAAAAGAGCAGTAAGGTCCATATATAATCTAGGATCGCGTGACACCCTTAAGGAGCTGTTTAAAGAAATAAATATTCTTACAGTTGCATCACAATTTATTTATAATTGTATTGTTTACGTGCGTCAAAACAATTCTCATTTCAAAAAAAATTGCGATATACACAAACTAAATACTAGAAATAAGTATAAACTTGTAATTCCTAAATTTCGACTTCAGAAAGTTTATGGATCATTTATGGGACAAAGTGTCTTATTTTACAATAAAATCCCGAACGATGTTATAATTTTGCCCTTTGACAAATTTAAGACACATGTTAAGGACAGACTTTTAGAAAAGGGCTATTACACTGTAAGCGATTACATCAATGAAAAAAATGCATGGAATTAACATTCCTCTAGTTTCGCACACATTGTTCTAATGCGTTCATAGTGCCCGAGTAAAACTTTTAGATTCACTTTTGTTTTATCTTTTTTTTATTATATAATTGTTTTATGAATATTGACTTATTATAAGCTTATTATAAGATCAATGACTATGTTGCAGACAAAAATGCATGGAAATAAGTCTACTCTGTACTAGTGTTTATTATTAGTATTTTTAGTCTATTATTAACTATTCTTTCATTCAATTATTATGAATTGTTGAAATTATTTAGTTTAGTTATTATTAATTTTATTGATGCGTACTAATTATACTTAATTATGTTTAATAAATTGTACCTACTTAATTAGATCTATGACACTGTAAAGTAACATTGTTACTTAGAGGGAGAAAAAAGTAAGGCCTCCTGAGTTTCTTGCCAGCTCTTCTCGGTCGAAGGCTCTCCCAAAATCCGAACTGGTGGTAGATTGGTTAGGTAGGTAGATTAGGTAGTAGATTATGGTCTGTGCCAGCTAGATGTGCATGAAGGGTCATTTACCCCACTTGTACCAGTGGGGTGCTGCAGTTTAGGTACGTTCGGCCGGCGTGCCTCCCAGGAAGGCCGCCTAGGCGTATGACAGTAAAGGTTGCCGCTCGGCTCGCACGCTCCACGTCGCGCGTCGTCGCTTAAGGCCAGGTATTTCTCTCTCGCGGCTTCTCTCTCGCTCTCTCGATGGTACGGGACGGGTATGACAGCGAAGCGGCGCGTAGGTTTTATTGCCTATATGTATAGACTTTATAGGATTCTCTGCTAATTTATCTGCGAATTGTTTGTCTTTCGTTGAGTACAAAAATTAAATGTAAACTATCAGTAGTTTAGGCATAATATTGAAAAACATTACAAAAAGGGGTAATTTTGGGATTATTTTTTTCTATCGAGTGAAGTTCATTGGATCTTGTAACTGAATGAGACTTGGAATAGATTAGATCCTTAACTATGGCCTGACCGCAGCCGATGTGCTGCGCCTTGGGTATGCGCGGGTGGTGGGGGGAGTGGGAAGTAAAGAGCATGAACTCACATGAGATTCGTAGTGTCAGACAGATCTTACGATATCGAAGCACAGTTTATTGAAGCTTTATATATACGAGTATAATTACATCCAATCCGTTTTTGTCCAGTATGATTTTTAGATAAGTACAAATAAAGAATCAATATAAATGAAATAAATCTTTAATTTTTGGAAATATATAATATAAACTTTCTTTGTTTGCTATTCTTTTCTTAAAATATTCGGCCACTTTAAAAATGACTGTCTTGATTATCTCGAGATAATGCACGACCCATTTTTAGATATTTTATCTTATGTGCGTCTGGACACACTAGTTGACGCCGTGAGCGATGACGGCGAATGACAAAAGGGAGCAACTGTTTCGCCCCTCCGCCTCGCCGCTCGCGTGCCCGGGGCGCGGTGCGGCGGTGGCGGTCAAACCATAATACATACTTTTTTTCCAGAATTTAAACCATTATTTTCTATGTCTCAGATGGTTTGAAAAACTCAAAGCGCGACCTATCTAGCCTTAACTCGTAATACCTACGCGCGCGCGTAAACCCTGCGCTCCTGACGGACGTCAAATCGATATCGAGTCGGCTTTGCTTAACGGAATATGAACGCTCGGGTCACGTGATTGGTTTCGGTTTCGCGTGGGGGTCGTTGGAGGGTGAACCTTCTGTACGGAAGTAATATTAGTTATTCTGTGCTTGTACCAAGACGAAAAACGAAACAACTTAAAAACACACATATTTATGCTTATTAATTTTTGACGTTTTTTAATTATTAATAATGTCAACCTAATTGGTTAGGTACTAATGTTTTCCAAAACTCATTTCAACCGTTACTTTATTTTACTTACTGTTATTTACTTACTGTTATTTTATTTAAAGACTCAGTTATTTCCAATTTCTATTACTTACCACAATATCAATACGATAATTGGAAATCACATTTAATTTTATTCCTTATAGTAATAACTTAAGTTAACATTTCATTATGATTTATCATTCTTCACCTTTCATCCTAAAAAAAACGATAAATTACCTATAAATTTTAGCCGTTTGTGTCGCTAGGGGAGAGACACTTGCCCGCTATTTTTGTCTCGTACCAAGATACGTTTGTTTACACAATTCTATGACCACGGCTTATATTTCGGTTCGACGCGATTCTATTTCGGCGTGCAGTGGTACTGGGGGTAGCGATGCGCATTTGTCTGGCACAGACTATAGCTCGTTAGATTAGTTGTTAAGTCTTAACTATAAGTTAGTTAACTGTTTTTTTATTATTATTATTATTGACGTCAATAAGTGCCTGTAAAGGTTTACATTGAATAAATAATTTGACTTGACTTGACTTGACTTGGACTGCTTTTGTGGGCCTTATTGCCTCGCTGTATAGTCAGAGACTAACCCTTCAGGGTTAATAGTCGTGAATAAAATGTATGTAAGTATGAAAAAGTTGACTACTTACTACTATTCCCAGTACCTACTGAAATTTCTGGAAATTCCCGAGAAATTTTATAGCGTCCAGTATCGGGAAACGAAACCCATTTCCCGGGAAATCAGGTAGGTAGGTACTACAAAATGTTATATTAATATATTTTTTTATATTATCAAGTAGGTAAGTAATTAAATGATGTAGGTAGTACATCATTTAATTACTTACCACTACCGGTAATAGCCACCGGTGGTGATTTAAATCATACCTTAATTTTTAAGTCAATACATATAACAGCCATGCAACTTTACCTCAATTTCGAGTTTTCGTCGAAAGCCTTGACATGATTTCTTTTTTGAGTAGGTCACTACCACAGAATAAATAATAGTAGGTACCGACCTACTTACTACGCACTACCAACTACGATGTTTCGCTAAACGTTTTGCGATACATAAATAATTTTATTTTCACTAACTTTATGTTTCTAAGTTACTGTCTATAACGAATTTATGTTAAGATAAAGTTTACAATTATTTTGTTTTTTTTTTCTAAAGACCAGACAGTGGTGTGTTCAGTGGTTTGATTTTGTATTTTTTTCCTGGCATGTATTAATGCCATGCCGTCCTTCAGAGGATAATACTTAAACAAAACTGCAATATTTTACACATTTTTATATGGTAGGTACCGAAAGTATCGAATTTCTCGGTATTTCCCGGTACTAAATCTCTTCCAGTACCAGGAAATAAATAATCGATATCAGTACCGCGACGCAAACCCTACTCAGGTGGAACCCCGCGTCCTCCGCAGTCCGGGCGGCTGCGTTGACCACTCTGCCACTGTCGCCATTCTTCAACGCTTTCAAGTTGTGAAAATTTACGTATTTTTAAGTTACTTGTAAGTACTATGCGCTGAATTAGTTAAATACATTAAAAGAACTTACGTAAGTTAGCCTGATCATTGCACAAGGTCGTGGCCTTGTTGAAATTTGAAACAAATTCTTTAAAAAATAACAAACAATACATAAATGTAATGACTCCTAAAAACATTTTTTTTGACAACTTTCTTAATTTTACGCATGGAACAATAATTCTTACATGAAAATAATTGTATTGATATTCCGCAGGTCACCCCCCCCCCCCCCCAGCTTAAAACAGTAAATTTAAATTTTTAAACCAAGCGCGTGATGGTTTTGTACATTTCGCAGAATAAAAACATTGCTCTAATCAAATTACTAGGAGTGAAACATCAAAGCAGAATTGTTCTAATTTTAAATATAGAGATATGCCTATTTTGGATTTGTTACTAGGCAACTGTTGTTATTTCCCGTCATATAACAGAAATATCTAGGCAACCAATCTAAAGTAAGCCTATCTCTACCTCGGGATCGGTTATTAATTTCGTCCGTAAGAGACTTATGTCAGTTTTTGCGATCGCGCGGCACCCCCTTATGTTTGTAGAAAAACAGTGTCTCATCAAACCTCTTTGAATTACTTATACCTACGTCCTAAGGGCGCCTGAGGTAGGTAGTCAACTTTTTTGAACGTTTCAATATCAATATCTGGAGCTCGATGGCGCAGCGGCTAGCGCGTTCGGCTTGCGATCTTGCCCGCTAAGCAACTTTCGCAATGCCGGGTCGCTGGATGGGTGACCAAATTAAAAACATCTCTAGCTCCTCCGTGCTTCGGAAGGCACGTTAAGCCGTTGGTCCCGGTTGCTGTCGTAAGATGGCAGTCGTTAAAACCCACCAACCCGCATTGGGCCAGCGTGGTGGGTTATGGCCCAATATCCCCACGTGCTGTTGTCCACGTGGGAGGCCTGTGCCCAGCAGTGGGATGTTTATAGGCTGATGATGATGATGAATATCAATATCTTAATGTAGGTAGGTAGATACCTATATCTGAGAGTACAATTATCCCAAAAAGTAAAATTTTTCCACACTGGTTCCACACTGAAAAATTTTGGAAATTTGTCCCAAAATACAGGTTGCTCACGCGGATGAAGTCGCGGGCGGGCCGCAAGTATGACATACACACATAAATGCATATAATCAAGATTAATATCCCCGAAGGGTTAGTCAGAGACTAGGCAATGAGGACCGCAAAAGCAGTCTTCTGCCATAGTCCACTTTTAACCAAATAGCGACTGCACATGTGCTCAGCGTGACAGGTGGTGAGCCTATCGCCGCTCTATGCTTTTGAATGTATTTGCAGTCTTTGGTCCTACACTCAGAAAAAAATCCTGAGACAAGGCTGCAGTTTTACATTGCGAGCAGATTATTGCGAAATTAACAAAAGATTTTTGTGAATGCAGCAACATACCCTTTGCTGCCCCAGCAACTTTTTTTTTGTGAAACGCAATTATTGTGAATGCAACAATATAATTATTGTGGCATTAACAATTTTTAGGATTCTTTGATAAAACCGCAAAGGAGTATTTTGCGAAGATCACATTGTTATCAGTTGTCTCGTTGACAATGTAAGCCGCACATTGTTTTTAATGTTGTGGCATTAGCAATTTTCTGGGCTGTGATAATATCACAAAGTCGGTATTCTGCGGTATTCGCATAGTTCAAGTTTGTGTGATTCACAAGGTAAGCCTGAATAAGTTGCAGTCTTAACAACTTTTAAAACTTTGACAATACCACAAAGTCGGTATTCTGCGGGATTCGCATAGTTCAAGTTTGTGTGATTCACAAGGTAAGCCTGAATAAGTTGCAGTTTTAACAACTTTTAAAACTTTGACAATACCACAAAGTCGGTATTCTGCGGGATTCGCATAGTTCAAGTTTGTGTGATTCACAAGGTAAGCCAAACATTGACTGTATAAGTTGTGGTTTTAACAACTTTTAGGACTTTGATAAAATCGCAAGTGTGGTAATCTGCGAGTTTCGCATAGTTCAAGTTTGTGTGATTCACAAGGTAAGCCTGAATAAGTTGCAGTTTTAACAACTTTTAAAACTTTGACAATACCACAAAGTCGGTATTCTGCGGGATTCGCATAGTTCAAGTTTGTGTGATTCACAAGGTAAGCCTGAATAAGTTGCAGTTTTAACAACTTTTAAAACTTTGACAATATCGCATAGTCCGTATTTTGCGGGATTCGCATAGTTCAAGTTTGTGTGATTCACAAGGTAAGCCTGAATAAGTTGCAGTTTTAACAACTTTTAAAACTTTGACAATACCACAAAGTCGGTATTCTGCGGGATTCGCATAGTTCAAGTTTGTGTGATTCACAAGGTAAGCCAAACATTGACTGTATAAGTTGTGGTTTTAACAACTTTTAGGACTTTGATAAAATCGCAAGTGTGGTAATCTGCGAGTTTCGCATAGTTTGAGTTTGTGTGATTCACAAGGTAAGCCTGAATAAGTTGTAGTTTTAACAACTTTTAAAACTTTGACAATACCACAAAGTCGGTATTCTGCGGGATTCGCATAGTTCAAGTTTGTGTGATTCACAAGGTAAGCCAAACATTGACTGTATAAGTTGTGGTTTTAACAACTTTTAGGACTTTGATAAAATCGCAAGTGTGGTAATCTGCGAGTTTCGCATAGTTTGAGTTTGTGTGATTCACAAGGTAAGCCTGAATAAGTTGCAGTTTTAACAACTTTTAAAACTTTGACAATACCACAAAATCGGTATTCTGCGGGATTCGCATAGTTCAAGTTTGTGTGATTCACAAGGTAAGCCTGAATAAGTTGCAGTTTTAACAACTTTTAAAACTTTGACAATACCACAAAGTCGGTATTTTGCGGGATTCGCATAGTTCAAGTTTGTGTGATTCACAAGGTAAGCCAAACATTGACTGTATAAGTTGTGGTTTTAACAACTTTTAGGACTTTGATAAAATCGCAAGTGTGGTAATCTGCGAGTTTCGCATAGTTTGAGTTTGTGTGATTCACAAGGTAAGCCTGAATAAGTTGCAGTTTTAACAACTTTTATAACTTTGACAATATCGCAAAGTTGGTATTTTGCGGGATTCGCATAGTTCAAGTGTGAGTGATTCACAAGGTAAGCCTGAATAAGTTGCAGTTTTAACAACTTTTAAAATTTTTACAATACCACAAAGTCGGTATTCTGCGGGATTCGCATAGTTTAAGTTTGTGTGATTCACAAGGTAAGCCAAACATTGACTGTATACGTTGGGGTTTTAACAACTTTTAAGACTTTGATAAAATCGCAAAAGTGGTCATCTGCGGGGTTCGCGTAGTGCCTAAAGATGCAGGACGCCGTGAGAAGAAATATTGTGTTTTAAATATTAAACAGGATTATACCATGAAAACATACAAAAAAGAGACTGAACACAAAACTGATGCTTCATAGCGGAGTTTGATTACTGTTTGTATAAATAAACTACCATTATGGCAATCATAGTGGTATAGGTATAATTTATTAATAATCATAACATTTAATAAAACTCAATAAAAAATATTAAAACAAGATAGATCCTCATTATTTCATTACTTATTCTTACTTTTATGTATCTAGTAAGCAAGACATGTCATTTAAATAATAATAGCTGTTCCTCGCAACTTTATCTTCGTAAAGTAAATAATTAATAAATAAATATATTTCAACAATCACACCAATGAGCTAGCCTCAAACTAAGCCGAAGCTTGTACTATGGCGGCCAGTTAACGGATATCCATACTTAAATACATATAATGTGACTGCTAGAAACTGCAAGAAACTTCAAGGGCTGGTCAGGTCAAGTGTTTTAAACATGACAAAAATGACAAAAAAAGATTGCAGACTAACGTAGATACTTATCGCCCAGCTGACGCGGACGTTTCAACAGACGGGTGGGTCCACGGCCGGCCGCTGCCCGCGCGTTGTAAATAATAGTTCAAATCTTTTATTTTATCTTTCATTATTTATTATTGCTTTAAAATAAATTAGATACTCAAAGACTATCAAATTAAAAATCATAAAATGAATTATTTAATGAAAAATAAAAATGCACGAATTTCTCTTTTCTTATTTTTGTCATGTCTAAAACACTTGACCTGACCAGCCCTTGAAGTTTCTTGCGGTTTCTAGCAGTCACCTTATATTTATAAACATCATATTAAAACTATGTCAACGGCATAAATCGCGACACACATTGCAAGCAAATGCCTACTTACTACTGTTTGACATTTCGTATGGTAAAAAATAATATTAAAATCGATTCAGTAGTTCCCGAGTTTATCGGCTACATGCAAACAAACAAACAAAATCTTTCCTCTTAAAATATTAGTATTTATTTAAATTCATGTATTTTATAAAACAATTGCTTTCAAAAATATTCTTTTTTTCTTATTTTGGGGTAAAATTCATATGGCAGGCAACACTAGCCCGCCAGCGCATGACTATGTATCTGTCTTTGTCTTATTTTAGTGACAGCATGGTTCTTGCGACTTGTGTAGATGAGACAGTTATATGTTTACATTGAAATGTTTATTGGTTTCAAAGCTACGTCGTCGCGGTTAAATAGTGGTTACATTTTTTAGGACGCGCGGTAATGAGCAGAGGTGGGCGTTAAAAGCAAAAGCACTTAAAAAAGTATACTTTTAGACAAAAGTACTAGGCATGCTTTTAGGTTTACACTTAATAAGCTTTTCACTTATAAAAGTGTACGTCCCGCCATCTATGAGGTCTCTATATCTATATCAATACTTCCAGTATTTCAGATTTTTTTTAGCAGATCCACGATGATAAATTGCCGAATGTAATAATGAAAGAAAAATATAAAAAAGTCAAAACTTAAATGCTGTTTGCTTTTTAGCTTTTTACTTACAAAAAGCTGGCAACGTTATGTTTAAACGAAAAACGAGAAGCAGACAGACAACTTTACGTTTTTCATTTAAATACGTAGCCAGCTTTTTCTAAGCAAAACAGCAAAAAGCATTTTTAATGGCATGCTTTTTGAAAATCGTACAATGCTTATACGTTAAAATAAAATAAGCACTTTTTCCCAACTCTAGTAATGAGGTTTGCTCCTCTATTAGTTTAACTCAATACTAGGCGATAACTCGGGTGGCGGTATTTTTTGGAGATCAAAGAGATTTACTTTTTATTTATTTATTTAGATTTTTTTCTGTCAAATTTTCCCAATTGATAAACCTTATTCCTTTGAAGTAAAATTGAAAATCTATCAAAGAAATTTGACAAATTGGGGTAGCTTGATGTGCTGGCCTCTGTACCTATAATGTACTCTGGAACATCGCCAATTTTACCACGCCACCAATGAATGAGCATTGACGTTGACCGTTCAGGTGTGGCCACTCAATTTGTCGCGAGAATTATTGGAATAATTATCGCGATGTTTATTGCAATCATGGGCATTTGACGTTGACGGTACAGTAGTGTGGCCCGGGCATGAAAATCGTATTCGTACAACAAGAAATCTAAGTAGGTAGATACTACTAATAGGAAGAATCTAGTAGGTAAGGTAGGTATGCTTAAGCCCTAAGGTATATACCTATACCAACCTACTTTAAATTCGAAATTGTTAACAACGCAACTCAAACATGGCGTGATGTAAAAACTTAGATAAAAATACAGATCCATGCTTGTGAAAATGACAACATGGATTCCCGAATATTGAGAAAGACACAGTGTAAAGTTATTCTAACAATGTTTTTATTGATAAAATAACAATATAGCCATTGCGAAGGCAAATATACAAAAAGTAGTTAAAAACGCAAATTTAGGCTTGTAAAAACCACGTTTATTTTCGAAAATAAAGAATGTCGCAATGTAAAAAAATTAGCAATGTCTATTATTGTTAAAACGATATTCTAACATTGCGAGGGATCCCTAACATAGATAAAAACGCATTTTAAGCTTGTGAATATTACAACGTTATTTTCTCGATTTTATGGCAACATTGTCATTCTTGTTTGTCATTCGCATTTCCGCAATTTCCGCTGCCATTGCTGCTAGCGTCTTCGGGGGTATCGCATCGTTTAAAGTAATTACACCTCGTAAAACGCATAAATGGATCAGCAAGACACGCTGGCAGACTTTTTACTCGACAACAACCTCATCAGCCTGCTGCAACCGCTCACGGTAGGTAAGTTTTTATTCTAGCCAAGTATACCTAGTCCCCGGCACGTAACTTGGCGAAAGTCGTTAGATGCGCAGAAGTAATTTTTTAGGTATCTTTGGTTGTAAAGCCTATGCGCAAACTTGTAGCCATACGTGCCGGCGACTCTATCTAGCTAAAAAGAAAATGTAGGTAAGTTGTACGACGCGACGCTGCGTCTCGTCGCCATGTTTTTTTTGCATGTTTTGCATGGTCGAGTAAAGCCGGGTCCGCTACGCCAGATTTTGAACAGAACATTGTTCGAAAACATAAATTACTCAATGGGCCACATTATTACTCAATGGGCCACGCCCCTTAAACATGTTTTCGAACAATGTTCTGTTCAAAATCTGGCGCAGCGGAGCGATGACGCGAAGCGACTTGTTTGAACTTGAAAACGAATCGTTTTGTTCCGTGGTGCTCTTTCCATCTGGCTTTCTATATTGCAGTGTATGCGTTTTTTTATCCAAAACCGCACCCTTTTTCATCCATAAAGTCCGTTGGTACCTACCTGTACTTATCTACTTCGCTGCAGGTCATGGTTTTTTTATGCTTCTAGATCAGGAAGCAGACCTAGACTTTCTTCTGCAGGCAAATGACCACGAATTATCCCTGCTGGTCCCAGGGGTGGTAAATAAAGGAAAGTTGCGATTAGCACTAGCCCGATATAAAGAATTAGTAAGTTACTTTGCTTGCTTACTTATCCTACTACCTACCTTGCAACTTAGTTCATCACATGCATCATGTCATAATGTTATTTTACAGATGCTTCAGGAAAAGCCGGTGCATGTGACTCCTCCATTTAGGGCTGGTCATTTGACATCTGATTCTGACCTATCAACGTGGACTCTTGAAACTTCAGAGGTATGTACAAATACAATTTATTGTTTTATGGTAGTACATATTGGCTGACAATCAATGCACAGCCTTAACCTATAGTCCTAGCAGTATGAAATTTCAAGGGTAACTTCCTTATGTAGTGTACATATGGTAGCATTATGACTAATCAAGTTCTTTCTTTGTTACAGACAAATCTAGTGGACCCAGGTTCTAATTGCTCCCCTGGTCTACCAACCACTGTGGACACTGCTCCGCCTGCTGCTGAGTCATCTTCCACATCCCGAAAGCCTGACACATTTTTGTCACCTGTGATAGTCTCCAATGCCAGTAGTGGATTTAATTCTCCTGGAATAACAGTCATAGACACGGGCTGTGCTGTAAGTTTAAAAATTACTTGATTTATTTATAACAGCCCTCATAGCTTGTTGGTAGTAGCTGTGCTTTCGCCGTTGTAGGTTGTGGGTTCGATCCCCACCGATAACAAACATTTGTATGATGAACTTATAAATGTTTAAAAATATATAAGTATTATATTAGCTATCTGGTTCCTTAATACAAGCTTTTCTTAGTTTGGGGCTAGATAGTGATGTGTGGAATGTCCGTAAATATTTATTTATTGGTTTATCTGTACATAGTAAACAAAGTCTGTCTGTCTGTAGGTATATCCGCCAACTCCTAAACCAGCCAACAGATTTTGGAAGGAACGGAGATTGTGCTGTGGGAATCGGATAGCTGATAGAATAATTGTGTATGCTTTTTTGATTTGTATTTTTAATCAAACATTTTCTCTTGTTTCAGGAGTGGGAAATCGCAGATGAAATAATAACTTCGGTAGATTTTTTTAACACAGAGTCTGCAAGTCTAAAGACCATTTTAGAAAACACGTCAGCGGGAAAACCAATTTTAAGCAGAACATTTTTAACAACAAAAGATCGAAAAATACTCACTGCCATAATTGTGGAGGCGGAGATCCGCAAATTAAAAAAAATATCAGACCCTATCAGAAAAGAAGTGTGGGAAAATTGGACAACTGAAATAATCACACTATTCCCAGGGGAAACGAAAGCAGTCTATTACAGTCCCTTTCGTATACTAGATGGTCGGGTTTTGCAGGCCAGCGGCCTCATTGTTAATCGGCTTATCACAGTTCGGCGAAGACTAGTACCTGCAGAAAACCGCCGCAGCAGGAGTCGCAGCAGTGACGATAGCAGTGATAGCAGCACTAAAAAGAAAGCCAGGACAAGTACAGAACCAGTACGGGTTCGGCCCCTGCCAGAATCATTTAATTCAAAGAAAATTGGAGATCAGGAAGAGTCTGGAGAGAGCTATTTGCAGTGGCTGAAGGCCTCGTCTTCACCCAGGGATTTAGTCAACTCCAAATGGAAGAACTGTCTTAGGGGAAGAATAGATATACTCAAGGAAAGCGACCATATAACCTACTTTAAAGAATTCCCTGCACTTCAATGTCCATGGGGTTATGAATTGGTGAGTGATGTTGTTTATTTTTAACCGACTTCAAGTAAAAAAGTAGGAGGTTTGTCAAGTTTTTTAACTTAATTATCACAAAATAACTATGATCAGCTCTTGTAAGTGTCACTGAAGATTATACTGTTGTGATTTAAGTACCTAATATTGTTTTTTTTTTTGTTTCATGAAGCTGGCAAGCGACTTCGATGAAATTTATCCAAACACCAAAGAAAAGTTTGAAGAAAAGTTCCCAATACTAAAAGGCCGTTTGCTAGCATTATTGGATGAAAAATCCCAACAACTGACACGAGCTGACATTTCTATACAGTCTGTCTTAGAACTTGGAACTTGTGAGTAAAGTTGGATTCAATAAATGTCATATCATGATTAAGTAGGCTAGGCTAAGCCCTGATTTCACCAAGCTCTGTTAGTTAACTAACGGTTGATATCACAATATTAACCATCTGACGTAGGATATGTTACTGAGACGTTTGAAAATTAACAAAGCTTTACTAAATCAACCGTTACTTTAACTTACAGAGCATGGCGAAATGACTTACAGGTGCAAAATTTTTAACAGACAAGGAGCTCCTCAATTTTGTTGTATTTTTAAGTTAAATGTTTGTTACTGCATTACTTTGTCATTTAAAAACCACTTTTAAAAGTTCTGTTATACCAATTTAAAAGTTCTTGGTGCGGATAGAACCCACAACCTAGAGCCAGTAAGCAAAACTCCTTCTAACTGAGCTGTGAGGAAGTTCAAAATTATATTTAAAATTAATAATTTAAGATTATTAGTATGTACTAATAACAAATAAAATTATTTCCAGTGGGAGAGGAACAAGCAAATGTGGCAGCTTTCCTATCCATACCCTTGCTATTGAAGCAAATGCATACGATTCCTGTTAAAGGTACAAGAAAACCTTGGAATCCGTCACGAGCAGAAGTTAGCAGTGCCTTTTTGAGTTTAGTGGCATCTTCTTCTGACGTTGAAACCCATCGCTTAGAACGGCAAGCGAAACTCATAGATAAAAAGGTACCTGTACTTCCGTATATTGTTGCCATAGGCCCTGGTTGGAATGATGTTTCGTCAAACATCAGTTGACATTAAATGATACTTTTCTAAAGGGAACTACGGTATCGCCTTCTGTAACTTTCGGTATAAAAAAAAAAATACTTAGTAGAAAAGTTAAACAGATTGTAGATATATTAAAAATAACCAATATTCATAGTTTATATAAAGTCAGCTGGGCTGAGAAGTGTTCTGAGCGGTATAAATTAAATTCTATAATTGTTTCATCCATCGAGGAGGAAAATGTATGCTTCGCTAAGGTACAAGAAGTCTATGTTGATGGATTATGTAAAATAATAATTAGGGCTAAGCTCTTAAAAACAATCGGTTTTGATGATCATTATCACGCATATAATGTTCTGGACTCATCTCAAGAGTCAATATATATTGATCAGGATTCCATGCAACATCCGTTTGTATGCAATTCTGTAGTCATTGGATGTGACATTAATCATCCCGAGCTCCATATTGTACTGACTAAACCGATTTAACCAACCTAAATAGCATACGGCCCTATGTACTACCATGTATAATTGGCGTCGTTTACTTAATTCACCTGCGTTATTGCACCCAGGTGAATTAAATATTCTATTTGTAATCTTAATTCACCTAGGTACATTATGTATACTTCGTTTACTTAATTCACCTGCGGTTATTCATCTAGGTATAGAAAAAAGAATTTTTTTTTAATAAATATAGAATATTAATTCACCTGGGTGCATTAACGCGTGCAAATTAAGTAAACGAAGTATACATGATGTACCTAGGTGAATTAAGATTACAAATAGAATATTTAATTCACCTGGGTGCAATAACGCAGGTGAATTAAGTAAACGACGGGGTATAATTTTATTATTAAGTATAATTTTGTTATAATAGTTAGTTTTGTTTTATTATAATTTTGTTTAAGGTGGTATGATTTTATTACAAATTGATTTTACCATCTAGGGGCGAAGATTGTTTGTATGCTGAAATAACAAGAGTTAGAGAAAACAGTGGATTAATAGATATATTAACCACACTAATTATTATCAAATACAGACCAAAATAATAGCCTATTACAGTTATTTCAGTATACAAACAATCTTCGCTCCTAGATGGTAAAATCCATTTTAATACAAATCCTCCACCGTAAGTATATTTTTAGTTATTAGATCTTTTTCAGAATATTTCATAATATTATAAATGGAAATCAATCTCATCAGGTTATATTCACTGGGCTCATACAATCAAACATATTAATAAAGCAGTAGGTATAACCTGGTAGGAATAGTATTATCATGTGTTTTTAAAGGTAGCAAGTACCTAATTGAATAATGTAACTGTATAAGGCTGCGTTTCCACCAGAGATATGTAGCAAGGGGTGTGTTTTTAAGAACCATTATAATCACTGCGCTCATTGAGGCTAGGTAACTGCTGTGATTCTATTGGAACACATCCCTCGCTACAAATCTCTGGTGGAAACGCAGCCTTGTACCAATAGATCTATCCAATCCCACTGCTGGGTATAGATCTACCCGAGATAGTGTTCCTATAATATTATAAGATTATTGTGTTTACTTAACCTGTAAAAAAGACATGAAAAATAAACATTGATTACTTTTAATACTTTATTGTTTCATTTTTTAGGAAGAGGACAGTGCAGCAACAGAGATGTGCTATAAATGTTGCGATTCATGCAAAATCACCTTGTCGTTCTTGGTACGTATTTTGCTTTATTAGATACTTTCGAGTTGCGGTTCTGACAGCTGTCATATTAAAGTTGCGATTCACGCAAAGTCGCCTTTCAACCTTGTGGTTCTAGCTAAGTGTACTTTGCGTTATTAAAGACTTTCAAGTTGTGATTCTAACAGAGCTGTCATATTAAAGTTGCGATTCATGCAAAATCGCCTTTCAACCTTGTGGTTCTTGGTACGTATTTTGCTTTATTAGATACTTTCGAGTTGCGGTTCTGACAGAGTTGTGATATTAAAGTTGCGATTCACGCAGTCCCCTTACGTTGTGGTTCTTCCACAAGGTTGTAAGGAGACTGAATCGCAACTTTAATATCACACCTTTGTTAGAATCACAACTTGAATGTCTCTAATAACGCAAAGTACACATAGTTAGAACCACAAGGTTGAAAGGCGACTTTGCGTGAATCGCAACTTTAATATCACACCTCTGTTAGAATTACAACTTGAAAGTCTTTAATAACGCAAAGTACACATAGCTAGAACCACAAGGTTGAAAGGCGACTTTGCGTGAATCGCAACTTTAATATCACACCTCTGTTAGAATCACAACTTGAAAGTCTCTAATAACGCAAAGTACACATAGCCAGAACCACAAGGTTGAAAAGCGACTTTGCGTGAATCGCAACTTTAATATCACAGCTCTGTTAGAATCACAACTTAAAAGTCTCTAATAACGCAAAGTACACATAGCCAGAACCACAAGGTTGAAAAGCAACTTTGCGTGAATCGCAATTTTAATATCACAGCTCTGTTAGAATCACAACTTGAAAGTCTAATAACGCAAAGTACACATAGCCAGAACCACAAGGTTGAAAAGCGACTTTGCGTGAAACGCAACTTTAATATCACAGCTCTGTTAGAATCACAACTTGAAAGTCTCTAATAACGCAAAGTACACATAGCTAGAACCACAAGGTTGAAAAGCGACTTTGCGTGAATTGCAACTTTAATATCACAGCTCTGTTAGAATCACAACTTGAAAGTCTCTAATAACGCAAAGTACACATAGCCAGAACCACAAGGTTGAAAGGCGACTTTGCGTGAATCGCAACTTTAATATCACAGCTCTGTTAGAATCACAACTTGAAAGTCTCTAATATCGCAAAGTACACATAGCTAGAACCACAAGGTTGAAAAGCGACTTTGCGTGAAACGCAACTTTAATATCACACCTCTGTTAGAATCACAACTTGAAAGTCTTTAATAACGCAAAGTACACATAGCTAGAACCACAAGGTTGAAAGGCGACTTTGCGTGAATCGCAACTTTAATATCACAGCTCTGTTAGAATCACAACTTGAAAGTCTTTAATAACGCAAAGTACACATAGCTAGAACCACAAGGTTGAAAGTTGACTTTGCGTGAATCGCAACTTTAATATCACAGCTCTGTTAGAATCACAACTTTAAAGTCTCTAATAACGCAAAGTACACATAGCTAGAACCACAAGGTTGAAAGGTGACTTTGCGTGAATCGCAACTTTAATATCACTGCTCTGTTAGAATCACAACTTGAAAGTCTCTAATAACGCAAAGTACACATAGCCAGAACCACAAGGTTGAAAAACGACTTTGCGTGAATCGCAACTTTAATATCACAGCTCTGTTAGAATCACAACTTGAAAGTCTCTAATAACGCAAAGTACACATAGCCAGAACCACAAGGTTGAAGAGCGACTTTGCGTGAATCGCAACTTTAATATCACACCTCTGCTAGAATCACAACTTGAAAGTCTTTAATAACGCAAAGTACACATAGCTAGAACCACAAGGTTGAAAGGCGACTTTGCGTGAATCGCAACTTTAATATCACACCTCTGTTAGAATCACAACTTGAAAGTCTTTAATAACGCAAAGTACACATAGCTAGAACCACAAGGTTGAAAGGTGACTTTGCGTGAATCGCAACTTTAATATCACTGCTCTGTTAGAATCACAACTTGAAAGTCTCTAATAACGCAAAGTACACATAGCCAGAACCACAAGGTTGAAAAGCGACTTTGCGTGAATCGCAACTTTAATATCACAGCTCTGTTAGAATCACAACTTGAAAGTCTCTAATAACGCAAAGTACACATAGCTAGAATCACAAGGTTGAAAGGCGATATTGCGTGAATCACAACTGTGAGTCTTTAGTTAAGAACTGTTATTTTCACAAGGTTCAGTTTGCGAAGCAGCAGTTAATATCAAGCAAAGTTAACATAAGTAGAACCACAAAGTTTAACATTGTGTGAATCACAACCGCAAGATTGCTACTGTAGCAAACCGTGCATTGCTAGATAACACAAGTATAACACTGCGATATTCACACGCTTAACTTTGTTAGCCAGGAGCCAACAGAGTAAAATTGTGAAAACATGCCTTTGTGAAATTAGATAAGTCCATATTGTGAAAATTAGTATTTCCACTTTGTTTGATTCGCAATATTTTTTCGCAAAATTGGAGTAGCTGCGCCAGCAACCCTACTCTGTTGGCTCCTGGCTAACAACCTTTTCCTGTTGATTTCACAACTTTTTTTTCTGAGTGTATAGTCGCCTTTTACGACACCCAAAGGAAGAGAGGGGGGTGGTAGTATTCTTTCACCGCTACACGACCGCTATAAGATAATGCCAAATAAAAATATGTTTTCACACGCCAATCTCTTTCCAGTCAAAGACAAGACCGCGCTGAAGGCATTCTGGGTAGCCCTCATAGTGAACTTAACCCGCGAGTTCTGTGGCTGCATAGCTGTCCTGGTCTACGCCAGCCATATCTTCGCGGAGGCCGGCAAGGACCCTAACACCAGCATCGCTCTGTCACCTAACAAGCAATCGATACTGCTGGCCGCTGTGCAGATCGTCGGATCGTTTTTGGCCTGCCAACTCGTGGATAGAGTTGGGAGGAAGGTGCGTTGGTTATTTGTAACTTAAATAACAAAAAAAAACTTCTATTTAATTGACAAATAATTCCATGAAGTAGGTACAATGGCGGACTCCATCGCTTTACCAGTCTAAAGGTCAAAATCCCTTGCACACCGCGTCGTCTATTTGGTACGGGCACGTACCCGGGCGGGCGGCGCGCTTCATACGAAAATTGGTGCAAAGTGGTAAAGCGACGGTGACCCCCACCGTAACTACCTGCTACCCTATCGGCTAAAAAATATGAATATGAACATGGGCTTCATTTGACATTTGAAACCCATAATATGCCCATATAAGGAAAAAATATGGGCTTCAAATATCAAATGAAGCCCATGTCCATATCCATATTTTTTAGCCGATAGACCCGCTGATCAGTTCACATACTTAGCCCCTTCGTACACAAGGCTACGCAAATCTTCGATACTCGACGATTTTAGTCTCCAAGTCTTTGTCTCCAAGCGACTACCGCCATACAAATTGGAGTCGCGGGACAAATGTCGGCGACGCGACTCGTGTACGAACCTCAATGGATTTGTATATCGAAGTCGGTCGGCGGCCGAGTATCGAAGCGTAGCCTTGTGTACGAAGGGGCTAACATGTACTTAGATGAATATGTCCATCTCAAATATATGTAGACACTATAGACACTAAAAAGTTATCCCATGTCACAGATACCCGTTTATTTGGTACTTAGCAGTATTGTTAAATCACCAAATCCAATTAGAAAAAAATTGTAAAAAAAAAATTATTACTTAGACCATTGTGGCGAGTCGCTTATTACAACCCAATCTGCGCATGTGCTGTTTCCCATGTGGGAAGGCCTGTGCCCAGCAGTGGGACGTTACACTTTCAACAACCACCAAAAGCGCGGTAGTTCAACTGTCAAACTTCCGCAACTCGTTCTGGCGTACGATGACATTAAGGATGTATCTACTTACTAATCGAATTATGTATAATTTTCATTTAACAGTATGTACAGTCGAGAAAATTCCCGTTCGACCACTTTCCCGCGATAAACGCTTGCGCTTACGGAAGTCCTGATAAAAAGCCTTAAAAGTCCGGACTTTTTAGCCACAAAGTGGAAACATTAACAATTTTTATCTTGTTTTTACATAATTGAGAAGGTAATAAATATTAAAGACTTATTTTATATTACATAATATTGTTTCACACGTATTCACATAATGTTGTTTTACACTCATATTCCAAAATCCGGACAAAATCCGGACTGGTCTAAAAATCCGGACATGTCTGAACTAATCCAGTCGGATGGCAACCCTATGTGCAAGCGTATCGCCGAAAAGAGGTCGACCAGGATCTTGTGTGACAGTATGTATGACTATTTTCCAGCCACTCCTAGCCGTGACTAGTGCAGTAGCCGGCTTCAGCATGTGCCTGCTAGGCGTGTGGTTCTACCTGCAGAGCGCGGGCGTGCTGATGCCGGGATGGGTGCCCATAGCGGCTCTATGCGTCTGCATATTCGCTGACGCGTCGGGCCTGCAGCCGCTGCCGTTCGTTATTATGACGGAGATGTTCAACTTCCAGGTGACTGAGTTAGATCAAACTTCTTTTTCATCATCATCATCAGCCTATGACCGTCCCACGGGAGACACGTGGGGAATTTGGGCCATAACCCACAATGATGTCCTTATGCTGGTTGGCGAGTTTAACGACTGTCATCTTACGACAACAACCGTGACCAACGGCTTTACGTGGCTTCCAAACAGGGCTTGATATACCGGTATTTTCAATACCGGTACCTTTGACTTAAATAAGAAACCGGTATCGATTTGATACCGGTATTCATAATACAGGTTAACCGATGAGTACCGGTAAGTAGGATTGTGTAGTACCGTTATTATACATGTATTTATACCGGTACCAAGTAACCCAATTCATTAGTGCGAGCGAAAGATACCGAGTAGATAAATAAGTGGCGCTTGGACTGGTTAACTGCACTGCATTTCGCACGGCCGCAGTGTACAAAGTGCACTGCACATCACGTGACAAACAGACTGACAACGTCGCAGGTAGATACCGGGTATTTTTGAGGTACTTTACCGGTACTCGTAGAAGAATCGGTATCCAGGAACGGTAATAGAAGATGCCGGTACCGGTATTTTCGGTACCGGTTCCAAGCCCTTCTTTCAAAGCACAGACAGAAGAACTTACGAGGGTGACACTGAAAGTGTTTAGAAGTGGCCACTTGTAAACAATATAATTAAAAATAAAGTTTGAATTTTGTAAATGGAACTCTTTGTCAATATTATTCAGTTTAAATTTCATTAGTTTGTCATTTTCTTCGATTTGGCGGCAAATTCAAAATTGCCTGTGTGACGTCGGCATGAATCTAAGCCGGGAAAATTTACGTGCAATGATTTTCTATGACTTCCGATGTCAATTAAGTCAACAAGAAAGTTACGATAGACTTCGATTGGCCTTTCACGATGAAGCCCCATCTCGTGCCACTGTCTACAACTGGTTCAATGAATTTAAGCGTTGTCGCACTAATCTCACCGATGATCTGCGTGAGGGACGGCCTTCTACGGCGACGACTGAAAATAACATCAGTGTTATGCGGCGTATGATAGAGACTGACAAACGAGTGACTTATCAGCAGATTCGGGCAAGCTTAGGCTTCGGTATGAGTCAAGTGCACAAAATCCTCCACGAATATTTAGCTGTCAGGAAGCTTTGCGCCCGGTGGATACCTCACAAATTGACCGAGGCCCAAAAACTCCGTCGTGTTGATTGGTGCCGTGAAATGCTTCAAAGATTTAACGGAGGTGACTCGAATGCTGTTCGACATAGTTACGGGTGACGAAAGCTGGATTTACTGTTATGATCCCGAAACCAAAAGACAGTCTGCTCAGTGGGTGTTTCCTTCCGATGAGTTGCCAACTAAAGTGAAGAGAGGTCGAAGCGTGGAAAAAAAGATGGTGGCTTCGTTCTTCGGAAAGACAGGTCATTACGCGACAATTGTTTTAGAAGATCAAAAAACTATAACTGCCAAATGGTACATCAATAATTGTTTGCCACTTGTCTTGGAAAAAGTTCGGGAGAAACGCCCTCGCAGTAGGATCCTCCTTCACCACGACAACGCCTCGTCGCACACCGCCAGGCAAACAATCGACTATTTGACCTCGTCAGACGTGGAATTACTGGGTCACCCGCCGTATAGACCTGACCTCGCACCTTGCGATTTTTATTTATTCCTAAAAACTTCGAGAAAAACGTTTTATGGACGCCGAGGAAGCAGTGGCTGCGTTTCAAAAGGCCGTTGAAGAGACCCCTAAGGAGGAGTGGGCAAATTGCTTTTCTCAGTGGTTCCACCGGATGCAGCGATGTATTGATGTAAACGGAAGTAGTAGGGATTCGAGAGTTCTGGCTCACTCAAAACTGGCCTTCTTCTGGCCCTCGCTCGGCTAGTTCAAGTCGTTCCAAAACTAAAAACCCCCCCCATTTGAATCGATTGCGCTGGGTCCCAGAGCGATATCTTTAACCGTTTCCGAGATACAATTTTCGAGCGGCAGCTCTCAGTTCATTTACTAATGAATCGTTAATGACTCCTCGGTCTTAATCACCATTCCCGATGCACATCATTATCTAATGACGTACCGATGCCACTGTACTTTTGTTCAGTTGATTTACTAATAAATGACACCTCGGTCTTAATCACCTTAACAACTATGCGATTGTATTTTATTGATTCTTCAGGAAAGCGCTTTGTCTTCATCTCACCTGATGTTAGGAGATGAAAAGTAAGATCAAAGGCATAACTTCACCTGGAATCCTCACTACTAAGGCGACGGATAAACTAAGCTCTTTCTTGATGTTATATCTTAATTACGAATAAATTTATTCAACATTATATTTCTTTGGTTTTTTTCTTTATTACTCCTCTAGGTTTTTCTGAGGTAGGGGAATCAAGTAATAGGCAAAACATTTTGTTTTGTACAGTTTTATTTCAATTTTTTTTTTTACTTACAAATTTAGCTTACCTATGTTATGAAAGTCTTAAACATTTGCTTTAGCATTACATCATTTTGAATAGTATCATCAGTAAACATATCAATAAAATCTGTCAAACTCATATCTCTAACTTTGAAATACAAATAAAGTAAACAATATTCACCACAAACAGATGAAAATACACTTTGAATAACTTTATGATTATAAATCCATCTATTGGTATTTATTCTTAAAAATGATAAATGATAACTTTCAGGTTTACGACCAAAAGTATCAAAGTATTCGCCAACTCCTTTATTGTTGATACATAATGCTATCCAATGTGAACCAGGTCTAGTATCAGGATCAAGATTACTAATCATGTAGAAAGGTGGTGTAACATGTATAGGAATGCGATTAGCTGCGTAAACATTGAACTCCAGTGAATGACATACTTTTTTCAAACATTTTGTTATTTCTAGGGTATTCATAATAATATAAAACATGTGTCTTCATACACAATTAAAACTTAACTACTAAAATCTACACTTATGTTCCTATTTTTATCTATTTCTATAATGTTATCAAACTCGGCATAAACAATACAATTAACAGTTTGTGTTAGAGCTGCCTCAAATCTAACTTCTAACCGAACACTTCCATGTCGGATAAGATTCCAATGAGCTGTTGAATTGGCTGATAAATCTGGAGTTAAGTCAAACGCCATCAGGCAGTATCCATTAGCGTAATCAGCTCTAGAAATACCGTTACCCTCATTTAGGAAATGAATTCCTGTTCCAGAGAACAAAGTATGATAAGTTGATGTAAACAAGTTGTTGCTAAAAACAGGTTGTAGAGCTTTGGAAGGAATCTGTGTTCCGTCGATGTATAAGCAAAAAGAACTAATACCATAATGATTGAAATCAAAAGGATTTTCTGTAAGACACCCATTAAACGCTGTATTATCTACAAATCCTACTAAACATCTTTTTGGTACTTGACCGAGGAAAATATTATCAAGAGTTTTTCCCTGAATACCTGCTGGAATGGTTAGAACTTTTACTTCAGCCCTAGTAATAGGATATTTAGCTGAGGTTGATAATAAAACCTTTTGATGGGCAAGCAAAACAGTAGGGTTTACACGAGCTTTTCGAATCATAAGTGTAGCATCAATAATGGAAACTTTTAATTTTACATCATCAGTGGAACACAATAAATTAAATGTATCTCGAGAACGTACTAATTTTACACACATTTCAACACCATTAATCAAAAACTTTTCTTGGTTGAATATGTCTCCATGTAAATGTCCTATCATTTCGACCTCCTTACTCTCCTTTACCAATTTTTGTCTAATAGTGAATCCTTTATTTGACTCATCAGTTGAATTCATTTTTCCTGTTGTGTCTTCATACCGGAGTCCACATGTTAGGTGTGATTGTTTTGCTGATGGTGAATAATTTAGTAGTGTTTCAATGTAAGCTCGATAACCATAAGTATTATTCGGAGGTGTTATCAGTTTTTGATTCAAATAAACATCTAACTGGCTAAAGAGTGAGTGTAACCAATTATTAACCGGAGCCACAGTAGTTGTTGCTGTCAGAGGTGTTAAATCCTGATTTAGAATTTTTGCTTTTATGTGTATCAAAGTGTGTGATAAATCTATGTAGTCATCACTACTTCCAGGAATCTGAAATTCGATTGGTCCATCATCACTGAGCGATGAAATTGGTTTGTAGTGAACCCACTGACCGCTTTCGATACTAGTTTGAGTTGATGGTAATGCAAATAAATCCAACTCGGACTTAACACATTCACATGAATGATTATGCAAAAAAGACATTATTTTAAATATATTTTTTAACACTCTGAAAATATGTCGTTAATTTTTAAATTATTATTCTTCTTCGTTTTTTTCAATGCTCTTCGTTTTGAATGCTGCGACTGACTGATACTATGTGCTGCACCCTTATAAATCACACCAACTCCGGAACCGGCTTGATGCATATAGTAATGTTCATAAGGACAGATATTGTTGTATTTTGGATACATTGTTATTTCCGTTTAAAGTGTAGTTTAACACAAGTCGTTCCAAAGTGGAATGGTACGTTTTCTCCTGTGTTCGTTCTTATATCTACTTCTATCGTATCGAACTCTCTTCGCATAACAGATACATAATGTGGAGGTGAGAAGATATGCATTTTATTTGATCCATACGTATATTTAGCTGGATCCAATGGTATAATTCTTAATAATGAACACATAACATCACCAACCATCTGGGGTTCGATAATATCACAGTACACATATAACTGTGATGGTAAACCTAGATACAAATTAGCAGGAAATTTACTGACTGTTTTAGTAACCACATTAGTATTTGGATCAAATCCAAGTTGAAGACTTAACTTTGGTGAAAATTGTAAAGAAATAATTTTTTTATCTTCATTAGTGAGAGTGACATATTTCGATATCTTATCATAACGTAATCTAAAAGTTTCTCTCGAGTTACATGCCGTTAAAACGTCTTCAATGTTTTCGTAACTGGATGCTGGTATATGAGTTTTATATGTTACCACCGACTCATTTCCTTCATCACCTGGAACTTGCATTCTTTTGGTAACGTACATTAAATTTTCATGATCTTGAACAGTAAACATGGTACAGGGATATTGAAACTCTACTATGCCCACATACCATTCTCCTTCTAATTTAATCGACTTCGGTAATTTTGTACAGAAGTTAGTGGTTCTGTTTTCAGGAAAATTGACATTGAACTGTTACTTGGTAACGTTAAATAAAAACTGTCACTCGTCATATTTTCTCAAGACTTGAAGCTAATACCCAACTATTAAATTTATTCGGATAACCTTTCCATTTGACCAACAATTCCTTTCTGAGACCAGAGTATCGAGTACGCAGTATTTTATCTATTTTATACTTCGAAGAGGAATCATGACTAACCTTTTGCATTTCCTTTTCATAGAAAGTTCCAGTAATCATTTCATTTTGTAAATCTTTAAGGGTTGTATACCACCCAAGGTGACCTATCTATAATCGATGTAATAACAAAGATTTCGTCACTCCAATTAGTTTCATAACCTTTTTGGAATATGTGTTTATATTTTGTGATTTTAATGTAATCACCAATACAAAATTTTGGTTTGTATGTTTTAGATAATTTTGTACTATCACTATACAAATTACGCCACACAGTCATAATATTACTTGAATTAACATCACAAGGTCTCATTTTTATACTTCTATGAAAACTGTGATTATAGGAATATAGCAAATTGTCTAAGATATCAATGTAACGATAAGTATTATTATGTGTGAAGTAGCGCCACATTTTCGTCTTCAAAGTTCTTTGGAATCTTTCGACTATACTTGCTTTAATATCAGGGTTATTAGTTGTGTAATAATTTATATTATAAGTTTTTAAAAACATTTGAACATCTTTCGAAATAAAGTCAGTCCCTTTGTCTGATTGCAAATGTGTGGGAGTCACCTTTGCTTCAGATAATATACTTGCAAGACATTTTTTCACTGTAACAGAATTTTTCTTTCTCATTGCTCTTGCATACGCATATTTACTGAATACATCAATGATACACAAAATGTAATTAAAACCATCATTATATTCACTATAAGATCGCATATCACTTAAATCGACTTGCCAAAGTTCATTAAAATTAGATAAAATGTATTTGTTTCTAGGAAATCGTCGTTGGACAGGTTTATGTAGAGTGTAAGTTTCTTGAGATTTTAACCAGTTTTTTACTTCCTTTCTTGTCATTCGATTTTTCATAGCATCTGTTAATTGATTTAAACTTCCATAACCAGCAGGATGAGAGATGTCATAGTAAATATCGTTAATTTCTAATACGGAGTCCATTTCTGCCAATCTATTTTCTTTTTGACTTTTTCTTTACTTGTTATGGCGCTTGAAGGTGGTGTAGAATATTCAAAATCTTTTTCTAAGTTAGATTCAAATCGTCTACCAAAATTTGGAGTACTAGAGATATCATTGATGTAAGTTGCTCTTCTTGGATTACCGATGTAAGTCAAAGGTACTCTTAATTCCTTTAATGCTCTAGAAAATTCTGACCACCCATTTGGTGAAGTGTTTTTCAACGGTCTTATAACATCACTGAGTAAATCAACTATGTTGCTCTTATAAATTTCCTTGTTGTCGATGTAAACTGTTCCTTTATGATCCCAATAAATTTTTTGTTTATTTTTTAATAATAAATCTATTAAGAGCTCACCTTTTGTTTTGTATGTCTTGGGTAAAAGGTTTATTAAAACCCTTTTAGAATAATTAATTTCGTTGTCTTCAGCGTTGGGTTCGACTATCTTCGAGGTGTCTTGTGTTGCTTCTGGAGGATGATCCTCACGACTATCTTTTTTTATAATTTCTGTTTCATTAAACGATATTATAGGTATTTCTAAAGGCTTTCGATCTTTACCAATAAAATACAAATATCTTTGTAGTGTTTGTAAATATAAGGACCATTTTTCTCGATCATCTATTTTTTTTTTTAAAACTTGATTCATTTCTTCGTCGAGTCGTGATAAATTGTTCACGTTTCTGTCTGTGTTATCATTTTTTAACTTTTCTATTATTTCAGGTTCAATTAATATCATTTTTTTTGTATTCTCCATAGTGGTTATTTGGTGACTGATCCCAATAATGCACTCAATACGGCTCCCAAGATAATCGGTAAAAATGCGCCACCTTTTTGTATGATAATATTTTTTCTCGTTCTATTTGCTCCTTTTGAAATAAGCTTTCTTAAAATATGTTTATATTTTTCTAGTTTGTGTTTTTCTTTTGTAGGAATTGATATTTTTCCTTGAAGAACGTTGTAAATGCACTCACAAATGCAATGTATTTCTTCTTGGTTACAAGATTTTAATAATGCCTTTCGAAACTTTGGTTTAAGCACATGTAATGCTTTTAAAAAGTTTGTATGCGTAGTAACTCTTGATTTCATAATTATGGAATGAAGCTTTCATGTTGGCTACTACTGTATTTATACCCCTTCTTAGACACATAACAAATGGTATACTCATTCGGAAATATATTTGTTTTGAACCGATATACCTCATCAGTGTTTTGTTTGAGATCAATCATTAAATAACCATGTGGTTTATTAGTGGCATCTCTATAAGCCTCTTCAACCAGTTTTGAGTTCTCAGGTGCAATTTGACGACCTAAAAAACGAATTTGTGTCCTATCTCGAGGATTTTTGAAATATATTATGTAACTAGAATTCAAGGAAATATCACGCTGTCCTTTACCCTGATAAAACAAATTTTGAGTTATGTAAAATACACTTATATTTCGGTGGTGACTTCCCTTAGTAAAGATATCAACTACCCGACCATCACACTCTCTCATCAGATCATCAATTATTATAAGTTGAGGATCCTTGCCATCGAACATGCTTAAGTCAGGAATTCCCTGATAATAAGTAACACCACTTAGGTTGTACAAAGGTTGCATTTCATCATAGCACCACAAGACATTTTTAAACTCTGTATTACATAGTTGATTTATATTTTTTAGGAATTCACACACAAAGATCGATTTACCGCAACCAAAGAAATTGTTCCCGACGGGTGTAGTCGCCGAACAGTTTAGCCGTTGTGCTTCGATGTGGACTGTATGTTCTTCAATAAAACTCGGTTCTTGATTAGTGCTTCTTTATTCTTCAAGGTGGGGTCCGGAGAGCTTACAAATTCTGCTCTGACCGGCCGTGACTTAAACACATTATGGGTTGGCAACTAGCAGCCTTGTGGGACAGCTGCCGGCTCATGTGGGCAGTTTTACATTTTACCATAACTAACTACCCACATGAACCGTCGTAATTTGTGCAGCTGTCCCTTTCGTTCGGACCTCTCTTTTTATCTTAAATTTATTACCTACCCTACGGTATCACTCGTAATCTGGATAGCAATTATTTAAGTGCAAATATTACGAATTGGTACCTTTGGTTTGACATCAAATGATATCGTATAAATATGTATTTTTTCTTTACATGTGGGATTGATTATGAGGTGTTTATGTTTTATGTTTTATTTACTAACTATTAAAATTTTTGGTCATACTTCTTTATCACTTGGGACAGAGTAGACGTTTTTTTATGATTAATAATCATGTATCATTTTGAACACCCATTCACCGCAATTGTTGCTGGTCCAAGTGGTTGCGGTAAATCGATCTTTGTGTGTGAATTCCTAAAAAATATAAATCAACTATGTAATACAGAGTTTAAAAATGTCTTGTGGTGCTATGATGAAATGCAACCTTTGTACAACCTAAGTGGTGTTACTTATTATCAGGGAATTCCTGACTTAAGCATGTTCGATGGCAAGGATCCTCAACTTATAATAATTGATGAGAGAGTGTGATGGTCGGGTAGTTGATATCTTTACTAAGGGAAATCACCACCGAAATTTAAGTGTATTTTACATAACTCAAAATTTGTTTCATCAGGGTAAAGGACAGCGTGATATTTCCTTGAATTCTAGTTACATAATATATTTCAAAAATCCTCGAGATAGGACACAAATTCGTTTTTTAGGTCGTCAAATTGCACCTGAGAACTCAAAACTGGTTGAAGAGGCTTATAGAGATGCCACTAATAAACTACATGGTTATTTAATGATTGATCTCAAACAAAACACTGATGACGTATATCGGTTCAAAACAAATACACACATCAAAAGTGTCTAGGGATCAACATATATTTTTGCAATAACTTTTCTCCTGATTGATATTAATTAAAATTTTCTTTAAGGATTCATCAAATAAACTGTTTTCGTTTGTCTACAGTAACGATAAACCAAGTCACCTTTGCATTAATAAAGAAATTTGCCATTTTCCTAATAAAGGGATTTTTGACATTTGAACCACTAACATTAAAGTTCGAAAAAAAGACTGAAATAACAGTTTTCTTTAAAATTTTATTGGGTAACTTAAACAATTAATAATCCGTGTTTCTACCGCGAACACTAACAACACAAGAACATCGGTTTGGCATACTCAAAATGAGTTCATCCAAATCACGCTGTGGAACGGCCGCCCATGTTCGTTGCAACAACAAAAAAAGGTCTTCTTGCGACTGGATACCCTCCATATTCGGCAGAGCTCTTCTCTGTAGCATATCCCATGCATGCTCAATCGGGTTCAAGTCTGGCGACTGAGCAGGCCAGGGCATGACATTGATGTTAGCTGTGCGAGAGTCTGTCTTACAACTCTTGCGGTGTGCGGTCGTGCATTATCATGCATTAACTGAAATAAGGGACCGATTTGCACTTGTAGAGGAACGATGACGTCTGATACAATCGTCTCAGCATAAATTTGAGCGTTGAGGTTGCCTCTGATCCAAATCAACTCAGTTCTTCCGCCGATCCAAATACCCGCCCATACCATGATGGTTCCACCACTATAAGGATGGACTTCCTGGCAGGATTTTAATCGCTGTTGGCGTCCAGGGGTTCTCCAGTGTCGTATACGTCTTGTATCCGGTCTCATACCAAAACGAGACTCATCAGAAAAGCACACGAAACGCCATTGTTCTTCTGCCCAATTTCTGTGTTCAAGAGCCCATTGATATCGAATCCTACGATTGTGCATTGCTATAGGTGGTACCCTTAGCGGTCTTCGGGAATGAAGGTTCACTTCATGCAAGCGGTTTCTGACTGTTTGGTCGCTAATTAAGTTCCCTGAAGAGTGATGAAGCCTCACGGCTAACATCATGGCGGTTATTGTTGGAGCTCTTCGAGTTGTGATTTGAATGTATCGGCCTTGTCTCCGTGTGGTGCAGCGATACCGTCCTCCATGGCGCTCAGCCACGGTACCAGTGCTTCGGTAACGTGTCCAAAGTCGACTGATAACACTCTGACTTGTATTCAGAGCTAAAGCCACAGTACGTTGCCGGGAACCAGCTTCTATCATTCCCACGGCTCTGAGCATTTCTTCCCTGCTTAAATGACGTCGCCGCTCCATAATAACGTTGGTTTTAATCAGTAGTAGGGAAACAGTAGCACTAATAATGTCTTCAATGCGTTGTATGTTTTTATAGGGAAAATATTGACAGCTGATTTTCATCTTTTACTAGAAATTGATTGAAAGTTCCTGTTTCAAATTATGAAATGCACCAAAAAGGATCCATATAAATTTATAAAATCATAAATTTATTACAAAGCCACATCTCAATCTCAAGAAATCCGCATAAAAATGCTTGATCCCTAGACACTTTTGATGTGTGTATATTTCCGAATGAGTATACCATTTGTTATGTGTCTAGGAAGGGGTATATATACAGTAGTAGCCAACATGAAAGCTTCATTCCATAATTATGAAATCAAGAGTTACTACGCATACAAACTTTTTAAAAGCATTACATGTGCTTAAACCAAAGTTTCGAAAGGCATTATTAAAATCTTGTAACCAAGAAGAAATACATTGCATTTGTGAGTGCATTTACAACGTTCTTCAAGGAAAAATATCAATTCCTACAAAAGAAAAACACAAACTAGAAAAATATAAACATATTTTTAGAAAGCTTATTTCAAAAGGAGCAAATAGAACGAGAAAAAATATTATCATACAAAAAGGTGGCGCATTTTTACCGATTATCTTGGGAGCCGTATTGAGTGCATTATTGGGATCAGTCACCAAATAACCACTATGGAGAATACAAAAAAAATGATATTAATTGAACCTGAAATAATAGAAAAGTTAAAAAATGATAACACAGACAGAAACGTGAACAATTTATCACGACTCGACGAAGAAATGAATCAAGTTTTAAAAAAGAAAATAGATGATCGAGAAAAATGGTCCTTATATTTACAAACACTACAAAGATATTTGTATTTTATTGGTAAAGATCGAAAGCCTTTAGAAATACCCATAATATCGTTTAATGAAACAGAAATTATAAAAAAAGATAGTCGTGAGGATCATCCTCCAGAAGCAACACAAGACACCTCGAAGATAGTCGAACCCAACGCTGAAGACAACGAAATTAATTATTCTAAAAGGGTTTTAATAAACCTTTTACCCAAGACATACAAAACAAAAGGTGAGCTCTTAATAGATTTATTATTAAAAAATAAACAAAAAATTTATTGGGATCATAAAGGAACAGTTTACATCGACAACAAGGAAATTTATAAGAGCAACATAGTTGATTTACTCAGTGATGTTATAAGACCGTTGAAAAACACTTCACCAAATGGGTGGTCAGAATTTTCTAGAGCATTAAAGGAATTAAGAGTACCTTTGACTTACATCGGTAATCCAAGAAGAGCAACTTACATCAATGATATCTCTAGTACTCCAAATTTTGGTAGACGATTTGAATCTAACTTAAAAAAAGATTTCGAATATTCTACACCACCTTTAAGCGCCATAACGAGTAAAGAAAAAGTCAAAAAGAAAATAGATTGGCAGAAATGGACTCCGTATTAGAAATTAACGATATTTACTATGACATCTCTCATCCTGCTGGTTATGGAAGTTTAAATCAATTAACAGATGCTATGAAAAATCGAATGACAAGAAAGGAAGTAAAAAACTGGTTAAAATCTCAAGAAACTTACACTCTACATAAACCTGTCCAACGACGATTTCCTAGAAACAAATACATTTTATCTAATTTTAATGAACTTTGGCAAGTCGATTTAAGTGATATGCGATCTTATAGTGAATATAATGATGGTTTTAATTACATTTTGTGTATCATTGATGTATTCAGTAAATATGCGTATGCAAGAGCAATGAGAAAGAAAAATTCTGTTACAGTGAAAAAATGTCTTGCAAGTATATTATCTGAAGCAAAGGTGACTCCCACACATTTGCAATCAGACAAAGGGACTGACTTTATTTCGAAAGATGTTCAAATGTTTTTAAAAACTTATAACATAAATTATTACACAACTAATAACCCTGATATTAAAGCAAGTATAGTCGAAAGATTCCAAAGAACTTTGAAGACGAAAATGTGGCGCTACTTCACACATAATAATACTTATCGTTACATTGATATCTTAGACAATTTGCTATATTCCTATAATCACAGTTTTCATAGAAATATAAAAATGAGACCTTGTGATGTTAATTCAAGTAATATTATGACTGTGTGGCGTAATTTGTATAGTGATAGTACAAAATTATCTAAAACATACAAACCAAAATTTTGTATTGGTGATTACGTTAGAATCACAAAATATAAACACATATTCCAAAAAGGTTATGAAACTAATTGGAGTGACGAAATCTTTGTTATTACATCGATTATAGATAGGTCACCTTGGGTGGTATACACCCTTAAAGATTTACAAAATGAAATGATTACTGGAACTTTCTATGAAAAGGAAATGCAAAAGGTTAGTCATTGTTCCTCTTCGAAGTATAAAATAGATAAAATACTGCGTACTCGATACTCTGGTCTCAGAAAGGAATTGTTGGTCAAATGGAAAGGTTATCCGAATAAGTTTAATAGTTGGGTATTAGCTTCAAGTCTTGAGAAAATATGACGAGTGACAGTTTTTATTTAACGTTACCAAGTAACAGTTCAATGTCATATTTTCCTGAAAACAGAACCACTAACTTCTGTACAAAATTACCGAAGTCGATTAAATTAGAAGGAGAATGGTATGTGGGCATAGTAGAGTTTCAATATCCCTGTACCATGTTTACTGTTCAAGATCATGAAAATTTAATGTACGTTACCAAAAGAATGCAAGTTCCAGGTGATGAAGGAAATGAGTCGGTGGTAACATATAAAACTCATATACCAGCATCCAGTTACGAAAACATTGAAGACGTTTTAACGGCATGTAACTCAAGAGAAACTTTTAGATTACGTTATGATAAGATATCGAAATATGTCACTCTCACTAATGAAGATAAAAAAATTATTTCTTTACAATTTTCACCAAAGTTAAGTCTTCAACTTGGATTTGATCCAAATACTAATGTGGTTACTAAAACAGTCAGTAAATTTCCTGCTAATTTGTATCTAGGTTTACCATCACAGTTATATGTGTACTGTGATATTATCGAACCCCAGATGGTTGGTGATGTTATGTGTTCATTATTAAGAATTATACCATTGGATCCAGCTAAATATACGTATGGATCAAATAAAATGCATATCTTCTCACCTCCACATTATGTATCTGTTATGCGAAGAGAGTTCGATACGATAGAAGTAGATATAAGAACGAACACAGGAGAAAACGTACCATTCCACTTTGGAACGACTTGTGTTAAACTACACTTTAAACGGAAATAACAATGTATCCAAAATACAACATATTTTCAGAGTATAAAAAATATATTTAAAATAATGTCTTTTTTGCATAATCATTCATGTGAATGTGTTAAGTCCGAGTTGGATTTATTTGCATTACCATCAACTCAAACTAGTATCGAAAGCGGTCAGTGGGTTCACTACAAACCAATTTCATCGCTCAGTGATGATGGACCAATCGAATTTCAGATTCCTGGAAGTAGTGATGACTACATAGATTTATCACACACTTTGATACACATAAAAGCAAAAATTCTAAATTAGGATTTAACACCTCTGACAGCAACAACTACTGTGGCTCCGGTTAATAATTGGTTACACTCACTCCTTAGCCAGTTAGATGTTTATTTGAATCAAAAACTGATAACACCTCCGAATAATACTTATGGTTATCGAGCTTACATTGAAACACTACTAAATTATTCACCATCAGCAAAACAATCACACCTAACATGTGGACTCTGGTATGAAGACACAACAGGAAAAATGAATTCAACTGATGAGTCAAATAAAGGATTCACTATTAGACAAAAATTGGTAAAGGAGAGTAAGGAGGTCGAAATGATAGGACATTTACATGGAGACATATTCAACCAAGAAAAGTTTTTGATTAATGGTGTTGAAATGTGTGTAAAATTAGTACGTTCTCGAGATACATTTAATTTATTGTGTTCCACTGATGATGTAAAATTAAAAGTTTCCATTATTGATGCTACACTTATGATTCGAAAAGCTCGTGTAAACCCTACTGTTTTGCTTGCCCATCAAAAGGTTTTATTATCAACCTCAGCTAAATATCCTATTACTAGGGCTGAAGTAAAAGTTCTAACCATTCCAGCAGGTATTCAGGGAAAAACTCTTGATAATATTTTCCTCGGTCAAGTACCAAAAAGATGTTTAGTAGGATTTGTAGATAATACAGCGTTTAATGGGTGTCTTACAAAAAATCCTTTTGATTTCAATCATTATGGTATTAGTTCTTTTTGCTTATACATCGACGGAACACAGATTCCTTCCAAAGCTCTACAACCTGTTTTTAGCAACAACTTGTTTACATCAACTTATCATACTTTGTTCTCTGGAACAGTAATTCATTTCCTAAATGAGGGTAACGGTATTTCTAGAGCTGATTACGCTAATGGATACTGCCTGATGGCGTTTGACTTAACTCCAGATTTATCAGCCAATTCAACAGCTCATTGGAATCTTATCCGACATGGAAGTGTTCGGTTAGAAGTTAGATTTGAGGCAGCTCTAACACAAACTATTAATTGTATTGTTTATGCCGAGTTTGATAACATTATAGAAATAGATAAAAATAGGAACATAAGTGTAGATTTTAGTAGTTAAGTTTTAATTGTGTATGAAGACACATGTTTTATATTATTATGAATACCCTAGAAATAACAAAATGTTTGAAAAAAGTATGTCATTCACTGGAGTTCAATGTTTACGCAGCTAATCGCATTCCTATACATGTTACACCACCTTTCTACATGATTAGTAATCTTGATCCTGATACTAGACCTGGTTCACATTGGATAGCATTATGTATCAACAATAAAGGAGTTGGCGAATACTTTGATACTTTTGGTCGTAAACCTGAAAGTTATCATTTATCATTTTTAAGAAAAAATACCAATAGATGGATTTATAATCATAAAGTTATTCAAAGTGTATTTTCATCTGTTTGTGGTGAATATTGTTTACTTTATTTGTATTTCAAAGTTAGAGATATGAGTTTGACAGATTTTATTGATATGTTTACTGGATACTATTCAAAATGATGTAATGCTAAAGCAAATGTTTAAGACTTTCATAACATAGGTAAGCTAAATTTGTAAGTAAAAAAAAAATTGAAATAAAACTGTACAAAACAAAATGTTTTGCCTATTACTTGATTCCCCTACCTCAGAAAAACCTAGAGGAGTAATAAAGAAAAAAACCAAAGAAATATAATGTTGAATAAATTTATTCGTAATTAAGATATAACATCAAGAAAGAGCTTAGTTTATCCGTCGCCTTAGTAGTGAGGATTCCAGGTGAAGTTATGCCTTTGATCTTACTTTTCATCTCCTAACATCAGGTGAGATGAAGACAAAGCGCTTTCCTGAAGAATCAATAAAATACAATCGCATAGTTGTTAAGGTGATTAAGACCGAGGTGTCATTTATTAGTAAATCAACTGAACAAAAGTACAGTGGCATCGGTACGTCATTAGATAATGATGTGCATCGGGAATGGTGATTAAGACCGAGGAGTCATTAACGATTCATTAGTAAATGAACTGAGAGCTGCCGCTCGAAAATTGTATCTCGGAAACGGTTAAAGATATCGCTCTGGGACCCAGCGCAATCGATTCAAATGGGGGGGGTTTTTAGTTTTGGAACGACTTGAACTAGCCGAGCGAGGGCCAGAAGAAGGCCAGTTTTGAGTGAGCCAGAACTCTCGAATCCCTACTACTAACGGACACTATTTTGAAAAGACATAATAAACCTCAAAACTTACAGTTGGCTCAGTTTTTGATTTTCTAAGAATTTTCAGTTTGACCCTCGAAGCTTTTAATTGGGCTGGCATATAAAACCCTCTGTTTTTGAATGTTTTATAAGTAGGATCCCTATTGGCTATTGAAGTTAGTTGTTTTTAATACCTACTTAATAACCTTTTCGCACTTGCATCAATCATCTAGCCCAAGTTTAAGAATGAAAGACGCGATCCGACCCTGATAAGATAACATAACTTTGTATTTCCACTTTCAGCTCCGCGGAACGGTCGCTACTCTCATCATGGCGATATCTATGGGCACTGACTTCGCTCTGCTTAAACTATTCGCCCCCCTCAACTCCTGGGTTGGTTATCACACCACATTCTGGTTCTTCAGCGTAATCTGCCTGTCCAATGTCTTCTATCTGATCTTCTGTGTACCAGAAACCAAGATGAGGAGTCTAGAAGACATTTACGCGGACTTAGAGGGTAGAAAAACACAGAAGAAAAAACAAGATACCCTCGAAAGCAATCAAGTATAGTTCCTAAGTATTTACTTATAGTGTTTAGATTGTTCTAATTTTATATTGTAGAAACCTATTTTTATGTGAAAAAAATCCATGTTACTTCAAATATGTTTGTACTTGTACCTCCACAAAAAAGGGCTGTAACCTTTTACACAATTTACTGGATAAAATTTACATAAATTCGTTTACGTCCTTTCAGTGTTCGCGGTAGATAATATATTTGTTCACAATTGGCAATTTATCTGCACAGGTCCGTATGCGTTTTATATAAATTTATATTTTATGTGTAGGTAGCAACCTAAATAGGAATTAACGGTTTACAAGATAACAAAAACGACGTATTTATGTATAAGTAGATCATAAATAAATAATAGAGATGGTGTGAGCGTTACTACAGAGTGAATAAATTCTGGTGAAATTGTGAGTCGCTTTCTAGAATTTTGATTGACCACCAAGTAACACAGAAAGCTGTATATTTAATCACTTGTGGTCATAAATGTTGCTTACAGAGTATTAAAACCGTTATTATAATTCACTGGTGATCCTTAAGCTGAATATTAGTACACAAGGAGCTATATTCTGAATAAGAACTAAATAATGGTAGATGTTCTTCACCCTTAAACAGCAAGATGCTTTTATTTAGTATATAACCTACGCTTTTATTCAGCCGTTTTAAATTTTCAAGCCTACTTACTGAATAAGGGCAATTAAGTAGTGGCAAATATGTCATATGCTGTATAATAGAGTAAATGTGTACCTCTAAACGCTGCCTTCTAAAGGGAGTATATGTGTACTGTTACACAGATATAATATAAAGGAGTACTTTTCGTGTGTTATTCAGTAAATGGTGTAAAATTTCCCCGTTTATCCGTATCTATACTGCTATTATTTACGACTGAATAGTGGCTGTTTACAAGTCCATCTGAACGTTCTTATTACTCTTGAAGAGCACTTCGAGTATTTTATAACGTATATTGCTTAATAGAGGTTCACATCAGTTGATTTAATCAGGTGATGACTGAATAAGTATATCCCCGTGAATCTTGTCACGGATCAATTCATTTGCGTAACAAGTCTCTAAAATGGATCAGTCTATATTATGCGGATCCTTAAAAGTGTATTTTATCACACATTTTATCGATGCTAGTTCGAACGAATATTCAGCCAGTAATCAGTGTATTGCCGTATATGGATTCACATGTAAGACTTTATTACGGCTAAGTTTGAATAAGCAGACATATGTGCCCCATTACGCGGGCTACGACAGTAATGTTGAAGTATAACGGTTCACATCGCTCTTTAATTTCACCACCATTTTTTATTCTGTATAACCTTTAATATCTACACTGGTATATATAATTTTATTTATTTAACACGAACTTAGTAAAGTAAGGAATTACAAATAAATATTTTTAATGTGATTATTGGTGACAGACTAGAATAATGACACAATCAATCAATTTTTACCCGAAATGTTTTCGATTAAATGTGTTTATTTTAGTATAATTTGTAGTAAAAACTTATTTATGCACTAGCGCTTGAAATTTTTTTTAGAAATATATGTAAGGCGCAGGACAAACACAAGAGGCGTCGGGCGAGGCGCGGGCGAGGCGCGGGCGAAGCGCGGGCTCGGCGTATGAGCACCCCGCCCGCGCCACGCCGCATGTATATGTCCCGCGCCCCGCCGCTTCTATACAATTCATATGAAATACGAATGAGCGGGCGGGCGCCTCACCCGCGCCGCGTCCGCGCCGCGCCAGCGCGCGACGCCGCTTGTGTTTGTCCTGCGCTTAACAGTAATTTTGAATTCCCACTAGCTTTCACGTAAAATAATGAAGTTATTAACAAAAGGAACCTAGACCGATATCATACAATAATTTTAAAAACTTATCTTCTCTCACTGTCATAAATATAAATCATCTGTCACAAAAAGTATTAATAAACGTTCTTACAGAACAAATCGTGAACCTTTAACTTAATAACTATAAATATAAAAGCGTACATAGACGACAATTGTCTAAATAAAGGGTAACTAGTGTTTCCTTAATTTGCTAGTATTTTGCCTTGTTACCACCTGTTACACCTTATACTGCGATTATAACGTTACTATAATGATATTACTAAGCAATTGCGAATTAAAGCTGAATAATTTGTGCCCATTTAAGCAGTGTAGTGGCTGAATAGCATGCTACTCTGCTTTTATTCAGCGCTAAGTACACAATAATCCATTATTCATCTAGTATTCAGCCTATGTGTGTTACTTGGGCAAAGATGGACCCAAGACAGTTTTTTTATTATTTCTACGCGCACAACCAATTATCTTGCCCAATATAAGCTTCTGTTGAAAGTCGTTATAATGGTTCAACTAGATAACGGATAAATATACCTACATAAACATAGAAAAAACACCCAACGTTGACCCGACCGGGAATTGAACCCGGGACCTCAGAAATGGCGCGATGCCAGCCCCCTTACTCTCGAAACCGATCGCTATTGGATCGGATTGGTATTATGAATTTTCGTGTTTTCACCAGCGCTAATTTGGATTAATATTGGGTGAACTAAATGGCATTGAGTTTTGTATTTTTTTCACTCAATATCCACGCAATATGAATCCATATTAGCTCTGGTGTCGTAACTTAGGAGTACGAAAATTCACAATACCAATCCGATCCAATAGCGATCGGTTTCGAGAGTAAGGGGGCCTGAACCGGCGCGCTAAAAACTCGACCACGAAGATCGTCAAGTTTGCAGAAGCTAATAACCGACCGACGACCTGGTTAGCACGTCGGTTCTGGCATCAACACCTTCGTCCGTCGTCCCAGGTTCGATGCCGGGTAGGGTAATTTTAGAAATAATTTTTCTAAATTGATTACGGAACTGGTTGTTTTATTTGTATAATAAGTTGTTTTTCCAGTTTCTAAAGAGAGAAGATAGGTACTTCTTCTTAGAAACAGGTAATAGCCGCACAGCCGCTGTCTCGTTCTAGGGTGGTATATTTATTTTGGCCATTGCTCAGCTCTATGATTTAGATTTATCATCCATATTGCTAAAAATAAAAATTCGTCTAACAAAAACCAGAGTTTTAGTTGAAAACTAAATTTGTGTTTGCTTTGTATTCCTCTAGTCAGTGTATGTCGGTTCCAAATTGTTTACTTAAAAATCTTAGTTCATCGTGATAAAGAATTAAGGGTAATATATCTAACATCCAAAATCCTCCATCCTACATTGTAAATATATAAATAGTAAGAGTTCCTTTTTATATTGTACTAAAAGTTACTTATTAAAGGTTTAATATTTTAAGTTATAAATGATAAGCAGGTTGTATTGTATATAATAGATTATAGCAGCTACTACAATTATTTTTACATTTGTCTATAATAAAATATAAGTTAAATTAAATGTATTATCATTTAAATTTCTATATAATTTAGTTTTAATTTTATCTAGAAGCGCCTATAGCTCGAAGGGAGAGCAATGGGTTGAATGCGAGAAATGGTAGTATAACCCTTCTGTCTATATACTGAGGTGGAATACCTTAAACACTTATTAGCTTTCTGAAAGGTTAACACGACTGATGTTAAAAACCAAATTAATAACGAACAATTAACCTTTTGAACGCCACGGTCGGATATAGCCGACAATTGAAAACGTGCCCAACACGCCACCGTCGTGTATAGCCGACAAGAAAACGACATTTTTAAATACAAAATAAATATACTAAATTAACTTTTCTGTTCCTATTTTATTTGTAGGTATTTGCTCTGAATTTGTGGCTTGGCGTGAGGGAGCGCCAATGCGTTTGCGCTCTGGCGTTCAAAAGGTAAGGGAAAAATGAATAAAAGGCTCAAACCAGACTTTAGAAGATTTACTTATTTTTAATAAATAACCAGCTTAGTTTACAAAAGCATTATATTTTTTTTGTCATTTTTTTATACATTTTATTAGAAAATATCGTTCGATACTAACTCGAGTGGTGATATATCGTTATTGCCTATAGTTACAATTGAGTGTGAACGTATAACAATGATTTTGTTTCCCATTAAAAAATATGATCCCATAGGGGTGACTCCACGACACTTATTTTTATAAGACTAGTTACAAACAACATTGGTTATAATATAACTGTACAATACAATCTGGAAGGGAGATGATTAAAGCAAACGTTCAAATGTTTCCTTACAGTGCTCTTTTTAAAGATAAAAATCTTGCTGTTTTGCATAAAACCTTATTTTGTAGCATTTAGCGACGAAAACTCAATCGCGGAACCAACTAACAAACTCGTTATCAAAAAGCAATAAAAAAAAGTTGGGCAATTATTGTCTCTTGTTAAAGCTAATTTAAATAGGTACATCAATAAAAATATATTATCTAATACACTACCAGTGTGTAATACCGTTATATAGTCATAACTAATTAAACTATGTTTTTTTCTGTTTAAATTAAACTCTTAGGCATTCACAATAAGGACGCATTCTCCTTGGTTCCACGATTAAAGAAATCCAACTATTTTCTTAACCAATGGCATTGTAGCAAACCAAAATAATAATTAATATTTAACGCACACCTTGCATTATAAATTAATAATATAACAATTCTAAATTGTCTGTCTGTATCTTCGATCAACAATACCAACTAGATAACGCGTCACGTACAAAATCAAAGCTGAATTCTGTCCACGTGAATAAATACTTTTTCAAAGCAATAAATTACTCCTGTCATTTAAAAAAGAAAAGACGTCAATACCATTTAGTGGTGAAATCAACCTTAAGAGGCAACAAATAAAGTACTTTTTCCTGCTATGCCTTGCGAGAAAATAAGAGCTCACTTCTAAGTGCGCTCTTATTTACCGAGACACATTTTTGGCGCCGACCTGACAACTAGTTGTATTGTTGATCGAAGGTCTGTATGGTTCAAACACGAGACAGCTTCAAAAGCAACAAACAATAATTACGTTCATATATAAATATATTTCAAGGTCTAATACTCTACTTTTGAGTAAACTTAGGTTGACATAATAACGATTCTAACTTGAAACTCTTTGCAATAAATAATTAGAACGTACTCATAAGCCGCCATTGTAGTAAAGAAGATAAAACTATAAATGGTAGTCTACATTTCTCCAAAACCCCGTTTAAACATAATTGTAAGTAATTCTGTTAATAGTTTAAAGTTGCCAGTTTTTCTAACGGGACTTAGCTAAATCAAAAATAAAGTCCGCTAAAATCCCTTTATTAAACTTCTTTTGGCTTTTCGTTTTTATAAAGACTGAGAGTAATTTAATGTAAGATCCTCGATTCAACAAAATTTAAATTGGCTTATATATTGAATTTCATTTCGGGGTACTCGCAAATACTCGCAATGCAATAATCAATACGTCAAAGTTATTAAGCGAAAAAGTGTTTCTCGCAAACAAAGAGAATAGATCTCAAAAGAAGGAGACAAAAATATATATTTAGTCTTTACAACATAAATTGATACAATTTCTGATTTCACGCATCAAGTTTTTGACAATTGCCAAAATGTTCGTATTTCACGCACAATAAAACATAGATTCTAAGAAATTCTAGAAACAAACAAATCTCACTTACAAATCAAGCTCTCTATGCCCGCAAATTGTTCTCATCATACCATAAAATAACATTACGTTCGACAGATTACATCCACACTTAACTATTTTAATCGTTTGGCATTCAAATGAGGAATGAATGGCCACTTATACAATTTTTTCATTTTATTTTTATATAATATTAGACATGTAAGACCACAGAAATTTTCCAAAACTACGTCAGTTAGCATAACCAGAACTTTCAAGTGTGGCGCAATAAAAGCTCTGGACACTTATCACTCGGTAGAAACAGGCGTAGTATTTTTCTTTACAATACGTGATGGACATAATTTATCCTAATTGTATATGAAGTGATAATATCTATTTGTAAGATATTGTAACGTCTCTTTGTATGTGTTTACGTATTTCTTTTGAGTTAAATATTTTGTTCGACACTATCTTTATAGTGTAAATAAAAAGAGGAATTATGTTAAAATACCGTTTGTTATTTCATAAAGCTTGTTTTCTCTACGAAAACACAACAATGGCAGTTAATAATAATAAAAACAAAATAACGAGTAAACCTATAATAGTATGTTTAAAACAGACAAAGCAACAGCGAAAAGCTAACAAAACACTGAGATCTCATACTACAAGGAAAGGTTTCAGATTTTGAGACATGTTTAGTATGATTATTGTGAGAATATAATTATGTTATTATTATTATATATATTTACCCACCAATCCGCATTGATGCAAGTATATTCCTGAATATCCTGATAGATCAATGAATGTATGGTTATATTCTAAACCATAGAGATAATAATAACAGATATTTCAACTTTATAAGCAGAGCCAATGAGAATGGTTTAGCACAAAAGTATGTTTAAAGAAGTAGAAAAGAGCAAATGGTGAAGCGATGATAGAAGGTATAAATAATAAGATATGTCTACTTCACTAAATATAATTTGTTATTACACATAGATAATAAAATAGATAAGTAGGCCTTCAATTCCATAACTGTATAGTAAAATATATATATTCTATTAGAAAGGGCCTACACCGAGAAACCGACATTTGAATCTTGTTCTTGAGCTGTACCGAAAATTTTAGGATGTGTTTGATTTAGGTAAGCCTAAAAGCACTAACAAGTTAGTAGAAATAATTTTGTATTTTTTTTATTTATACGCCGATTGTCATAGGTCAAACATGTTTGTAACGGAAAATAGCTAATGAGGGACATAGTAAAATACTTAAGTACGGTATGTACCTACTTTATAAAAATGCAATTGACAAATTCCAATAGTAATTTTCAACTAATCTAACAAACGATCACGGAGAACAATGTAACCTAGTTAAGTAGTTAATCTTAAATCCAGTTTTTTTCCTAACAATTTTTACATTTTCAAATTTGTAGATTTTTTGGTTCCTGAGATTTACTGATAAGTCGGTCAGTAATACGATTTTATTAATAGATAGGTAATAAATATTAAAAATTCGTTATGAATTACAATTTAAATAGATTAGACAATTATTAACGTAATAGCTTTATACGAATTACATTTTGAGGACTAAGTTCTAGATTGAGTGTCACGTGGGCTGTAAAAAATACAATTTAGAGCTAATAGAATTATGTACCTAATAAACAATTATGTTTATGTATATTTTACAGTTCACTTGATGTAGAACACAGCCAAACAGTGTATTAGAATAAATATGCATCTCCTTATTTACATTGACGGTCACACAATAAATGAAAATACATTTACTATTCTATATGTAACATTCAAGGGTGTTCAATTACTTCTCTTTTTTGCTAGAAATAACAAAAATGCTTATGAATTATTTTGTTATTGCTAAATGTGTTTCTTTTTTAAATTATCCGCACTTGATTTACTGACAACCTACATAGAAAATCTAACAACAAAAATGATTGAATGAACTAATAACTTTAAACCGATAATATCAATTAACATAAGCGATTTTTCACATTACACGAAGCATAATTTTCCACTGATTGTTTTTAAAATTTTTGTTCACATTTTTTTTAACTTTTGATAAAATTTATATTTACACCTAATAGTGTGACCATCCTTACCTCCCACTATAGTATTTAGATTGGTAGCACTCAACGTACTTGATTCTCACTAGTCAGGCATCCTGTATAGTCTCTTGTGTTACCACTGGCTCGCTCTCCTGAGGCTCCTTCTCCTCTCTCCTGTCCTCTGTCCTCTCTTCTGTCTTCTCATCTTTACTGTCTGAGGGTTTGGAGTCGGTCGATATCGAGCTGGAAGTTAAGCTGTTGGACTGCGAAGAGTCCTTGCTGGGGGGCTCCTGAGAACTGCGGCTCTCACCCTGAGGCTTCTCTTTTGAATCTGCGGGAAAATTGTTGCATTTGACTGGGTACTGTATTATATTAGAGCCCGATCCCACTTTAGCGATAAACAGGCATGTGCGTCCCTTCGACGTTTGAACTACATGGGCGCAGAGTTCGTCTAATCTGTAACTGAACGCCTTTCCAAATTATGTTCACACTAACACATAGTAGGCGTATAGACGCACGATTAGTTGACCTGTTTGTTTGCCAGTCAAAGTGCGCAGCAAAACAAGATCACATGTATTACAATAAATATTTCCTCTCACATCTTGAAACAATTTTAGTTTAGTGGAGGGGCATTTAGATTAGTTTTTACAGGCAGTTTTAGATTACACGATCTCTACTGATTGAACGCGACATTGCGCTGCGTACGTCGGAGAAACGCAAACGATCGCTAACACTAAGTTGGAAAAGGGGCTCAAATGCGACTATAAGATCTACGTTTAACGAGATGATAAGTTAATGATAATGAAATTTCGGGTAAAATGCCATATGTCACTATTCTACGTATTAAAATATTCTTTTTACTACTGACTGTCAGAGCAGTGTTTAATCTGGACATCCTGCATATTACTCGTGTCGTGACCGTACTAGTAGGAAATAATTCCTTTATATCATCACATTATAAATTGATACATTTCGGAAAAATATTATGAAAAATGTCTGCTTAATTTTTATAAAAAATCTAAAGATACACTAACAAACTAATACACTAAAACACTAAGTACATTATAATAAGAATCTAACCCTTACGGTAAATAAAAATTGTGAACTTAAAGTGAAATCTTCTTCATAATGTTGTCTTAGTAATGAATTGTTTTTCTTCTATATTCTCTTCTAGTTCATTCGTGAATTGAGCCACGCTTGTACGTGGCTTCGTGCAAGCTTCGCCCAAAGCAAATCTTAGAGAATAAATAAAAATAAGATTTTAAAAAAACGTACCTATTTAAACGGTCGACATGAATTTGTACATTGAAAAACACATTAAACTTATTGAATTATTCTAAATATTAAGTGTCTTTTACGTACATACTACATACAATCAAGGAACTTCAGTAAAAACGGCGATCGTCGCCGATTTTTTAATTTTTTAGCAACGTTGCACTCACAATTTGAATGCAATCGCGGCGGCAACATCGCTCGTCCTCGCGGGCTTAAATAGCGCGTAATTACCATAGAGTTTCTAATTTGCAAGATATGCAAGAAAACAAAAAAATTAAGAAATTCAAGAAAATTAAAAACAAATTATTCGACGAAAGTTAAAGGTGTTTTAATAATTTATGAAAAAAATATATAAAAACGTCAGTCGGAAAGGAGGTACTAAGCCGCGGACAACTGAATGTGCTACTATCAACTAATATATTGCAATTATAAGCTTTGCGAAAAACGTTCATATTTACTTCCATACAAAATAAACTTTTGGTTACGTAATTTAAAAAATGTACAACCCTGAATAGGGGCGGGGCTAACGCCATTTTGTTAACCCCGGCAATGAACTCAATGAACGCAAATCTGTCTTTCTCTCAAAACAGCTGACCGCCAGGGCTACCACAGCGTCATTTCTTTTATAAACTTAAAAAAGCTGTAAATCTAAAATTATCAATTTTTAAAGAAAAGTTCTTAAACAAAAGTTATTTACTATCATGTATACTTTGGGCGCGTATCATTTCATATAATGACATATGAACTAATTACAAAGGACATAACGTTCATTCGAAATAATTTTTACTTGATCTATATACAAACCGGCAAAGCCGGCCAGCAAGCCGAAGCTACGGTGGTGAGCGTAAGCCATCTGCGACGATAAGCTCGCGTGGGACCGCCAGAGCCCCGTAGCGCCGAAGCCGTGAAAGAAACCATGCCTGCTGCATGCTTGCTTGCATGCTGCGTGCTTGCTTGCATTCTGTATGCTTGCTTGCACGCTGCATGCTTGCTTGCACGCTGAATGCTTGCTTGCACGCTGCATGCTTGCTTGCATGCTGCATGCTTGCTTGCATGCTGCATGATTGCTAGCATGTTACAAGCTTGCTCGCATGCTGCTTGCTTGCTCGCATGCTGCTTGCTTGCTTTCTTGGATGGTGGCCTTTGGGTTTTATACCATTAGATAATAATCTAATGGTATGCATATGATATAATAATATCAAATGTTTATTATATCATATGGACATTATATCACATGAAATTATAGATTCTAAAATTATATTAAATGTTTATTATATCAAGTCAGTTGTTACATCAAATGAAATTATATTAAATGAACGTTAGATCATAAGTATTTATATCAAACATTACACACCCGTATACTTTACCCTCTTTTCGGCTTAGTACCCCCTTTCCGACTGACGTTGTATATAAGTTGAGATGTTTGTTGATGTTTTAGCCATTTATTTATTACGTTGTATAATGTATATTTACCGGCGCCGTGCGTCGCCGGCCACGGTTTCCTCACGAACATGTTTTCCACAATCCGGTCGATGTTGTCCTTCTCTGTTGAATTTACCGCTCTGCGTGGGAGAGATATACGTTTCATTATTAAATATATTAGTATTAGTAATTATATTAGTACTTACAGACGTCAGCAGATCAATCTACTACAAAATATACACTGTTTAAGCTTTCGCGTTTCATAATAACCAAAGGTCGGAATTAGGTAGAGTTATTTATGTACTTACACTGATTTCATACAGCGAAAGAATAAAGTGGATATGCCTCAAATTTTGCCAATTTTGCTAAAAATTTCCGTTTGAATAAGCAAAACCTCACGAGTCTAGGCCAAAAACAAAAGTACTTTCGTATTAATAAAAAAAGACGAAGTATAAGTAAGAGAATTTGCTTAAGACTAATAATAATTTGTATTGTGAATTAATGTAAATACTAATAAAAAAATTATGTTGCATTATCTCTGTTTCATTTGTCTTATCTATCTCTGAGGTTTTTAATATTATTTATTTGTAATATTGTTGGCCATACGGGATTCTCCATTAGAAATCCCGGGAAGACCATACAACATTTCGATGCAAGTATATAAATAGTCCACTTTTCACCAAATAGCAACTGCACATGTGCTCAGCGTGACAGGTGGTGAGCCCATCGCCGCTCTAAGCTGTTGGATGTATGTGCAGTCATTAGTCCGTTTGTCGCCTTTTACGACACCCAAAGGAAGTGAGGGGGTTGTAGTATTCTTTCACCGCTACCGACACGGTTAACCTACTACAAAACGTCAAATTACTTTAATAAATGTTGAACTTTCTCACTAGGGAAGAAGGAACAATATCGATTGGAGAAATGTTACAATTTCGAACAGGTTTATATTAAGGCGTGTCTACAATCGAGGAAGTTCCCTATCGACCACTTTTCGGCGATATTTGCTTGGACACGATCGTAGATCGCGTGTGCGTACATACGCACACACTACTGTACGCGCACGCTACTGTATGTAAGCAGTTTGTGCGGATAGCTGGTATATATATTACGTAGGTAAAGGTGGAACGCCTGCCCGTCACTTGTGCCTCAAAGGCGGAAAGGGAATCTAAAGCAATTTAATAGTTTTATCAATATTAATTCTTGCAAACTCTTTGAAACAAACAATTGTTAGTTGCATGCAAAGTTAAATTAAAAGAGTTCATGGGGATCACCAAAATTATACTGATTTAAGAATACCTCTTCCCCAATATGGCAAACACCCTGTTTGCATTTTTGATTTTTATAAGCACAGCCGCATCTCGCAGTGCGATAGACAGCTTTGCACTGGCAAGATATTAATTCTAAATCATTCAGAGACATGCATGGCTTTAGTGTTGGTATTGGAGACAATTTCGCGTCATTTAATGTCCAACCGTGTTCTGTGGTGGTAAACTTTGAATTGCCACATCTGCAGTTGCCCAAATGTAAGATAATTTAACTTTGTATGCAACTAACAAGTGTTTGTTTAAAAAGGGTTTGCAAGAATAAATATTGATAAAACTATTAAATTGTTTTAGATTCACTTTCAGCCTTTTGGGGCTCAAGAGGCGGGCAGGCGTTCCACCCTTACCTACATAATTCTATATAACAGCTTTCCGCACAAACCGCTTTGGCTCGAGCTCTCTAATGCGTACAGCTATGGATTGAAACGCTTTGCCTGCTAGCATGTTTCCCTAACAGTAGGTACAACCTGGACTCCTTCAAGGCCATATTGAATAGGCTGTTTCTAAGTAGACAGGCATGCTCCACCTTCGGCCGTATCGTCACTTCCCATCAGGTCAGGTGGCGGTCAAGTTCCAGACAGCCTAGTAGGTATATTTTAAAAAAAGCAAGTTCTTTCAGCATTTATTAATCTAAGAATCTTTATTCATCGTACGGAGTGCGCCCTGCCAACTTCTAGCAAACCGAGCAAACTGTGTGCAATGTTTTCACGAACCCTTTTGAACTGTATTGACTAATATTTACATGAAGTTTAAGATCAGCAAATGAACAGCACTAAGTATGGTACATTTCGCAGTTCTGAGATAATAGTTTCCAAGATAGGAGTATCATCAAAATACGATAGGCTATGAAAGCTTGGATATCTGAAAACTTGATAAGTTGAATCTTTGAATTCGTCAGTTAGCTCAGTCTATATTTTTACGTGTACGTCGGTACAGTCATCTGCAGAGTGAACGGACGCCATTGCCATATATTTAATATAATGCTAGGGGGATTTTTTTTAAAAGATCACTGAAGAGTATCACGAGAACTTGGCCTGTATATTCCTTTTATTTTTTGATTAATAACTTTCCAATGCAGCTCATTCCTGTATGGTTGACTGAATGAACGAGAAAATCGCTAATGGTGATGTGATCTTGACAGACACACTGTCATGTGAATTTGCAGCCCACGCCGCACAACCCCCGACGACGCACGCTCGCACGCTTGGACTCGTCGTGATACTGGTCCTCGCTCCAGATTATTGGACACAGCACAGTCGTTTGAAGTCGTATTTTGATTAACCTTATATTTGTGGATAGCTCATGAAATTCTGCATATTTTGGATGATAATATTATTCAAAAAAAGGTACTCGTTTCAGAGAAAAATGAAAAAACAGTTTATGGTATGTAACGAAAATTCAACTAATTCAATATATTTTTGTAAATACCATGTCTTCGTTATATATGTCTACAAAGTGATTAAAGTACATTTAATGATCTTTCAAATGACACCTTGCACAAGCAAATTGACCGCATAGGTGCGCCACAATTAAAGAAAAACAAAACCGTCGGCGGCCATCTTTATGACGTCACTGCTGCCCCCTCCACCACTTTGGAACTATACAACAAGCAGTTTCAAGATCTGGAGGACACCCCGAACACATCCATACCTGTTGTAGGTATTTACAAAACTTACATACGAGATTCGGTTTAGAGACGACTTTTTGGCCCTTGGCCGGCCTACTAAAGTGGCCGACCGGGAACTTCCTCGACTGTAAGCTCAAAATATTTATATTAAAATTTTTTTTAATAAAAAATGTAATGTTTGTGCGCTCATCATTTTCAGAACGGCTCGAAATGGAAAGGAAACCCGGCGTTTTGCATACATTTTTAATTCTTTAATCTGTAATTCAATATAGTATCTGGCAATATCTGTCAACAAATGACAGTTGTACAGCCGCTAGCTGTCAAATCAAACATGACGTGACGGCTGTGTTGACATTTTCATTTTTTAAAAGCAAAGGAATTATGGTTTATGCAGCCACGTTAGCCATTTCTAAAGTAACATGTCTGCCTTTTGAAGACTCAGTGTTTCCATATTAAAATATATTAATAATTAAAAACCTCTTATCCGCGTTTCGATAAAAATACGACATATTGGTTTAGGTAGAAAATAATAGTGGCTTTACTATGTGACCAAATTCTATTGCATACAAGTTTAGCATTTTTTTTATGGAAAGTGCCGGTTCACCTTTGTCACCGGATACAGGGTGTTCACGCGGACGAAGTTGCGAGCAAGCTGCTAGTTAGAAATAAAATTCTATTATGTTGTATAGTATTGTATATACCCGTTGGGCGCGGGGCAAAAATATGTAACTTTGTGAATTTATTCTATAGAGCCAACTTTATCAAATCGTGTTTCCATCGGGTATATTCCACAGAATAAAGCCTCAACAATATTTTATAATTTTCGCAGATTTTAATTCCACTGTTTACTACTTCAAAAAATAATTCTAAGAACGTGTTTTGTTAATTTTTCACTAACACCTAGCCTTAACGGAATATGAACGCTCGGGTCATACGATAAGTTTCAATTTCGCGTGAAAGTCGTTAGAGAGTGAACCTTCTGTACGGTAGTAGGTACTATTAGTTATTCTGTGTATGCAGTGCTCACCTGTCGGGCGCGGGGCTGACGATAGGTATTGCGGCGGTGGGGCGGCGCGTGGCACGCGGCAGCGGCGGCGGCTCCTGCTCCGCGCAGTTGTAGTACGTCACGCCGCCAGCCTGCGTCGCCTAAGTTTATAAACCACTAGCATTTGCCCAACACTTTATATTCTGCTAGGTATAACCCGCGCCAAACTTCTAGCTCGCTGTGAACACGAGGCGATTCGCGTCGCAATAGCACAATATATGGGTATCTGCGGGACGTAAGCGGTTAGGGAGGGCGGGGCACACCCCCGCCCACCCCTGCGCTGTACCGCGCTCGCCATGTGTATTCTTTTGTTTTGGTTTAGCAGTGGGAAGTACAGTCACGTGTACTTATATTAGGTTTTTTGTTGTTGTTTGTTGTTACGTTACTGTTTTAAGTTGTCGATTTATACTCGTAAAAGGTTTTAGTCTAGTTTTTGAAAGGCTGTTAAAATGCCTAGACGTAATACCGTTTTACGTCGGTAAGCTAGAAAAAATATGTATAAGAATACACACAGTTTCCAAAGCTTCTTAAAAATGTTATTTTTTTTAATATGTGTAGGTATACTTATAATTTAATTATTGTTATTAATTTATCCTGGTTAATTTTGGGTATTAAAAATAAATAAAATGCCTAATTTATAAATTACCTTGTTACGTTATTGTATAAAAATCATAACGCTCTAGTTATAATGTTGCTAACTGTCACACTTGCGCGTCGCAACTTCAAAACGAGCTAAAGTTTGGCACTACCTATACATTCTAATCCCACAGAATTGGCTACTTGACAGTTCTCGGAAAAAAGATTGATTTATGTAGTTTAAAAATTACAAACGCCTATTTTATACCTCTTACAATATTTTTTTTCTCATAAAAGCTTTATTTAAAAGAAAGAAAACCTATTTTTCTTCATTAATTTCAAATTTCGCGCGAAAACGGTTGGTCACGCCCTGTGACGTCACACTTCAATAAACAAACCAATTTTATCCTGCAACCTAACAGATTTTGTTTATTTTGTGAAATGTGACGTCACGCGAAGCTTAATCATGGCCGCCCGTGTTTCGGGTCTTGTAATCCATAGATAAAAAATTGCAAATTTATTTTGTAAAAATAAAATATTCACAAAATTATCTTTATAAAAAACTATTGGATAATTATTGTTAAATTATAAAGTACCATATCCGAAATATTATTTCATTTATTGTTACTTGTCAAATAGCCAATTATTGTAGCGCGTAATTTGGATTCATATTGCGCAGATGTTGAGTGATCTGCAATGCATAACTCAATGCCATTTAGTTCACCAAATATGAATCCAAATTAGCGCTGTCATAAGTACGAAACTTCACAATACTAATCTCGATCGATCAGGATCGGTTTCAAGAGTAAGGTGTCCACGTGGGATGACCTATGCCCAACATTACAGTGGGTCGTTCATAGGCTGACAGTATACAAACCATAGACAGTATACAAACCATAGATAGTATACAAACCAGTAGATCGGGCGCGGGCCCGGGCGGCGGCAGGTAGTTCTGTATGATGGCGCGGCTCTGGTCGAGCTTGGGTGCCATCGGACGCGTTTGCTGCGACGGGAGCTGTCATCACATATTACATTACACTAATGATATTTCATAGTTTAAGATAATGTTAAATAAAAAAAATATATATTTGCATAAAAAATGGTAGCAAGGATGTAATTATTGGAGGATAGGCAACATACATGTTTTATGGATCTGTCGAAATGCAAATATTTTGTTAGATATCTTACGTTCCTAGTTAATTGCGTTCTCAAAACGTACTGCTTAAAGATAGCTATAAAACTACATTATGTTCACGTGATTCACTAATGAATGACGAACAGAGATACAGTGAGCTCGAGAGTAAAAGAGATAGCTAACTCTAAGCCATTGCGCTTCGAGTGTGACGATAACTGTCACGGACGACTCACTCTACGGCTTGTTTGACGCAAACTGATTGCGACATTAGACAATTGGGCTAAAAATGAGTCTTCAACTCAAGCCGCGTAGTAACATTATCTACTTCCAATTGTTCCAGTTGCAATTCAATTAAAATCGACACTACTATAATTAAGAGTTATGTGCCGGAAGCTCTTTAGCCCTGGGCAGAGGGATGTATATTCCCACCAAATTTTGAACTTTATACAATTGAGATAAGGTCGAAAACCAATGATAAATTTGAACATGCTGTAACCGTCAAAATATTGTCTTTTGTTATCGAGCCTCCACCACGATTTCGAATTGAGAATGCAAAATAACAATTTAAAAGTACACACACACTAGTCCCCATGACGCCTCAGAGACGAGGCTTTGGTTACTGCAAAACGTTAAATATTTTTCGTTGATTTCCTATTCTATTGCAACCGACAAAAATTCAAATTATGATGTCATGTATATTGCCATTGACGGTTAAGAGGATCTACGCATTCCGGTTTCCCATACAAACTTTCAAGTTCAAAATGTTTAATACCAATGATTTAAATTACATTATAGAAAGTTTCAAATCGCAATAACTCAGCTAAAAAAAACATTTATTTTTAAATGTTTTCAACAAACTTTTACTTTCCCTGCGTATTTTACTTTAGTATGCAAAGTTTCATTACAATTGGCTCATCGGTTTTAAAAAATTGAACTTGTTAGTTATTGTATGGGAAATAGAAATGCGTAAACACTGTTAAGAGACCTATAACAAACTTTGTACGTATTTTACTGAAAGGTTCGACTCGTCAAATAACATGTTTGAAGTACTCACGTAGTTGTGGTGCGGGTACATGGGGTAGGGCGCGGGCGGCTGCGCGTACATGGGGGCCGCGAACACGCTGCCGCTGCCGCCGCCGCCCGCCGGCTACGTGACAAGACACACGGTTACGGTATGATAACCGGTATTTTATTTATTTTATTACGGGCAAGCGCTTGGCCTTCATCTCACCAGAGGCCCAAGTCTGCTAATTTACGAATGGCATAATTGAATCGCAATTGGATCGCATTGTAATTGTTTGACACATTTGGTATTCTCTTACTCATTTAAGAATACCAAATGTGTCAGGCTTCTTGGCGGGAAAGTGAAGCGTCATGTCTGCAGTTTTGTTTTATTTTCTAACATTTGTGTTTTTTCGAATATTAATGTGAAATAATAGTGGATTATTAACCGTTAAGTGTTTGTGAACGTGCATGAGTGTTGGCAAATGAAACAAAACAGTGCAACATCACTTTTCAAATTCTCTCAAGTAGTCCGCGTGAGACCTTAGTAAAGTCCCACATCTTTACTGAGGACTCAAGGGGTTTGGGGAACATCATTTATCATTCATCTTAATCACCACTCATTATCATCAAGGGAAAAAAACAAATAAAAAAACTAATGACTAGGCAGTATGGCTCAGACCTTAGCCTGTTCCTTCATGGAACAAATATATATAAAAAAAAACCAAATGTGTCAAACAATTACAATGCGATACAATTGCGATTCAATTATGCCATTCGTAAATTAGCAGACTTGGGCCCCTGATAGTAAGTGACGATAAGGCCGAAGGTGGAAGCGCACTACACCCGGAATCCTCAACCACTGAGGAACTGGCTTATCTTATCTCAAACTGTCGGAACACAACAATGCTATAAACATCGTTATTACGGCGACAGACTTAGATAAGATGGTGGTAGCTAGCCAGGCGGGCTTAACAGCCCACCAACCAAACAGAGCACAAAAAGATGTACCCCCCGCTGGGAATCGATCCCGGGACCTCTGGGTCGGAGGAGGCCGGTGGCTTGGCCACTAGACCACAGAGGCGGTTAGAAATCTACTGCTCCCCGCTCCTTTGCTGGACTTTTTCAACTATTATTATTTTTTTATATTTTATTCACGAGTGGGGTTAATAAGCTCGAGTTTTAAGAGCTACACTCTGTTATATTTTCTTTTACTTCTCTTATTTTTGTTCCTAACTTACAATATAGTTACAATAGTTTTGTTATTTCTAATACATTTCTTTAATTTATACTTAACATTTCTATTCTATGATAACAGGTTATGGTAACAGCCCCTTCACTCTTGAAACCGATCGCTACTGGATCCGATTGGTATTGTGAATTTTCGTACTCCTCAATTACGACACCAGAGCTAATATGGATTCATATTGCGTGGATATTGAGTGAAAAAATACAAAAGTCAATGCCATTTAGTTCACCCAATATGAATCCAAATTAGCGCTGGTGTCGTAACTTAAAAATACGAAAATTCACAATACCAATCCGATTCATTAGCGATCGGTTTCGAGAGTAAGGAGGCAGGTATGCCTGTGTTAACAGACAATGTCAGTTGAAACCCACCAACCAGCATTGGGCTAGTTGGTAGGTTATTGGTCCAATCTACCCATGACCTGATGTCCATGTGGAAAGAGGTGCGTATAATTTAATATAATTAGACATAAATGAACTTATTTCAAATGATATAACGTTCATGGGACATAATTCCAATCCCCCCCCCCCCCCCCATGCTCTCTGGTTTTGGGGGTGCCCATGGGCGGCGCCGAATACTTTAGATAAGGTGATCCACCCGCCTGGTCGTTTGCCTCTTTATCCACTCGTTTGTCGTGCGGTCGGCGCTCAATTTACCTTTGTTTGTCACACAGTTTTGCGTTACCGTAGTGCACTTGAACAGCTGCGTTAAAACCGTTTTTATGACCCGATCCTGTTTGTATACGAACAAATGATGTTCTATATCGTTTCTTATAGATAAAGCTATGAGTATTTAAAAAAAAACGAGTAAGTACATGTAATGGTAAAATAATTTATTAGAAATTCGGGAATTTTGCTAAAGAGAAAATTTACGACTTGTAATAGGAATTGATTAATAGTAATAAATCTAAATCGATAACTTGTGTTATTTTTTACATTATTTAAAACTAGAATAATATCCCTTTCCGTACATGTCAATTTTTTTTAAGAATTGGAAGCAATTTAACAGTTTTAGTATCAAAACAAACCACTTCACACACAAAAAAAAAGTAAAGCGTGAACTGACTTCAATTCTTCAAAATTATTTCTTCAACCAATCACAGGCCTCTTCTACTGTTGTATTTTTAAGAAATTAGTGTTGCCAAATTCATAATCAAAATTACCCAAGAGGTTTTGGTGTGGCTATATAAAAAAACCTACCGAATGGGTAGAAATCGAAGAGCGATCGGCCCGGTCCTGTAGCACCGCGCGACTAGCGATCGTCTTTTGTTCGCGGTGCTAAAGTACCGCGAAACAATCAAGTGGTTACAACATAAAAAAAATGGGACACTTGGGCTGCTTTAAATTTAAGCGTTTAGAGCTGGACCAACATGGTTCAAGTTACACTTAAAAAAGACTATTTATTAGTAACGACCAGGGTATTCTGGCCTACGTACGACAAACTAACCGCAGTCGTGCGTGTGTCTCAATAGTGGAGACTTTATATGTGAATCAAGGGTCAGCAAATATAACATGATCCATCCCGGTGTCCCAACGTCCTGCTAAATTGAAAGCTCCCTTAAAGGATGGCGATAAAGCAACATACCTGCATGTACTGCGCCGGCATCATCGCCGGCGGCGCGTAACCTTGTGATGCTTGTAATTGTCCTGCAAGAGATATGCAAATCTGAGAGCCTGCTTCACCAGTTCACCTAATTTGTATTATTATTTACAAACTCAATCTTTTATACATTTACACATTATCCCGAAGGGGTAGGACTGGACAGAGACTACAGCTGTAAATTTGTTAATTCATTCATCCATTCATTCAATCAGTCATTCTTTCACAATTAACCTGTCACGTCCCAGCGACCCATTCGTAAGTCATTGAAATAGTCACTATTTATCCCGCCGACCGATTGGTACGTCACTAGTAATGCACTCAATTTTAATATAACAAATATTAAGTCATTCATTCATTCATCCCTCACTCATTCATTCACTCAGTTATTTATCAATTCAATTATTTATTCATTCATATACAGAATAATTTATTTATTCATTCACTCTTTCAATTATTTATTTATATATTTTTTTTATTCTACAACAGGTAAGCACTTGGCCTTCATCTCACCTGATGTTTAGTGACGGTAAGGCTGAAGGTGGAAGCGCGCTTCACCCGGAATCCTCAACCACTGAGGAACTTATCTCTAAACTGTCGGAACACAACAATGCTATAAACATCGTTGTTATGGCGTCAGACTTATTCACATGTTATTCAATCATTCCCTTAGTCATTCAATCATTCATATACATTCACCCTGATATCCCCAACACAATATGTACGGTACATTACCTATAGCGTGGGGTTGTGGCATGTTGTGTATGGGATGGGGGTGCGACACCAGCTGCTGCTGCTCGAGGAGGCCTAACCTGACCTGTTGAAAAACAACACCTGTATACTATCGATAGCTAGCTTACATACATTTCTTGTTTTTAAAGATAAAGATATTTTTATTTGCAAATATGGGTACATGATTGTGGTACTGAAAATAAAATTGATTCAGCCACATTTTACCACTAGGCATGCAAAATTACGTTAAAAATAATTAAATTATTATAAATTCAAATTATTTATATTATTTATAATTTAAATTATTTATATTAATAAGATAACTAATCAATTATTAATTGTTTTTCATTCAGGAATTCACTTACACTATAATATGCTCTACCTGCTAATAAAATTCGAAGTTTAAGCTTAAATTTCAATAGAGGCAATTCCTTCCAGCACTTGGGTATTTTATTATAAATATCTGGAGCCATGCAATAGACACTTTTGCGCATAAGGAAAAGGTTAAGAGACTAGACTAGACTTCACACTTTTAAAGTTAGGAGACCTAACCTGTGTGAAGTGTGAAGTGTATCTGAAGAAACTTATTTCCCCAGCAATATAAGATTAGAAAACAGATGAAACCGCACATAGGTGTAGGCGGAAATCCCAACAGCGGATAGAGCAAAAGCGTGATGTATGTAAGTGTGGTATGAAGTATGAAAGTACGAGAACTAGAATGAACGAGAAATTAAGTAAAAAACGGCTCCGGTCCTTATCGGAGGTATAAACAAAATTTAAAAAAAAAAACCTGACCAGCCCCTTTACTCTTGAAACCGATCGCGATCGAATAAGATTGGTATAGTCAAGATTCGAACTTTTGAGTTACGACACCAGCGCTATTTTGGATTTATATTGGATAAACTAAATGGCATTGAGTTTCGTATTTAGTTCACTCAATATCCCCGCAATTTGAATCCAAATTAACGCTTGTGTCGTAAATTAAGAGTACGAAACTTCACAATACCAATCTTGATCGATCGAAATCGGCTTCAAGAGTAAGGGGGTTGTTGGAAAACACCATGTGTACAGAACCGACAGCTAAACTATTATACCAATTTATTGTTTTCTAAGGTTAGGAGGGTCGGTAGCGGATTCCCTAAATCGCAATTCGACCAGTTTCTCACTTCGTACACATCGCAAATCGTCTTAATCACAAAATGTCTAAATTTTAAAATAAGTATGGATCGGCTCGGGACGGGCGTGGATTACCCAAAACCTAATTTTTTGAATTATATTTGGCTCATATTTCGACATAGCTAAAGCTACTCAGACGAATTGCGATTTAGGGAATCCGCGCCCGACCCGGTTAGGAGACCTAATTTGACCTGTTGGCAAACGTCACCTGTATAGTATAAACAGCCATTTGTTTTCTAAGGTTTACGCAAACACTACACATTGGAATGAAACACTTTGTTTTACGGACAAATTATCAATGAACGTAATAAAATAATGAAACCTTCGATCACATATAATAACTAAATACACAATACCATACGAACTCTTAGCAGAATAGTAGCAGCGATGACATAATTGGCTATTTGACATTGTAACAATAAAATATGGAATATGTCGGATATGGTAGTTTATAATTTAACAATAATTATCCAATAGTTATTTTTATTAAGATAATTAGTAAATTTTTAACTGTGGATTACAAGACCCGAAATACGGGCGGCCATGGTTGAGCTTCGTGTGACGTTCAATAAAGTATGACGGCGCATCGACCATAGTGACAGTGACAAGCGGACGTGACGTCACCACCACTCTGACGCAACTCCGGGCGCTAGTGTGCAGCGTGTGACAACGCGGGACGAGGACAGCTACGGCGCCAGTCTAGTTGTAATCCGTTTGCATCGCGCGCGCACGTTACGTATTCGGTGGAGTGTCGACAATTTCGTCATAATTAGATAGTGCCCTTTTGAGTCTTAACTGTATTTTAAATTAAATCTGATTAGAAAGTAAGTAAAATAATTATCTTAACTAAGCGTCCATATTTAATTTTCCTCGTACGAATGTCCACGCCTACTGACTTTTTAAGTCCATCGTTATGGAGCCTACCACCTTTAATAATGGGAGCAATGTGCCTGCAAGTATTTTCATTTCATGAAATTTCTTGTGTACAAAAGTGACCTGTTGCGAGTGCTGCGGCTGCTGCAGCTGCTGGTGGGGGGGCGAAGGCCCGTGGGGGGGCGCCACGCCCGCGCGGTGCACCTGCTGGTTAAATCATCAACATTAGAACACCATCATCATCATATTTTATGGAAAAAACACCATGATACTCGGTTACTGCGTGATCATGGTGTTACCTATTAGCTAACTTATTATGGAAGCGGCTTCTTAAAATATTTTATTAAGAGGGTTCACGCGTTTCGATTTCAAAATTTTCAATGTTCGAAATGTTACAAACCAATTAGCCAATTTTAAGGAAACTTTGCTAAAACAAAATAAAGAAATTTAAAAACTGTACACAAAGTTATAAGTCCACTATAAAAGATTAAAATCGCAATAACTAAGCTGAATAAACTTCTTGTTTATAATATCTACAAAGTGTTTAGATCTCTGTATTTTACTTTAGCATGCAAAGTTTCAAGGGTTTGTAATATTTTGAACTTGGAAGTTTGTATGGGAAACCGAAATGAGTACACCTCCTTCTACTAATGTTTAGAAATCAAAGGAAATCATTTCTTCATTACAACATGGTATTATATACTTACAGGTGTTAAAATAATAAAAAATATCAAACATGATTCACTAATTAATCATGCAAGTGTCAATTAATTACAATTAGGTATACAGGGTTAATTTTGGACACCCTTTTTTACTCCATATTTGTTAAAAGTAGATATGGGGTAAAAAAAGTAATAAGTAATAAAATATTTCACGTAAAAATAATGAATGTTTTCTTTTTTTAAATACAATTTTTTGCCTGCTTTTTATATCCTATAGTTCTATGTGAGTGCGCTCGCCCTCGCGGTTAAAACGACGGCGACGCGCTGTCATTGGTGCACGCATTGAGTTATAGCGGTCACGCGCATGCGCTTTAATAACCGCGATAGGCCGTGCGCTAGGTGACAATAATTTTAATTTTCTTAAGGAAAAGTTGAGACAATAATGTATAAAATAGTAGATTGTTATACAAGGGGCTAAAATGACCCAATAAATACGAGGTAGTTTTACTCCCGAGCTTTAGCGAGGGAGTAAATAGAAACCGAGTTTTAATGGGTTTTTAGCGCCGTGTGTTACACTATGTTTTATATATAATATTAAAAATAAACCCGTTAGTTGCTTTAACGACACCCACGGGAAGAGAAGGGTTGGTAGTATTATTTTGATGAGCCCATCGCCGCTCTATGCTGTTGGATAGTAGATATGTGCAGTCTTTCCATCTCTTCCATTGGGTGTCCTAAAAGGCGACTAACGGACTAAAAACTGCACATACATCCTACAGCACAGAGCGGCGATGGGCTCATCAAAATAATACTACCAACCCCTCTCTTCCCTTCGGTGTCGTAAAAGGCGACTAACAGACTAAAGACTACGCATACATCCAACAGCATAGAGCGGCGATAGGCTCATCAAAATAATACTACCAACCCCTCTCTTCCCTTCGGTGTCGTAAAAGGCGACTAACGGACTAAAGACTGCGCATACATCCAACAGCATAGAGCGGCGATGGACTCATCGAAATAATACTACCACCCCTTTCTTCCCTTGGGTGTCGTAAAAGGCAACTAATGGACTAAAGACTGCACATACATCCAACAGCAAAGAGCGGCGATGGCCTCATCAAAATAATACTACCAACCTCTCTCAAGGGAATAGAGATTCCCTTGGGTGTCGTAAAAGCGACTAACGGGCTAAAGGCTCACCACCTAAGCACATGTGCAGACTGTGCAGTTGTTTCTTGCTGAAGCGTGGACTGTGTGGGCGTGGTCTGTGTTGTCCATAGATTCAAATAATTACTGATTTTACCATAAACTTTAATAATAACTATCTCAAAAAAGTTGTTGATCTAATTAAACAGTAATAAGTCGAGTCTTTATTCATGATTATTTTACCTAAGACTACTTTTTCATTTTTGTAGGCTAATTGTCATGTGACAGAGAAAAGTTTAAAAAAAAAATACTTTATCCCCTAGGGCGAGAAAAGCTATTTTAGCCTCGCTGTAGAACGCTACAATGACGTTATTTTTGAGTAAGAGGAGTGAAAAAAATGTTTATTTATTTCATTATTTGGTTGTACTGCTGCTATAGGATCACGTAAAAAAATTTGGCGGGGGATCAAAAATTAACCCTGTATACTACAACGTTGATTAAAATATATTCACCTGATGCATAATAGGCGGCGGGAGCATCTGCGGGGCGGGGCTGCCCTGGTGCGGAGGCGCGCTCGCCGCGTACTCCGCGCCGTCTGACGCACACCAAACACATCACATTACAACCATGTCGCAAAGCGGTGAAACAATACTATCACCCCCTCTCTTCCACTGGGTTTCGTAAACGGCGACTAACGGACTAAACACTGCACATATATCCAACATCTTAGAGCGGCGATGGGCTCGCCACCTGTCACGCTGAGCACATGTGCAGTCGCTATTTGTTGAAAAGTGGCATATGGCGGAGTACTCCTTTTGCTGTCCTCATTGCCTAGTCTCTGACTAGCCCTTCGGGGATAATAGTCGTGATTATATTATAAAATGCACCGCTTTTACGCATGTGTCATACATATAATAACTTATGTTCTCAAAAAGATATTTTTAATTGTAGCTTAAGAAGGTTTACGCATTTCGGTTTGCCCTACAAATTTCCAAGTCAAAATTTTTAAAAACCACTAAGCCAATTTTAATGAAACTTTGAATGCTAAAGTAAAATACAGGGATCTAAATAGTTTGTTGAAAACATTTAAAAAAAAACGTTTATTTAAGTGAGTTATTGCGATTTTAAACTTTCTATAGTGGACTTTAAATCGCAATGACTCGGCTAAATAAACGTTTTTTAAAAATGTTTTCAACAAACTATTTAGATTTCTGTGTTTTACTTTAGCATGCAAAGTTTCATTGTAATTGGCTTAATGGTTTTTAAAAATTTCGATTTGGAAGTTTGTATGGGAAACCGAAATGCGCAAACCCTCTTAAGTTCATTTAAAATATCACTGTTAGGTGATATTTAAATAATTCTTCTTTTTCTGTTTGAATTTGTTCGAAGCACTCACTTATTGCTTTGGTTCTTGTTCTTTTATTTTCCAAATTATTCGAAGGTTGTTACCTTTTTATTTTAAATTAGTTTAAATTACGTAATTAGTTAAATATTTTGTTTACTGTTGTTTTGAGTCAATGCTGTGTACAATTTTTATTGGGATACAAATTCAAAAAGTGTTGGATTGATGTCAATTGCAATGTAACAATTTGTGTTCTGTTAATGTACCTATAAAAAAAAATGTATGTAGCCTTCGATCACTTTTAAAGACACACTTATAGATACACAATCCCAGTACTTAATCGTAGCGGATAAGTGACAGCAGCGTTGACATAATAATAAACATTTGACGTAAATGTGTTTTAGAAGGAAAGCAATATTTGAAGAAGCTCTTCTTCGTGTTAACACTTAGGGGACAACAACGAAAACATGGTATACCTATCTAAATCCCGTTTTTTTTTCCCTAAAAGTTAAAGTAATCTTAAGCTCTATTCGTAGTCACTTTAAACGTCGACATCTTACTGCGATAGTGAATGACTCTTTGTAGGCTAAGATAACATAAATCCTACTAATATTATAAACGCGAAAGTTTGTAAGTATGGATGGATGTTTGTTACTCTTTCACGTAAAAACTTCTGAATGGATTTGGATGAAATTCGGCATACAGATAGTTTATAACCTGGATTAACACATAGGATACTTTTTATCCCGATATTCCGACGAGAACGGGAACCACGCGGGTGAAACCGCGAGCGGCCGCTAGTACATTATAACATTATGTCAGAGAAACACTTACCAGCAAACCTCATCTGCGGCTGCGGCTGCTGCTGCGGCGGCGGCTGAGGTTGCTGTTGCGGCTGCGGCTGCTGTTGCGGCAGCTGTTGCGGTTGCTGTTGCGGTTGCTGTTGCGGTTGCTGTTGCGGTTGTTGTTGCTGATGCAGCGCGTACGCATCAGCGAGCGGCCGCTGGCGTAAGCTGCTGTAACGCTTGCTGCCGCCGCGGACTTCCGTACCTGAACACGTTGGAAGGAAAGATATAAATAAATAACAGTTATTGGAACCGTGTAAGAAACACACAAAATGTACAAAAGCCAGCAGGTCAACCTACCACAACATGTCAAATTGTTAATAAATTTAAGTAAAAATTTTAAACACTGAAAAAAGACGACAACGTTAGGCGGTAATCGAACCACGCACCTTCCGCATTCCGGGCGACTGCCTTAACCACTTGGCTAACGAGGTCTGGTTTTCAACCGTCGAAATTTGTCAGTGCTTGATGCTTATGTTTTTTAGTCAACATTGCTTCATCAAGTCTTAGAAGTTTTCACCTCTGAGATCGGAAAGATTTACATCCGACGATGTTTAAAAATTTTACTTAAATATATTTAAGCGTTAATAAAACGCTAAAATATATTAAAAAATTAATCCGTTAATAAATTTTCAAACTAATGATTTGGTTATAAGGATTATTATCGATTGGAGAAATTTGACAGTTTTTCTGCCGTACTCAGAGACGTCAAATAAGGTTTAATGACAACTAAACGTGTTTCCTTCACTATACATAAGAAAATGACAGCAAGAGATGTAAGGGATAATTTATATTAGAGCGGAACGTGCACGGAGCGTGCCCCGTCCGGCCCGTTGGGGCCCGGACGGGACACGGATCATGCACGGTGTAATATGAACGGCTTCATACAAAATGTATGCAACGTCTCAAATCAGTGGCGCGCACGGGGCCCGGACGGGGCACGTTCCGTGCACGTCCCGCTCTAATATAAATCATCATTAATTGTCATTAAAACATAATTGACGTCTCTGAGTACGGCAATAGATAGGTCGATCTACTGGCGCGTGTAAAACAGGTAACAAAAAGAAAATAATAATTTTAATAAAAATTGCAATGTGAGTCTGGCTAACGAAAGCTGAACCAAGAAAAATGCGGCAAATTCAAAAAAATCATGACCGGGTAACACAGGGTCACTCACACAGCTGCAATTTTTTCAGAAAAATTTCAATTTGGCATACGACATGACACCTCAGATAGACACACATAGAGACAAAGTGTTGCTAATCAAATAACTATGAGGTTCAGCTTTCGTTGGCCAGACTTCTACTACATAACAGAAATTTGTGGTGGTACAATCAAAAGCAAGAGAGCTGCTTTTTTATATCCCCTCGTCTGTGGCAAGGACACCTAGAGCTCGATAACAATAGAAATTCTATTGTGTCTGGTATTTCAACAGGTGACCTAATTTACTACAGGTGAACTCTTGTCCTTCATCTCATCTGATGATAAGTGACGATAAGGCCAAAGGTGGAATCGCGCTTCACCCGGAATCCTCCACTACTGACGAGCTGGCTATCTCATCTCTAAACTGTCGGATCACAATGCTATTAACAATGTTGTAAAGGCGCCATAATTTAGATAAGATGGTGGTAGCTACAGGTTGCCGTGCGCACGGCTGCACACGAGTAATTTGCGGATGACATATCTTTAGATCAACACGAATAAGTTTACCCACATTACAACACGATTTAGGAAAATTGAGCAATGTTTAACATATGTAGGTAGGTATTTGATGAGAATACATAAATAGTGCTAATAATAGGTATATTTCAAATAACTTATTTAAAACTAATATTAGTTTCTTTTAATTATCTGCCATAAAACATTAGGTAGGTATGTACATAACTTTTTGAGGAAAATAATTTTTAAAACCACCACATAACTAGTTTTAAAATCAGGTTTATTAGATATAATATTTGTTGCCAAATTTACGTCATTCTGGTATCCTGCGATGAACGATCCTGTTTACGCTCTTTAAAGTAAATTATATATGTTACATACACAATTTCTTTTGCCTGTCTTCCCTGGTTTGCTCATCTTCGGATCGTGATCTCGTGTGCGTAGAACGAAATTCGTCCTTGGCACGCGTCGCGCTCGCTTGCCCTCCCACTACACCACCCGCGTCCCGAGACCATATTACCTTGTCCCCGCGAACGCCTGTACCCCGCCCCGTCGGCGCGGTAAGCACCATCTTGACAACCTATAGCCTGGCGGACTAAACAACTCCTACCACCAGCCAAACCAAGTATGGGAAAACCAGGGTTGACTGATTTAATACAAACTGATTTAAATCAAGTGATTTTTTTAATAAAAATCATTGACTTAAATCAATTTAAAATGTTATATTATCTTTAATGAAAATAACAATAAATAAGTATACTTAGTTGTTACTAACAATAAAATACTGTCAAAGGGCTTACACAGAATTACTTAGCAGTCTCATACAACACAAATCAGAACAAATCAGAAATCAGTCTTGTAAAGTTGGATACTAACAATAATTGGTCAAGAGTTATCTACATCAATTATTAAAGTAATTTAAAAGTGTCAACAAATTTTAAAAATATTAATTTTATTTTAATAATTTTAAAAGTATTTGTGTCATACGGCTTATTCAATTGTCAGTAAGTACTATAGCCTGACCGCAACCGCTGTACCGCGCCTTAGGTATGCGCGGGTGGTGGGGGGAGTGGGAAGTAAAGAGCATGAACTCACATGAGATTCGTAGTGTCAGACAGATCTTACGATATCGAAGCACAGTTTATTGAAGCTTTATATTTACGAGTATAATTACATCCAATCCGTTTTTGTCCAGTATGATTTTTAGATAAGTACAATTAAAGAACCAATATAAATGAAATAAATCTTTAATTCTTGGAAATATATAATATAAACTTTCTTTGTTTGCTTTTCTTTTCTTAAAATATTCGGCCACTTTAAAAATGACAGTCTTGATTATCTCGAGATAATGCACGACCCATTTTTAGATATTTTATCTCATGTGCGTCTGACACACTAGTTGCCGCCGTGAGCGATGACAGCAGAATGACAAAATGGAGCAACTGTTTCGCCGCCCCGCCTCGCCGCTCGCATACCCAAGGCGCGGTACAGCGGTAGCGGTCAGACTATAATAATAGTGTATTTGGTTTTTTCACATAAAAAAATCAAAAGAAATAAAAAAATCAATAAAAATCAAAAAAATCATGATTTTTTAAAAATAAATTATAATAATCGTTTTTTTTGTAAATCATGATTTTTCCAACCCTGCGGCAAACCCACTAACCACCCATGCCCTGGCTCAACCTTCCGGTTATGCAGGCCGAAGCGCGCGGGAGATACGTGCGGAATGGACTACAGCGCGCGTCCTTCTTCACTCCCTACTTTGCATCTATGTTCTTGTCCCTATTGTCCTTCAACTCTTTCTGGGGCGGACGATACACAAAACGCCTTCGGTGACTTCCAGGTCTTTCCGTGCCCACCCCACCACCACCACTTCTGGTTACTTTAATCAGTTCACAATTCAAAATCAAGTCTCTTCAGTGTTTCGCCTCTCTCAGGTCCACTCCGTATCCTGTGCCACAAGCGCGCAACGTCTATAAGTCAAAGTCAAAACACCAAGTACGGGCAATCCTGATGGAGAGCAATCACCGCCGCCCATGGACACCCGCAAAACCAGAGGTATCGCAGATGCGTTGCCGACCTTTAAGAAAGGAATAGGGTTAAGGAAGGAATAGGAATTGTGAGAGGGGGGGGGGGGGGAAGGGGCCTCCGGAACTCCCACTGGCCGGACGAAACACAACAGTACCAAGTGCCATTATTTATTTCACCGCGGATATTCGTGAGAGTGTGGTATTACCCCGGGCCAGCCCACTCTACCACCCAGTCAGTGTCACTCATTTAGCACCACCCAGGGGTCACGTGTAGGGTCTCAAGGGTAAACCTACGGACGCGAGTAACTTTAATCCCCAACCTAAAGTAACGTAACTCACCGGCGGCGGCGGCGGGCGGCGCCGGCTGCGGCGGCAGCAGCGTCGCCGGCTTCGGCGGCGGCTGCTGCTGCGGCGGCGTCTTGTTGGTAGCGGGCGCGCTCGGCGGCTGCGGCTGGCGGGAGGGAATGATGGACATTAAATAAATAAATAAAATAAATAAATAAATAAATCTTTCCAACAATCACACCAATTATCTAGCCCAAGAGAAGCTTCGAAGAAACTCGTTAAATGGTTACTAGACAACGGATAAACATACTTAAAATACTTAAATCTTATTATACATAGAAAACACCCAGACCCGAGACAATTTAGAAAAACAATAATTTCTAAATTGACCCGACCGGGGATCGAACCCGGGACCTCAGAGATAGCGACACCATGAAAACCGGTGTACAAACCACTCGACCAAGGAGGTCGTTACATTATTTTGTTTCCTAAGTGTAGTGTATTTAAATATAGTAAGATGTACGAGTAGGTACACTGAGATATTTTATTAGCCAACTCTATTTCGAACCGTTTACAGGATTCCCCTTTACACTCCCTGTGACTACGCCAGGACTAAAATTAAACTCTAAAATGTACTATTTTCTTTGCCCTTTCGTCAGCATGAGAAATGTATTCAATCAAAGCTGATTGCTTTTAGTTCGACGTTAAAGTTACTACATTGACAATTAAGTTACACAGACGTAAAGATAACAGTTATCCTTCTACTTATATCAGTTACTGATACGCACGCACACAAGCACGCTCTTAAGTGCGCACGCACGCAAATGGGCACGCACACCTTTCAATAAAATTTTAATAAAATACATACATACAAATAATCACGACTATAATTGAAGACATCAGATGATAAAGGCACTATGTAACTTATAAAATGTTCTGAGTTATCATGCAATTCGCTTATAATGCTGCATTTTTTTATATATTATACTAATCAAAGAATGAGACTGGTATTGAAAGAAACATTAAAACATTGCAATTATTTGCTTTGCATGGTTTCGTTCACATAACGCCTTTAACCAGTTAATAAAATGTATTTTTATTAAATGTTACATAGTGCCTTTATCAACTGATGTCTTCAATTATTAACGAAGGGTTAGTCAGACACTAGGCAATAAGGACAGCAAAAGCAGTCCTTGCCATAGTCCACTTTTCACCAAATAGCGACTGCGCATTTGCTCAGCGTGATAGGTCGTGAGCCCAAGTGCAGTTGATATTATTATTTTATTTTATTAAAGACGCATACAACCAACAGCATAGAGCGGCGATAGGCTTACCATCTGTCACGCTGGGCACATGTGCAGTCGCTATTTGGTGAAACGTGGACTATGGTAGAGGTCTGCTTTTGCGGTCGTCATTGCCTAGTCTCTGACTAACCCTTCGGGGATAATAGTCGTGATTATATGTATGTATAAGGTGACTGCTAGAAACTGCAAGAAACTTCAAGGGCTGGTCAGGTCAAGTGTTTTAGATATGCCAAAAATGACAAAGAAGATTGCAGACTAACGTAGGTACTTATCACCCAGCTGACGCGGACGGGTCAACGGACGGGTGGGTCAACGGCCGGCCGCTGCCCGCGCGTTGTAAATAATAGTTAATTCTTTCATTTTATCTTTTCTATGTTATTGCTTTAAAATAAATTAGATACTCAAAGACTATCAAATTAAAATTCATAAAATGAATTATTTAATGAAAAATAAAAAGGTTTATTATTTATAGGTCTAGGTAATTTTGTCTTTTTTTTTGTTGCACTTTGTGTCACCCCTATAACGTTTTCTCACACACTCTCTGGGTTGACTGGAAGAGATCTCTTTTAGAGATAAATCCACCTTTGCATACAATGTCTCTTGTCACTTTTGTAACTGTGTTTGTGTGCAATAAAGAATATAATAAAAAGCACGAATTTCTTTTTTGTCATTTTTGTCATGTTTAAAACACTTGACCTGACCAGCCCTTGAAGTTCCTTGCGGTTTCTAGCAGTCGCCTTATATAAGCTCACCTGCTGCGTGGGCTTGCGCTTCGCCTGGTCCGTGGGCACGGGCCGCTGCTGGGCAACCGTCGCGTTCACCTTGCGCTGGGGCTGCCCGCTGCCGGCAATCGAGCTAATTACACAGGGTTTTTCGTAAAATATGTTGCTTAAAGTAATTACATCTTCGATCCCATATAAAAACACGATATACAATCCCATACTAGATCGTAAGTGGCAGCGTTGACATTACATTTGACGTATATGTGTGTATAATATGTGTTATAATAATAGATTTAGAATTTTTTTTCTACGCAAATAGGACACGAAGTGTGGGAGCGAGAAATCCTAATCAAGTTTAAATCGCCCGAGAGCAAAAGAGACAGTGAATGAAGTACCGTTATGTCATTGTTTTCGCGAGTAAGAGGCCATAGCGTCCCAGCTAGAACACTAGGTCGCGATGAAATTCGTGCATTTTTATATTAATCCTTCGATTGAACATTAAGAATATTAAATGACTGTGCAATTATGGTGACGGACGAAATAACCCGAATCAATACACTTTACATATCTTCTACATCTTAAATCTATGGTTTTATGTGTACAGCAATTTTCGTGTACAACTCTTTGTCATATTGACTCTTACTGCCGTACTCATAGACGTCAATTAAGTTTTAATGACAATTAAGTCTCTTGCTGTCACTTTCTCATGTATAGTTTTAAACAGAGAAGGAAAGACATTAAATTGTCATTAAAACTTAATTGACGTCTCTGAGTACGGCAGTTAGTTCATAAATAGGGATGGGCCGAAATTCGTTTCACATTCAGTTTAACCGATTTTCGGCAGCTTGAACCGAACTTCGGCATTCGGCCGACATTCGGTTCAAATGCCGAACTTTCGGTACAAGAAAATATTGAAATAACACTTGATCTTTTCTTGCACTCATTCTATTTGTAACACGAAAATATATCTATTACTTTACCTTGTTAATTCACGTAGATAATATGTAAACAATAATGCAATTGTCGCGTGGATAACGTATTTGCTGATGATCGACCGGCGGGCCGGGACAGGAGACAAGGGGATATGTCGCGGGTTGCGACTGAGTTGCGGGCGGGATGCAATACCAAGAATTGAAGGTAGCGTGTAAACTAGTAAGAACGTTTTGTAGTTGTAATAGAGAAAGCGCCGTGAAAAGAACCGAAATTCGGCCGAATTTTGATTTTTTACCGAATGTTTGGCCGAAGTTCGTATTCGGTTCAAACCACATTCGGCCCATCTATATTCATAATCGAAATGCGTACCTAAACAATTCGTATTCTTAGTAAAATAAAGACCGAACTCAAAATTTTGATTTATGAAATATCGACTTTAAAGAGCAGACTTTACGGCTTACTTTAAAATTATGAATATTTTGAGTTAGGTCTAGAATGCAATCACTAGGTAGGTACGCTTTTTGTGCGGCCGTTTTGAGAGCGTTGATCGTGCATCTATTTCATATACAACGTGTTAATAAAATTGCGCTAAATCTGAAATTAGTTTATTTAGAATCAAGAGTAGAATTAATTCCAATAAAAAAACATTTGGCAACAATTATCATCATATTACGCGAATATTTTTGTTTAATAATTTATATTATTCTTTAATAATAAAACTAGGGTGAAATACAATGATGATGATATGATTAATAATATAAAAACCTCCTTACTTGTTATTGTGCACCGTAGCGGTGATGGTTAGGTTCTCGAGCGGCGGCATCTTGTCCTTGGGGGAGGTGCGGGGGGAGGGCTTCGCGGCGCCCCTGCTGATTGGCGCCCGAGCTGGCCTCTCGCTCTTAACTATGAGGTGCAAGAGAGACAAACAGCTATATCAAGGAGCACGTACGTACGCTCGTATAGGTGTTACCAGTAACCGTAACAGGCAGTGAATTTGTGAGAAGATACTAGGTATACAAGAATTTTTTATCTGTGTACATATTTTTTTTAATTATAGAGTAACTTTATCTAGAGCTAAAGATTGAGTTATTTTTTTTAAGTGAAAAATAAAGAAACTAAAATCGATCAAAAATATCCACAAAAATACTGTAAATCATGGTCAATAGACCGGGATCGCGCAATCGAACTCTGACACAATACGATACCACAGGATACCTAGGTTAGGTTACCTTTACGTTACACGTGACCTTTCGTTCGCCTGATATCCACGAGTTATTTTTTATTGTGCCGGACAAATTAAATAAATAATGATTGATAAATAAATATCTTTATTAATGCATTGCATTCACAATGATATACAGATATATGATAAAATGTTTACTATAAAGTAAAAAAATAAACAGTCCCAAGAAGCTCGAATGGGATTCGAACCCATGACCTTTGGATTGCCGGTACACTGCTCTAACTGCTCTCCAAAGGTCATGGGTTCGAATCCCATTCGAGCTTCCTGAGACTGGTTGATTTTTTTTCTAGTAGACATTATCCTAAAAATTCATTTCAAAAAATTTAAAATGATGTCTATAACGTTACTGAATGATAAAAAATGTGCACACATTTTTTTACATATAAAAAAAATCTGTATACTATAGCCTGACCGCAACCGCTGTACCGCGCCCTAGATTGGCGTAGGGGCGTGGGAAGCATGAACTCACATGAGATTCGTAGTGTCAGACAGATCTTACGATATCGGAGCACAGTTTATTGAAGCTTTATATTTACGAGTATATTACTAAAATCCGTTTTTGTCCAATATGATTTTTAGATAAGTACAAATTAAAGAACCAATATAAATGAAATAAATCTTTAACTCTTGGAAATATAAACTTTCTTTGCTTGCTTTTCTTTTCTTAAAATATTCGGCCACTTTGAAAATGACAGTCTTGATATCTCGAGATAATGCACGACCCATTTTTAGATATTTTATCTCATGTGCGTCTGACACACTAGTTGCCGCCGTGAGCGATGACAGCAGAATGACAAAATGGAGCAACTGTTTCGCCCCCCCGCCTCGCCGCTCGCATACCCAAGGCGCGGTACAGCGCGGTAGCGGTCAGACGATAGTATAAAAAGTCTTCGATCAACAATACCAACTAGACAACGCGTCAGCTACAAAATCATATCTAAATTCTGTCCACGTGAATAAATACTTTTTCAAAGCAATAAATTACTCCTGTCACTTAAAAAAGACATTAACATTTAGTGGTGAAATCAACCATAAGGGGCAACAAATAAAGTACTTTTTCCTGTTATGCGTTGCGTGAAGATAACAGCTCACTTCTCAAGTGCGCTCTGATTTACCGAGGCACATTTTTAGCGCCGACCTGACATCTAGTTGTATTGTTGATCGAAGTAAAAAGTGAGTAAAGTACAGCCTACTGTTCCACTGCAGGGCAAAGGTCTCCATCATTGAAATCAAGTCATCACTATAATTATTAAGTATCGTTTCAATCACCACGCTTGCCAAATGCCGGTTGGTGATCACAAACACGGACTGTGCATCAAAAAATCCGAAAACACATTTAAACCCGGGACCTCCGGATATCGAGCCGAGCGCTTAACCATTTGGCCACCGAGGCGTCGATACTATGTATTTTGCGAGAATTGGCTACTTGACAGTTTTCGGAAAAGTATTTCAAAAATTACAAACGCTTATTTTATAGTTACCTCTTACAATATTTTTTTTCTCGATAAAGCTTTATTTAATAGAAAAAAAAAACATATTTTTCTTCATTCATTTCAAATATCGCGCGAAAACGGTTGGTGACGTGACATTTAGCCCTGTGACGTCACACTTCAATAAACAAATTTTATCTTGAAACTTGACAGATAGTATTTGTTTATTTTGTGACACATTTCACCGTGACACCACACGAAGCTCAATCATGGCCTCCCGTGTTTCGGGTCTTGTAATCCACAGATAAAAAATCGCAAATCTATTTTGTAAAAATAAAATATTTACAAATTATCTTCATAAAAAAAACTTTTGCATAATTATTGTTAAATTATAAACTACCATATTAGACATATTTCATATTTTATTGTTACAACTGTCAAATTGCCAATAAACTGCTGCTCATGGGATTTCTTGCTGGCCTCTCGCTCTTAACTATTGTACGTAATAGAGATACGGCTATGTCAAGAAGCGTACACTCATGCACGCACGCACGTAAGCGGTCCGATTGTATGCGCACGCCAGTTAGATTAACTTGAAACAAAACAACAGACAATTAACGGCCGAAATTAATAACCGATGCCGATATAGAGATATGCCTATTTTGGATTTGTTACTAGGCAACTGTTGTTATTTCCCGTCATTCAACAGAAATATCTAGGCAACAAATCTAAATCTATCTCTACCTCGGGATCGGTTATTAGTTTCGGCCGTAAGTCAATAAATTTCGAGCTTTACGCCTTTAGCACACCGACGCCGCGAACCGCGATAGCGAAAACTTAGCGAACACGGAAATGCGGTAAACAAGCGTAATTCTAGCGGTCGTTTTCACACCTACTCGAATATCGCTTGTATAAATTTAATATTTTCAACTCATTCGAATGCAATTATAATAATTCGTCTGAGCCAAACTGATTTCTTTCCGAATCTGGAGAAGACGAACTATTACTTCTTGTATCGACATAAGGAAAAAGACGAAGGATATGGGTTCTTGAAATTAATCAAAACAGAAAGAAGTAATTTTTCGCCATGCTACTTCATTTTTATAAGATTTCCTATAATCTATTTGCCCTATCAGATATATATCTGGATAATCTCGAATTTCATTAATAATTTTCTCAGTTTCTGCTTCCGCCATCTTGTTTCGCAGCGATATTCTGTCCAAAAAGACAAACCACGTCGTTTCTCTCCGAGTGGCGAAACGAAAGTGGCGGTACACCGGCGTCCGTGTGAAACAAGTGTCGCGAGTATCAGCGATACTATACAAATTGAGACGCAATTATAAGTAGTCACAGACGATAGAGCGAGACGCAACATGCGCGATACATTTTGATGTGTGTAGACAGATTACCGCAATTTCGCTACCGCGGTTCGCGGCGTCGGTGTGCTAAAGGCGTTATAGTTGGGATGTAACCATCGCGCGTAGCGGTGAAGATGGACCGATCGAGTAAAGGACTCGTCCTCCTCCGAATTGTGCACGGTCGTAAGAGACGCGCTGGACAGGAGCCGGTGGAGGTAGATCATCCGCTCCAGATGCAACCTTGATGCTGATCCTCATCAATGAGGGACCGACATAGAGAGAGAGCAGCGGTGAAAGAATACTACCACCCCCTCTCTTCCCTTGGGCGTCGTAAAAGGCGACTAACGGACTAAAGACTGCACATAGATCCAACAGAATGGAGCGGCGATGGGCTCACGACCTGGCACGCTGAGCACATGAGCAGTCGCTATTTGGTGAAAAGTGGACTATGGCAGAGGACTGCCAGTCTTGCTGTCTAGTACAATTTTTTTTAAATTTTGCTTGCACAAGATGACCATAGTTTGTCTCGCCCTTTGTTTAACATTGACAATGACGACGAATCGTTTATTTAAAAGAAAGAAATTGTTGCATGTGGTGGCCATCTATATCCCGTTCCGCCTTTTGTTTTCACTGATTAACGACGAACAAAACATTTTTAACATCTTGACTGTCTTCATAATTTTATGATTTTTGAGTACGCCGCGCCGGTAAGAGCAAGTTTGAACAAGCCGGTACCATAGATTTGACAAATGCAAATGAAAATAGCCCTTAAGAGGGTTTACGCATTTCGGTTTGCCATACAAACTTACAAGTTGAAATTTAAAAACCAATTTTGATAAAACTTTACATGCTTAAGTAAAACACACGCATTTAACAGTTTGTTGAAAACAATTTTAAAACGTTTATTTAGCTGAGTTATTGCGATTTAAAGTCCACTATAGAAAGTTTAAAATCGTAATAACTCACTTAAATAAACGTTTTTTAAAAATGTTTTCAACCAACTAGTTAGATGCCTGTATTTTACTTTAGCATGCAAAGTTTCATTAAAATTGGGTTAGTGGTTTGTAAAAATTTCGACTTGGAAGTTTGTATGCGCATTTGTCTGGCACAGACTATAATAGCTCGTTAGATTAGTTATTAAGTCTTAACTATAAGTTAGTTAACTGTTTTTTTATTATTATTAGTATTGACGTCAATAAGTGCCTGTAAAGGTTTACATTGAATAAATAATTTGACTTTGACTTTGACTTTGTATGGGAAACCGAAATGCGTAAACCCTCATAAGGTGGTATACGGCATATTTTGTTGATAGTATGTATAGTTGGGATGTAAGGACCAATACCGATTAGACAAAATTTACAGTTTTGAATAGGTCAACCTACTGGCGTGACCGATCGTCTGTGTGTACTCAATGAAATACCTTGTGGTGTTTTGATGGAGGCGTTTCTTCGCAGCTGGTTATTGCTTCCGTTCTCGAGTGACTCGTTCGACGTCGGCTGCGACTTGGATCGGGGGCGGGGCGTGCGCGGCTTTCTGCTGTGAATAAATTCAATGACACATGAGCAAGCTTACCTATACGATGGCCAAATTCGATGAAGATTCTTTGACATGTCAATCATGGCATACAGGGTCTAACAAAATCAATAAGCGAGCGTGTAAGGGCGGTATCTATACATCATTCTGAATACAATGACAAAAAATGGGCTCCAGTTTTAAAGTGATTTTTCAAAGTTATGTTTTTTAACAAACTAAGGGCTGATTTTCCATCCTCGGATAAAACTTATCCGTCTGATAAAGTATCAGGTGACTTACCTGAAATGTCAGTTGTAAAAAGAGGAAACGACGAATAAGTTTTAACTGACAATTGAAAAATGGACCCTTAATAAATTAAAATAATGCACATCATGAAACATGCTGTATCTTTACTAACACGCACGCAAGCGTCAATAAAAAGGTTGCTCTGTGTGCTCCAAGTTTAGTGTGCATGTTCGGCTATCTTTGTGTGCGTGTAGTACAGCTGTACGGGTTTGGAAAGGGTGTATTTTTTGGTGAATTATGATAATGTTTTGTTGATTATCTCGGTAACGTGCCTGTAGATTTGGACCAAATTTGGTGAGCATTCTGTGTGATGTATAGATGCTCCCTTTCAACGTTTGCTTCTTGATATTGTTAGACCCTATTTAGTGTCACTCGGATTTTTACTGTTTTTGAGAGAAAGTCACTGTTGTTAGGGTAGATTTAGACCCATCATATTCAATTATTTTCACATCACTATCAATCGATTTAGACTTGTACCGATGCTACATCCCAAACCCAACTTCTACCCTCATATCATTTTATTGTTGATCCTATGGGAGTAAACCAATATCTCGACGTGTAGGCCATATTCGACACTTCCGATCCAGCCCGCCTGCGACATGGCGTTTTGAGTCGAGTTCTCATGTTCCTCATTTATCGGTCAAGTCATTACATCTTCCAAGTGATCGCCGCGAGTTTAACTACAGATACTGTTGTGATCACGAACTTTTGCAGTGGAGAATCAAATAAGAGAGACGCGCGTCCTCTACAACAGGCACGCGGGAGCAACGTAGAACCAGGTTAGCCCCCTATAATCTCCTTTTTTGATCACCCAGTTAGTTGTTTCCTCATGAATCTCTCTTGAGAAAAAGTAAAAATCCGAGTACAGATATTTGCACAAGGAATAATAAATAATAATTTGTATACAAACATTCTTTATCGAATTTGGCCATAGTATAATGCTAAGTTTTGATACAGAAATAATGATCTTATCTTATCTTACCTGTGTCTCCTGCCGGCGTCCAGTTCCGGGAACTCGTCGTTGTTGGGGGGCCTGACCGCGCCCGGTGTACCTTGACTTTTGCGATCATCGCCCGAAACTCGTGTCGCTGCCCTGGAATGACGACAAATATGTAAAATATTGAAATTTTGCTTAGATCGCGTACTCATTGCTTACGTTCCGGGAATGCATCAGACGCCCAGAGGCCTAACTCAAGCGCATCCGAAACTTCGCCAGCCTGCCCCTCAACTCTTGACACCGATTCCGATCGATCGAGATTGGTATTGTGAAGTTTCATACTTTCGTACGAAATTACTCAAATCCTTTAACCCCTCAAACCCCAAGCGGTCGCATGAGACCGCACCTACAAAAACACACTTGACTTTGTACCGTGTTTTCATAGACTTACAGACTACTTTAGTATGAACAAGTTTGGTTATTTCGGTTCTGTGGTTCATCTTATGTATTGTTATTGCACAATATAGCATAGTCTATGCTCCATTCTGTCAAATTTGACGTTGACAGTTACTGTCAAAAAATTGTCAAAAAAATCCAAGAGTGAGTGGGTAATCGATAATTGACAATTTTGATTGAAAGGTTGTGTTAAACGTCACATTTCTAGCGCGCAAGCGCGCGCGGTAGCCATTTTTTTATTATTGTGATTACTGATTACTTCACTGTTGTTATTACTGAGGTGAGGTGTTCTAAGAAAATGTGTTTATTTAGAGATACAAAATGCATTTTAAATTCAGTTCAAAGCTAAATGTTATTATTGGCGATGGAAAGGTAAATTCTTCCAACTTTTTGGTAATAAATAAAGCAACTCATAATATCACGCAAACAACAAACCTACTTCTGATTTGTGTATTTCGCAAACTAGTACCTAAATGTTTTATGGGTATTTTATAGATCTGAATACAATGCTAGTTGCATTTTTGTTTGTCCTATTCATATAAATTACCTACCTACAATGTTATGAGTTTCATATTTTTTTCGTACGTTTGGAATAGGTAGGTACTATAGGTACTAGACTTGGAGCTTCGGGCTTGCTTTAATCTCAATCCCTGGGCACGCCACTGCATACGAAACTTCACAATACAAATCTCGATCGATCGGGATCGGTTTCAAGAGTAAGTTGGCCGATTCATCGTACAATGCGCGCGCTGCTGTAATTTTCACTAGAGCCAAGGTCTAAATGGCCCCACACACGATCAGTTCGCCGGCAGGTATCAGCCTGTCAGTTAATACTAGTTGCCCGTGCGTTGTACTACTAACTGACAGGCCGATACCTGCCGGCGAATTGATCGTGTGTGGGGCCCTTTAGCACTTGAGACGCCGTAGGGTTTAGCGCTCTCGTCAATAGACTCAAAGCAGAATCGAACCCAAATCTAGTATTTAAAGAGGGCGCCCTCCTAGAAAGAGGAAATAATATTTATTTATTTTGTATAACGTTGCGGTAGGGAGCTGACGACACCACACACCAACAACACGTTCATACCAAAATAAGGACGGCAGCATCATCTGGTGGCCCTTATTCTTCTTAGAGTGCCTCTCCATTATTGAAGGTTTAGCAGTTCCTAAATCTTTCCTTATCCAGAGCTGGTCTGAATAATTGTTTCACGGTTTTAATACCGGTACATTCCCTGATGTTACGAAGCCATGCATGACTTATTCCTTCTTCCAACTTTTCTCTTCCCAGCGATCTTTCCCATTGGCATCGTACGACGGAGCCGGTATCTATGATTGTTTCCTCAATCATAGGTGGTCCGAATAGGCCTGATGCTTGATGGTGCGTACCAGCTCACCTTTTTCTCTGTTTATTTAAGGACCTCTACGTTTGTGACTACGTTTAGATGAAGCCGGGTCCTGATTGACAATTGTCTTTTTTATGTTTCTTATTATTATCTCCCTCTCTCTCTCTCTTGGCTCAGAACCTACGTTAGTGAGTGCTACGTACCTGTGTCTCCTGCTGGCGTCCAGCTCGGGGAATTCGTCGGGGTTGGGCGGCTTGCGCGGCTGCGGCTGCGCGGCCGCCTGCCGCTTGTACGCCTCCTCGTCTTCCCAGGTGCGGGTGTACTTGTTCGGACCACGGCTAGACAATGTAATGGTGGCTATTATAAAACCTATTGGTATCGAGTCAAGAGTGCCCCAAACCGACGATCGACAAGCGGCTGATAAATTGAAAAGAGTGGGCAGCGTTTCTACCGTATACTAAAAATGTAGAAAAAAAATATTTTCCCCCCCATTGCTTTATCTTGGAAACTTTGACGAATACAAAAAATAAAAGAATACCTTTATGGTCCTTCTTATATTATTCTTAAAAATTAAAATTTATATCGGTCGGTCTCATTTCCCAGGGTTATCAATCATTATTAGTTATACAGGGATGTGGTTTTAAACAGTTTCCATATTGTATACAAGTGTAGAACAAATAGTTATGATTTAAATAAAAATATAAAAATAAAATATTACCTATTCTATTCGAAATTTACATATACTACTCTGAGGTCAACAACCGTTAACGTAAACAAACATTGCCTTCGTGGCTATTTCACGCAACTTCATCCTAGAAAGTAAATAGGTACCTACGTTATTTAGTCTAGGTAGGTATGTATGTTACATAGCCACTTCCTAATTAAAAGTTTCTTGGTTCGATTCCCAGTAGTCATTCAGAAAAAAGTAAAACTACGTACCTATGCCAATAGTATGTAGATATGGAAATGAAATGAAATTAAAATGAGCCTAAGTAAAACGGTGACTTACCTATGTTAATTTTCTTTTAATTGGTTGAGGACGTAAATGTTTTCTCTCACCGTTTCAAAAGCGGACACCACTCGCGTACGCAATTGCACAACACTTGTAACCTCCTCAGCATACACTAGCCTTTTTACATCACTCCAAAAACAGCGCCTCGTCAGGCCACAGATGACGTGCTGATGTTCGAGGAGCCACCTACAAAACTCGACTCGGCTGGACTGGTCAGTGAGAAGCAAATCCTGAACTCGTCGAAAATGGTATGGGTGCTGCTGGTTCTTCTTCAACAAGCGCCAAACGATGGTGTGATCAAGGCCAAAGTGCCGCTCAGCATCACGTGTACTGGCGCGTGGCTTGTCGTCGAAGAACTGCAAGATCTGCTCCTGTAAGTTGACGGGCAGGCCCACGTTGTCTCGACCACTGGCGTGCGCTGGGATACTGAACTGCCCGTAATCCAGTAGGAGTTGTGTAGCAGCCAGCATCGTCGTTCGTCGTTCAGCGAGGGCATACATCCGCACCATTTCAACGTAGTCGAGATTGGAATAACGAGACATCGTAGGTACCTACCTACGTTTGAAAACGGCACGGAAATTCCCTTGTCAACCGTGCGCGTGCGCTCGCGGGCACGGGTAGCGGGAGACTGACTACAGAGCAGACTCTCGTGCGTCTCGCGTCGTGTCTAGCTCGTCCCGCTTTGAGCGGGTAGCGGGCCGCCCGTTTGTCGGCAAGCCGCCCGCGGCGGGCGGCAAAGGACAAAGGATGAAAGGACGGCCGGCGCAAGCGGCGGCATTTGAAGTAATAGGTACCAATAAGCAACGTAGTATATTTATAAGAATGACATACAACAGGAACAAAATAATTTTTGTTTTTTTTTAACGTATTTTTTTTTAAATTGATTTATAATCATTCACATTAACACAATCGCCTCCTTAAATTTGGCAACTGTTTAAAACCACAACCTGTATAGTTACATGTTATCCTTAAGGGGGGTTAGGCGGTCAGCGAAAATTCTGGGTCCTCCCGGGTGTTACGCGGTGCGGGGTCCGCGGTAATTCGTAAGCGCCATTCACATTTTTATCAAAAAGTTAATAAAAATGTTTTTTAGAAACCCAGAAATCGAAAAGGTAAATACCTATGTGCTTATGATTTTATAGGAATTATTATTATAAAACACGGTCGTAATATGCATTTATATTAAATCATCTCCTCACACATAGTCAATAGTCAAAATATATTTATTCAATAAACTCAATTAATAAGTACTTTGAAACGTCCAAATATTTTTTAACCTACCACCCATTCAGGACATCATTTTTTAACTGTGGCAAAGAACGGGCGCAAGAAACCACAGCGCACAGAAGCAACGACATTTACAAAAAATATATATAATATATGTCGTTACCAGGTCACAAAATACAAAATATGAATTTGAATGTAAATAGTTTAATTAAATATGGTGCTCTATATAAATTAATTACTTATAGGCAATTAGAAATAGCTGTTTGTGTAGGTACTTGGAGCATTTCAGACCCAAGCTGTTTTGTCTTCTGTATAATCAGACACTTTATAATAAGCTTTTTTATAAAGCTTTTCTTTGATTTTGATTTTAAATTTATCAAGATCTAATTTCTGAATATCATTTGGTACTTTGTTGTATAATCGTACACACAGACCCTTAAAAGATTATTTATTTTATAGGCAATTAGAAATAGCTGTTTGTGTAGGTACTTGGAGCATTTCAGACCCAAGCTGTTTTGTCTTCTGTATAATCAGACACTTTATAATAAGCTTTTTTATAAAACTTTTCTTTGATTTTGATTTTAAATTTATCAAGATCTAATTTCTGAATATCATTTGGTACTTTGTTGTATAATCGTACACACAGACCCTTAAAAGATTATTTATTTTATGGAGCCTAGTATAAGGCACTGCTAATTTGTTCTTACTTCTAGTATTTAATTTGTGAATATCACTGTTTTTTGAAAACATTTCAATATTTTTATGAACATACACAAGATTTTCATAAATATATTGTAATAAATCATACGTTCCGTAATACATATTGAAAATTTCAGTGCGAAATATCTAAAATATTTTGAATAACAGCTAATAGAAAAATTTCCGTTTTCACCACTTAGCCGCCCTTAACGTGCCACATTCAATGACAAAGAATGTTACAGTAGATCTAAAAAGGCCACTATAGACAATTCATAGTATTTTTTATTTATATTTACAAAAAAAATCTTAATTATTGTGTTATCGTTAACACAATAATGTAGCACAAAAGCGGATTTCATTTTCTTATTCCAATAACTAAACTAATAAAGTATACTAAATACAATATTTTTGTCGAATTACAAAATGTGAGCTTTTCAGATCTACTTTTCTTAGTTTCAGCTAAAAAATATAACTTTTCTGAACATTCAAATATATTTGCAATGCACAAGACAAAGCTTCAATTGGGCAAGCTTAAAAAGCTAAAGGTACAAAATACACATATAAACATTACAAAATAAATTGAAATGAAACACTTTTTTACAGATAAACTCGCGTTCACTAACTACTTATTATTTTACCCTAACAATCCTAAAAGGATTAGAAAAGTCAAGGAAAAATGATGTGAGTGTATCAAAGTGTAGTGTTCGCGTAACATTTAATAAAATTACAGAATAAAAAAAGAAAAATCTAGATATAAACATGTATAAATGCATATAATATGTTCATGTACATAGACAACTCCATAAGCTTATGGCATGCAGAAGAAATGACTAACCGCCAATGTCGGTACCTCCGGTTGGTATAGCAAGTGGAAAACACAGCACTATTTATTAAATTATGTTGTTAGACATACGGTATTATGGGTTGTGGGTATACCCACAACTAGGGTTGCCACCCGTACTCGTTCGTACCCGTATTTACATAAAAGACAAATATTTGTTAAATTTTGCAAAGAGCAACCAAAAAAACGTTTTTAAGAAAAATAAATGAATACTCTTTTGTTATGCTAGTCTGGACAACGAAAGCTGAACCTCGTAGTTATTTGATTAGCAACACTTTGTCTCTATATGTGTCTATCTGAGGTGTGATGTCGTCTGTCAAATTTATTTTTTTCTGAGAAAATTGCGGCTGTTTGAGTGACTTTTTTTTTCAATTTGCCGCCTTTTTCCTGGTTCAGCTTTCGTTAGCCAGACACTATGTACTTTATTTTTGTTTTAACAAAATTAAAAAATACTTTATTCGTCCTAAAAAAGGTGGCAACCCTACCCACAACTAATATTGCCAAAGGGTTAGTCAGAGACTAGGTAAGGCAATGTGGTCCGCAAAAGCAGTCCATTGCCAAGCTCCACGTTTCACCAAATAACGGCGCATATATAAGATGACTGCTAGAAACCGCAAGAAACTTCAAGGGCTGGTCAGGTCAAGCGTTTTATACATGACAAACATGACAAAAAAAAGGAATTCGTGTTTTTTTGTAGGTACTTATCGCCCAGCTGACGCGGATGGGTCAACAGACGGCCGTTTGCTTAAAAATAAATTATATACTCAAAGACTATCCAATTAAAATTCACAAAATAAGTTATTACATTAAAAATGAAAAAAAAAACACGAATTCCTTTTTTGTCATATTTAAAACACTTGACCTGACCAGCCCTTAAAGTTTCTTGCGGTTTCTAGCAGTCACCTTATATATCCAATGCATGGCTTAAAGCGGCGATGAGGTCACCACATATCACGCTGAGCACTTGTGCAAGCAAAGAAGACCTTGCTTATACTCTGACTAACCCTTTGGGGATCATAGTCGTAAGTATATGTTTGTATGAATGCACTTAGGGTGGATTCGACCAAACTGGAATAAGATTAAACGCCGAATTTGTATGGACTAATCTCGCAGTAAATCTTATTCCAGTTTGGTTGAATCCACCCTTAATGGTGGTTTGTACAACGGTTTTCATGGTGTCGCCATCTCTGAGGTCCCGGGTTCGATACCCGGTCGGGTCAATTTAGAAAATATTGTTTTTCTAAATTGTCTCGGGTCTGGATGTTTTCTATGTATAATAAGTATGTATTTAAGTTAGTATTTTAAGGGTGGATTCGACCAAACTGGAATAAGGTCTTTTACCTAGATTAAACGCCGAATTTGTATAGACTAATCTCGGTGAAGTCTTATTCCAGTTTGGTCGAATCCACCCTAAGTATGTTTGTTTATCCGTTATCTAGTAACCATTTAACGAGTTTCTTCGAAGCTTCTCTTGGGTTTTATATATTTATTTATTTTATTTAATAGGATAGCCCAGTTCCGGGATTATACAGGGTTAATTTTGGACCCCCCGCCAAATGTAAAAAAGTATACAATTTTTTTCTCTGCTTTTTATATCCTATATTTCTAGGTGCGTGCGCTCAACCTTGCGGTGAAAGCGACCGACGACGCCGACGGCGCGCTGTCATTAGCGCAAGGTGTGAATAATAGTGGTCACGCGCATGCGCTTTGTTAACGAGGCGGCCGACGCAGTGGCCGAGCGATAGGTGACAATAATTAAATTTTTTTTTTTTAGAAAAAGTTGAGACAAAATGTAAAAAATATATATTATTAGGTTGTAATTCTGCTATAGGATTACGTAAACAAAGGACATCATTTTTTTGGGCTTTTTCTGAAAGTGCCGGAAAACAAAAAAAATGGTACTTATTGTTAGAACTAGCCATTTGAAGAAATAGTTAATATGGCACAATCGTTGTAGGATTGCTCCGAGCCAAGTTATACAAGTTTGAAGATTCATCATTTTCATACATTTATGATTTCCTAAATTTTTTTTTCGTATTAACAGAACAGATGATGACCCCAGAGCTTTAGAGCTGCAATGACAATTGCTTCAGATCATTAGTTCTAGCAATATCTATCATTATTTTATGTTTCCCAGTTCCAGCACTTTCAGAAATCAATAAATGCATGAAAATGATGAATCATCGAACTTGTATAACTTGGCTCAGAGCAATCCTACAACTTTTGTGCCATATTAACTATTACTCCAAATTGCTTGTTCTAACAATACGTACTATTTTTTTTTGTTGGCCGGCACTTTCAGAAAAGGCCCAAAAATGTATGGAGCCTGAATGATCTCCTTTGGCGGGGCGTCAAAAATTTACCCTGTATAGCCATTACCAAACATATTGTACAAATGTACGCACACCAGTCAGGTAAACTTACCCAAAACTGTCAGTCAACTGTCTTTAATCGATGTTAATCCTTCTACCCAAGTGATAAAGAATAAATTAATAAAAAAAAGTAGTTTGACCTGTAAGGTTGATTGAATTCCAAATGAAGTCTCACAACACGTCGCTTCCCGGCAAGAAAAATGTCATAAAACATATTAGGTACAAAATGACATAATCACAGCATTAAATAGCACGTATTTCATTTGTTCGGCTGCAAAAACGTCGTTATTATGTTGCGCATGGTTAACGCTAGATGGCACTAAGTTCTCTTTTTCATGGAGCTGTTTCGCTCCGATCACTGGCGTGAACAGTGTCACAAATTGTGTTCTGTGGTGTCATATTTGTGTTAATACATAGTAGACGTGTACTGTACTGTGTGGCAAGAAAAGGTATTAACATGTGATGTGACTTTTTATCGGTAAATTTTATGTTTAAAGTTAGGCCAAAACTTCGAAAGAAGTTCGTTTTTCATGATTTTATTTAACTTTATTGAGAAGTTTATAATTTGGTTACTTTTTCCTTATTTTTAATTAATATTGAGGCCTTTTAATAAAAGAAATAGTGACTATAGAAATTTTAATCGAAAAAAAGAGTCACAATATACATCAAATAAAAAATTTCTTTAAAATTTAAAAAAAATATATACATTTTTGCTGTTAAATTTAAAGCCCTATAATAAAAATATAAATAAGCTATTTACACATAAAATTTCAGTAATCTGACCATTATAGTTTTTAAATTATTGACGTTTATATGAACAAAAAACTATTAAAGTTACATTTTCTCAAAACAGCTATTTTTGTATTGTGACACTTTTTTTGCCGGGAGGCGACGTGTTGTTACGAAAAGAACTCGGGTGAAACACGTACAGTTTTACCTACAGATAAATTAAAATTAGGTTGTCTGGAAGAGATCGCTTTTATTGATAAGACCAGACCACCCCATGTCCGTCTAATCTTATTTTCTTGTCTAAAATGTTGATGTGGTGTACAATAAAATGTATTTATCTTATCTTATAACTAAATAATCACCCGTATCTGCGGTTGCGGCGCGCGTGCGGGGGGGCGTCCTCGTTCCTAATGTCGTACCCGTATATCGCCACCAGCTCGTCACGGGATTTTGGCATCTAAACATAAACATAGACAGTTGTAACAATAAAATATGAAATATGTCGGATATGGTAGTTTATAAATTAACGATAATTATCCAAAAGTTATTTTTTATTAAGATAATCTCTAAATATTTTATTTTTACAAAATAAATTTGCGATTTTTTTATCTGTGGATTACAAGACCCGAAACACGGGCGGCCATGATTGAGCTTCGTGTGACGTCACATTTCACAAATAAACAAAAACTATCTGTCTGGTTTCAAGATAAAAGGACATCAGGCAAATTCCTTTGACAATAGACCCAAAAATGTATAGCATTTCTGTTTGTACCACAATGTAGTATGTAAATAGTGGAACATGGAAACTATTCAGAGTTTAATTTAGATTTTTATTAGAAGAGTTATTCACGTTTGAAATATTTTTCTTTGGTAACACTGACACTAGTATAGCAACACTTGTAACTCAAACGAAACGTTTCGTTATGTGCTAAATGAACATAGTGTTCTCGAAAAATTGACTAAATGCGGGCGTACCATTTCAAATTAAAATTATTTATTATGTTTTCTTGTTGTACACAAAGATCTTAAATATCAAACACGATACGGATGGAGCGTGTGGAATTCTGTTCTGTTCATTTAATCATGTGGTTGTAACCAAACGCTTCAGTTGACAGTGATTGACAATGTCAGTGACAGCCGATAGCTCAAAATATTAAGCCGATAGGCTGTCTGACAAATCGAAAATGGCATGCATGGCATTCAAATCATAGCGATACCAATTTTCAAGTGTTTGTCTATGCTATCATAACAATAGAAATCTAAAAGTTAGATGTCTCTCTTCTTCTGAACTTCAGAACTATTTCTCCGAGAAATTCAATCCAGCCAACTTCTGTCAATGTCATTGTCATCTGATGTAATGCGCCTTGTTCTTACGCGAAAAAATAGTGATGGCGGGCACAAAATGACCGTCTTATAGTCGTAGTTTTGTTTTTTAAATAATTAATTTCGGCCAAATAAAGGAGTTTCAAAATAAAGTTGATACTGATCTAAGTATATAATGACACATAGTGCATATAGATAATAGAAATAACTTTATACATTTTCGTCTCAAATGTGCCTGATGTCCTTTCTTTGCTAAGTGAAATGTGACGTCACCGGGCAAAATGTCACGTGACCAACCGTTTTCGCGCGAAATATGAAATAAAGAAAATCATGTTTTTTTTTCTATTAAATAAAGCTTCTTTCGAGAAAAAAATATTGTACGGGGTATAAAATGAGCGTTTGTAATTTTTAAAATGTTTTTCCAAAAACTGTCAAGTAGCCATTTGTAGTGATGAGTTGATTTCAATGACGGAGGTCTTTGGCCTGCACACCGGCTGTACTTTATTTACTTTTATTATACCTCTCACGAATATCCGGCGTGAAATAATGGCACTTGGTGCTGTTGTGTTTCGTCCGGCCAGTGAGAGTTCCGGATGCCCATTCACCCTCACATTTCCTATTTTTTCCTTAACCCTATTCCTTTCTTAAAGGTCGGCAACGCATCTGCGACTCCTCTGGTTTAGCGGGTGTCCATGGGCGGCGGTATTGCTCTCCATCAGGTGACCCGCCTGCTCGTTTGCCTCCTTCTTATATATAAAAAAAGTCCGCCTACGCTCAACTTCAATAAGGGGCTCAGGCGCAGAATGTCCACTAATGGCGTGAAAAGGTATTTACAGGATCGGTAACGCGTCGAACGACTTGCGGTGGTTGAAAAAGCGACCGTATCCCATGTAGTTACCTGTTAGTTCTCATTTAACTTATCGTGCGGCCATTTGTGTTTTTTTTTTATTACTAAGGTTAAGCATTTGGTTTTCATCTCACCTGACGGTAAGTGACGATAAGGCCGAGGGTAGGAGCGCGCTTCACCCGGCATCCACAACCATTTAGGAACTGACTATCTATGGGTCATTCTCATAAGGACAGATTCTCATATGGACAGGAGTACACGTAAGCACATAAAGAGAAAACTTATTATTAAGTATTATTATTCTTATTATATAAAAATGAGAGGTTTATATTATTTAAAAAAATGTATTAATAATAATAATAAATGTTAAAAAATTAACTTCAAAAAATAATTAATTTAATAAATATATTTTTTTTGAATTTATTATATTAATTTAATTTATTTTTAATTTTTAATTTTGTTTAAACCTATTAATGTATTTTATCAGTTATCCATATTAAGTACAAGCTGGTAGGTTGGTTTAGGAAAAAAATACTAATTTATAATGTGGAAACATTGTGCGAGATATTTCCTTCTATTAATTTGTGAGTGCACCTGTACCATTTACGCTTTTTTGACAATCTGTCCTTTTGAGAATCTGTCCATAAGAGAATGAACCTATCTTATCTCTGAACTGCCGGAACACAACAATGCTATTTAAACAAAATAATTTGTTAAAATTGTAAATAATTTGGTTTTTGTAACATTCTTGTTATGGCCAGACTTTAGACAAGACGGCAGCAGCTAGCCAGGCGGATTTAACAAGCCCTGCCACCAACCAAACGAAGTACACAAAAATGTACCACCGGTTGGAATCGAATCATGGACCTCTTAAGCCTAAGGGGGTCAATCGTCGATCAACGGCATCTATCAACGTCGATCGAAGTTTATCGACTGGTCTGGTAGATTTAATTGATCGAGAAATACCGTTCGACTAACCAATCCTTCGATTCCATCGATCGACGTTGATCGTTAAGCTTTAATTGATCGACGGATACCGTTCGACTAACCAATCGATCGACGGTCGGTCGACGTTGATCGATTAACCCCGGCTATATTCCATCAGTTTCATTCGAACTGTATTCAGAAGAGGACGCGTTGTTCTTGGCCAGTACTATGTTGCTCGTACTATGTGAAGCGGCCGGCGCGTCTAATCAAACAGCTCGATCGACGTCGACTAATCCATTCTACTGGCCGTTCGATTGTCGATCGACCATCGATCTATTGATCTGGTAGAAACTATCGATCGACGTCGACTAATCCATTCTACTATCGATCGGTGCCCACGATCGACGATCGATTGATTGGTCTGGTAACATCCTAAGACTTAGCGGTTAATATGATGACGTCCGACTTGCGGCCGTTGGAAAAGCGAGCACATTCCGTGGAGTTACGTGTTCATTCTTATTAATACGTAGAATAAAAATACACAAACCCTCGCCCTAGTAACAGCAACTACCGGATCGTTGAAAAAGCGACCCTACCCCGTGGCGTTACCTGTTCATTCTCATTGAACTTGTCGTGCGACCATTTGTTGATGACGTCCGACTTGCGCGGCGCACGGCGGCGCTCGGCGGGCGTCTCGCTGCCCTCCTTCTTCTCTGAAGTTGTCTCGGAGGTTGTGTTACTCGATTCTTCACCACTGTTGGGGAAGCAAATGTTCTGTTAACATACTGCTAATATTAATAACAGTTGGAATAATAAGGTGGACCTGCCGAAGGATATAACACGTCATTGCCACGGGATCTTTTGGAATCCGAAAGGTTGTCTTATCTTATCTTAGTGGCCCTGCTGAGGTTTCTGTCTTGCAGTATCTAAATACGTCGACGTATCTTTTTCTTTTGGGATCTTAAAAGCTACTACACTTCCAAGGGATTATTATGTAGTTTACTTGCTCATCATACACGTCAGTAGTCTAAACGGCTTAAACCATTAACTAATAGGCTTAAATTGTCATTTGTTGCACTCTATTCTTGTTCTGACATAATAACAAAACGAGACAAAAGAATAGTCCTTTATGAGGAGTATACGTGTCGCGCAGCGGTGAAAGAATACTACCACCCCCTCTCTTTCCTTGGGTGTCGTAAAAGGCGACTAACGGACTAAAGACTGCACATACATCCAACAGCAAAGAGAGGCGATGGGCACACCACCTGTCACGCTGAGTACATGTGCTGTTTAAAATCAATTAATCTCTTTTTTTCAGGTATAAATACAGATTAAAATTCATGTAAATATGTTTATTTTAGTGTTTTTTGTTATTTATATAATCTAAATACGGATACACAACAATATCTCATTGTGTTAATGATATGGGCTTCTCTTCTGTTCTTTATGTACCTAGTAAGTTTGTATTAATATAAACAGGGAAACCTATAATTGGCCTTACTCTTTACCTACCTGAAAATTTGTATACAAATTGTAATGCTGTTGGTTTTCTTAATAAAATAAATAAATAAGTATGACTGTGGTACTTTGCCTACCAAAAAAAGGGTCTAGGGTTTGTCTAAAATATGTGCAGTCGCTATTTGGTGAAAATTTTCTAGGGTTTGTCTAAAATATGTGCAGTCGCTATTTGGTGAAAATTGAACTTTTGCTGTCCTCATTGCCTGGTCTCTGACTAACCCTTCGGGGATAATAGTCGTCGTGACTATATGTACTTATGTATGTATGAGGAATAGCAGCTTTTTCTCAGTACCAGATCTTCCCTATAGGGTTCACAAAGCCATTGTTAAAATTTTTACTTAGTTTATCTATATTAATAAAAATCAATTGCCGCAATGTTTGTACGCGCATCATTTCAGAACGGCTGCACCAATTTGGCTAATTCTTTTTTGTTGTGTACGTAATTGTTAGGATTAGGTTTGTGTGAAACAAAATGTTTAAAAAAATATGGTAAAGGTTAAAAATTTTGTTAAAAAAATCTCCATTTAGAGCGATTGAGTGAGTGATAAAGATAGCAAAGAGGACGTAAGTAACGAAAAAAGTTGAGAGATATTAAAAAATATATTGACAGAATTAACTTCAGAATTGAAAGCTTAACGTTATTATTCAGTTTCCTAAACTAAATGATTTTAGCTAAAAGTTGACACTACATTCATTAATTTTATCGTTTTGGTCTCTTCATACACGCACAACGCTGCAGAGAGTGGCTCAAACGCAGCGTCACGACGCAGCGTTTACTGTCTATGCGGAGAAGTGGTCAGTTGATTTTGCCGCAGCTAAAAAAGTAGACTACAAAGAAGCAGGCGGAGAAACATGTTTTTACAACGGAGGGGTAAAGGTTGTTTGGAAACTTTAATAAAAAGGCATTTAATTGATTGTGGATTAAATTTCATTCAAATTCTATTAAATTATGTTCCAACAAATCCATCGTCAACCCGCGACGCACACCGCAGCGAATAAACGAGAACGACGCCGCGCAGTGCGGAATACCCGCTTCACCGCGCTTGCCCTTCGCCGCTGACGCATAATGCAGCGGAACAAGAGACCATACCAGACGTTTTTCATACGATTATGTGGCAGACACCGCATGCCGCATACCGCAGCGCAGCGGTGTGCGTTACGATCAAAAGACCAAAGCTTTAGGCGGTACGAAGTTGGCCGGGATAGCTCGTTTCTAAATAAAAATATTATTCAAAGAATTGTGACACATAGAATAGATAATAACCTTTCCCTCCTTCCCTTGTCCTAATCTAACAATTTCCTGTAAAGCTTTTCAGTCTCCTGAAGTCCTTTGAATGTTACTAAAAATTAAAGTAGCAACCACTAGAATAGAATTATTATACATTAATGCATAGTTCTTGCGCTAATTTATATCATAATATTTACAATTGTATAACACCTACTAATAAAATTCCTAAATTATGATTAAATGTGACAGTTACATAATTGTTATATAAATAAGAGCTAAATAAAGGTGCCTTAAGGGAGAATATTGGTCTTATAAAACTCAAGATTTCACATAACATAACATGCTCATGTAACTAACTAAGTACTGACAAGAACCATTTGCAGTTACAATGTACAGTTATCAACAAATTGCAAGTATTAAAACATTTTACCGTTACGTAAGTAAAATATATTTTTATATGAAAGTATATGTATGCAAGATAATTCTGCTTGGCGACAGAAATATAAATATTAGAGTGTTCACATACAGCTATGCGATTCTCTAAGCGACACATAGAGGCTGCGCGCATGGCTGTGATCTACTGTCTCTTTCCAATTATATGAATATGTAAGAAACAGACTCATTTCTCAGCGCTGCGGCAGCCGCAGCTATCAAGGCTTTAGCTTAGAGAATCGCACGGCAGGGGGCCTATTATATAAATTCAACGTCTATCGCTATACCTTTCAAGTAGAAGTAAATTGCTTCGCTAGTTTAATTATTTTAAAATTAGTTTTAACCTCTGTGGTGGCGCGCGATTTTATTATGACAGCTGTCAAAATACCCCAGGGTGGCGCGCAGTCATATTATGACTGCGCGTGGGTGGGCCGTTTTTGTTTACGTTATCATTAAGTGCGCACGAAGCTGGAATAGGGAGCGCGCGACAAAACACGCTATGTTAAACAAGGATACCAATACAATTGAACTGCGTTATACGAGAGAATGTTTACATTAACAAGTCGACCCTTTTTTGCCGCCTTATCGGCCCGCCGATTTCAAGGTCAAGAGTTCTTAGACTCACTGTGTAAATAAAATGTATGAAGACTAGTAATTTTCTAATCAGATTATTGTAATTCAATGTGTAATGTTATTAAAGAAACAAATACTTCTTTGAAAAATGGATTTATTTATACTGTCTTGGGGTTTACAAAAAAAAAATCGGAAAATAATAAATAAAAAAAAAACCTTATTTTTAGCTCATTATTGAAAAAAACTAATAGTTTCAATTGTAAATATTATTATTTAGGCAGTTAGCTTATTTCATTACGAATACGTAGACTTATGATACATGCATATTTCCTTCCTAACTTTTGAGATATGACTTATAACGTAACCCGACACCGGAAATGTACTAAAAAAAAATGGCTACCTGGCGGGGGGGGGGGGGGTGCCACTTGACGCCATCTTGGTTTCAAGTGTCCCGCAGTCATAATATGACTGCGTGCCACCTCAGAGGAGTTTTAAATAAGCTAACTAGCAAAGCAATGTACTTGTACTTGAAAGGTATTGCAATAGGTGGTTTTTTTTAATTGAAGAGTGATTGCGCTTTTCTCCTCGATTTCTCCTGTTGGAAAGTGATAATGAGGACAAAGATGGAGCACGAGCTGTCAGTGACGTTAGACAATTAGCCCCCAGATGAGCGTTTGTAATACCGTTTTCAGAACGGAATACAGAACTGTATACATAGCACATAGCTTACTATGCAGTTTCTTGCGTCTATTTTTCTCCTCAGTTAAAACAATCTTGAATGGGGGTAAACAGTATTTCAAAACATTTTTATCTATTAGGTTTACTTGAATATTATGTGTTATATGTTATATATTATGACATTTATGACTTTGTTTGGGTGAAAGTTTCCTTATTTCTATAAACCGAAAAAGAAAACTTCTGCCAACAAACACCAACCGAAATCTGAGATAGCCAAAAAGTTATGCCAGCTAGTGTCGCTTTTGCATTGAAACTCTTCCATCAACTAGTAATTTAAGCACTAATATTATTATTATTATTATTATACACTATTTCATGAACATTATAAGTTCTACTTTAAGGAAGAAATATTGTAAAAAGGTACAATGGGGTTGACATATCCCTAAGGATAAAAACCCCTTAAAAATTAGATTTAAAAAAAAAAAAAACATACTATCCAAAAGCTGATTTCTTCAGCACATACTCAACAGGTTGCACATTATTGCTTATTATTGTACGAACAATGCCAATGACCAAGCTGTTCAGTGAAGCAGCAAGAATTATCATAATTAAGTAGATTGGAAAGCGTACTGGTTCAGATTATAACTGCCTATGAAGGCTATAAGCTAGTGTTCAGCTGTTTTAATTATCATTTTCAAAATAGAAGCCAGAAGTAGAAGCTATAGTAGAAACTGAAAAGCATTAGACCTTTTACACACTCATTCTATCACTCATCTTGAAGTACTCTTCTTTTACAAATTGCATTGTCATAATTTTATTACACTTAAAGCTTTCTAAAAGACAGTCATACTTAGTATTTTTTATTGCAACATAGTCTACTTTTTACAGTACTTACAGCAAAGCATGAGCCTTCATTTAAAAGAATGTTTTTTTAAATTACTAAATGCTGCTTGGATTCATAACAGTACCCCAAGCACGAACCATTATGGTACTAGTTAAGGTAATCATAATCATATTATTTTGTATGAAAAAGGTTTCATGCTTGGGGTACAGAAGTGTAACAGTTAAGAAAATTCAGAGACTTTCAAGCCATTGTAATCTATCAAACTTCAGAATATTATCTAGAGAGTTTTTGTCCAATGCAGCACTTTACTTAATTCTCTCCGTATTTTGAAATAGGTTCCAAGAATAATCTGTGCTTCAGAAGGCACCTAAAGCCATTGGTCCCGGTTGTTGTCTTAAAATGGCAGTTGTTAAAACCCGCATTGGACCAGCATGATGGGCTAGGGACCAATCATCCCATTTGCTGTTGTCCATGTGGAAAGAGCTGCGCCCAGCAGTGGGACAGTTATAGGCTAAAGGTTGCTTTACACATATCAGTGAAGCCACAGTTCCGGCACAGTACCGTCACAGTGTTTTTCATACATTCTCTATGAACACACCCCCACCTGTCAGTGATAATGCTCTCAGTGTCAGTGCCGCCGCTGGCAAATCAACGACGTATTCTTTTTGACAAAATTCATAGAGAATGTATGAAAGAATATTTTTCACTGTGCGGTACTGTGCTGGAACTGTGACTTCACTGATATGTGTGAATCAGTGATGAACAAAGGGTACCTCTTATAGCAAGGATTAAGGCTCAGGTCTTTATTATTAATCCTAGATAAGTAATAAATGTCAAAATGTTTACCTAGCGGCAGTTCGATCGTCATGTTCATAGAAAGTTCCTCTTTTAGGAATATACTGAGGATTGCTTCTATCCTCATCGTCATCTACTCTCCTTTCAGTCTCCTGTAACACAAAAAAAATATGTGAAGCTGTTGACATTTGCATTTTTTTTATTATTTCTGGTTATTGCACACGGCTCTGTAGTGTTAAGTAAACTATAAATATATAATGTAAAATTTATAAACCATAGTAATATATTCATGCAAAGTCAAATCATTATCATAATTATCTTAAAATGATACCTAACAAAGTTTAGTTTTAAAAATACAAAATGCACTTGTCTCAAAAAATAGTAGTACTTAGTAATAATTCTTTATTGCACAAAAAAAATAACATTTAGGCTCAAAGGGGTATTAAAACAACAAAAAATACTTTTAGGAACATAGAAAGCGCATAGAGACTAAGGCTTTTGAAAATGGTTACACATACCTAACTACTTACTTATTTATTTTCTTTCATACTATCACTTTCTTATTAGAAAGTGTATCATGTGTGTTTATCAGTCATTCCTTGTACAATATTATACCCATGAGGTGTCACTTGAGGAGGACTAAGCTTAGCTACATACCTACTTATTTAAATAAGTTCTTTTCAACTTCACTCAACCAAGTAAAGGCATTAATTTATTGATTATTGAGTATACACCGCATGTTCCTTTACTATCATGACAAACTGGTCACAAGTCTTACAAAACCAACTTTTATTTTCACAACACCTAGGCATGCCAATAAAACATGTAATGGAGCAGTAGTCAATTAATGTAATTTGATTAAATTGTAGGTAGGTTAAAACAATGTTTAGAGCAGCCAAATGGAAGAAAATATAAAGGTAAATAAACAAACCTGGCTTTCAGGATCCTGGTCCGATCGCTCGGAGTCACTGCCCTGGGAGTCGTAGTCCGATTCGGGCTGACCAACGTCCTGCAAACATTCGCCAACTTTTAGCAATTGCATTTTTGTACCCCTTTTGTTTACGTGGCGCTAACCAAAGATTTGGCGGTCCAAACACATCAGCGGCGATTCGGTGAGTGGTGCCCAATTCTTGACCTCAATATTACGAAAAGAAATGGGCATTCAGTCACGCGAGACACGGGAGAAAGTGGCCACGGAAGTAACACTTTGAGCGCCAAAACGAAAGTCATTGTTTTTAGAAAATTGCAGTAGTAGTAGGTAGGACAACAAACTCACATTTCCAGAGTTAATGTGCTCAATATCCTGGGACGCATCCGAGTATTCGCCGGAATCGTCATGCTCTTGTCTTGCAACGGACGTCATCTCGGCGTCCTCGCGGGTCACCCTTAGGACTTCCAGATTGGCAACTTTAATTCACAACAAATTATGCAAATTACGCTGAACGTTCGTTACAGTTAATTCTGTTATGAAACAGGAATACCTTCGCACGTACTACAGAAAATAAGAACGTCAAAACAAGGGAATCCGCGGCCATAAAAAAATCCGTTTCGTTTCACGAAAGAGGAAAAGTAAGTAGAATGAAACTAATTTTTAAAGGAGAAAAGAGCCTTTATAAATTACTCTGTGGTTATTCTTTTACAATTATTACTAAATAACTGAGATCTCTTAGCATTATAAACGATAAGTCTTAGAAAACAAAATAAACCTGTACATATTCTACAGGTATGATGTAAATCCGTAAATCGCTTTATCACTGGGTGCCATGTTCCATCATAAAAATGAAAAACCTTTTAAGGTTCCTTCGATCACATAGAAAATATGTGATTGAAGATAAATTCGTAAAAATCAGTTCGACAATTTTTATTTAAAAAAAAAACGTTTATAAAACTTTAAATAGTCAGTAGCTGAGCACACCAGTTTCAATGCTGTTTGATCTAATTTCCTTCGTCTGCTGTATTAAAAAGTATTAAAGTCAGTTATTGACAGGCAGACACTGTCAAAAAGTAGGATTTTTTTTTCGTGTTCGTTTCGTCCGTTCGTTCATCCGTTCATCGTCTTCGTGTTATTGTTGTGGTTGGATAGTTCTAAGTTTCCTTTTTGATTCTTGATTCTTTATTCTTACTTTTTTCACATTGAAACCACATAGTTTTGTGTGTATTACAAATACCTCGTTGACGATTAATAATGGAAAGGTAATTTCAAAGGCATTTTGAACTTGTTGTATTTACTGTAAGTACAATTACAATCAAGATTGTAAAAGTTTTAAAAGTGTTTATATATTTGTGATCAATTAGTTCCAGCTCGTTAAGTCAAGATGACGTGAATACTGTCCAGCTTTTAGCCAAAGGCGTATTGGAGCTGTATGAACCACCGCTAACAACGATTAACACCCATCTAAAAGAGTTGACGTGAGTTATCAAAAGAATCACCCCTTATAGAAATATAAGTTACTCTATGAATCACCCTATCCACCCCATCACGCCCGTTTCCCGGAGGAGTAGGTAGACAGAGACCGAAGCTTTCCATGTGCTACGATCCTGACCACTTCCTTTGCTTCATTTAGTTAAGAGGCCTATTACATCTCGACTGATTTTTGCATAAAATGACCAATTTCGGCATTATGCATCTCAGAAACAAAAATACATTAACGTAACATAATTGTACACTATTCAATGACTTATTGAATAGTGTAGAATATAGATTGTAGAGTAGCTATTGGAATCAAATTGGAATAGTGCATAGCGACCTCGCTTTTTGTAAATTTTGCTTAACTTTTTAATTACACCCAAAATTGCAGAGAAAGATTTTTATTAAGTGCGCGAAGGCACTTTTTTGAGCTCATCGATTGAACTACTGTTCTAAACAAGTGAAATAAAAAAATTATAATGCTATCTCTTATATAGTCGAATAGTGAGTATCGGCCTCGGAATTTTTAGATATCATTAGGAAAAAATTCTTATTCTAAACCAAAAAACTTTGAAAATCGCTATAAGTTAACTGTGAATTTCTCCTATCTACGATAATAATTATTAAGCAAAATTTATACCAGAGAGAGAGAATTGTTACTTCATGAGGAATAAAGATTTTATAATGAATTTATCCTATTTCGATAAAAACAATAAATAAATACAACTGCAAAATTACTACAAAATGCGATGCGCCGGCCGTCCGAATTCAACTTACGCTCACAGAATGGAGATTTGTAATATTATGCCCAAATTTATTATCCTATTTCGATAAAAACGATAAATACAACTGCAAAATTACTACAAAATGTGAAAATGGGCATTTTACACATAAATCACATTCGAGATGTAATAGGCCTCTTAATAAATAAATGAATTTGACTTTGACTTTCATTTTGATTTACAGAGAAAAACAAGATGCAGTGCACAACATGCTGACATCGGAAAGGCGTAAGCTTGAAGACATACAAAACGATGCAACTCTGGATGCTTTGGTAAATTATGTATTCATAAGCTACTGTTATGTGTATTCTCTGGATACACAGAATACATAATAATACAAGTACATACAGAAGATTCACTCCACAAAGTAATTTAAATAAATAGCGACTCTTGCTAAAACAATAAAGTGCAATTCACCTAGAAGTTGTCTCTCTTTTTATGGTGTAGCTCTTATCTCTTCTAACGACTTTAGAGTTGTCTTCTTATTATTGTGTTTATAATGTGTACAAATTACGTTTCAAATAAACCTAGGCTAGGTTTGTAAGTACAGTCACCACCACATCAGACTACCTATACATGTTGACTTTGAGGCCGTCTGCCGGCCGTGCCGTTGGTGTTAAAAGAGTTGTTTTCGTAGGTAGTTCAACTGTTTCACTTACCAAGCTGTCGCGCGTAGTTCATATTATTATGTACTCGTAGTCTCGTAGATTAGAAAGTTATTTGATTTCTCAGTGTCTGTTTCTTGTAGATCTGTTTCAATAAGTAGGTAAGTAAATAGTTGAGTGAAGATTGTTTAGCAAATAAGACAAGTGCCTAAGAATAAACGGACTACTAAATACTAACTAGATAGGTACTTGCCTATAAGTAGACAAGCATTCTTCTTATTTTTCGATGTCCGAGGATGAGGATCCGAACCTCACGTTTTTCACACTTCCAAACAAGTGTGAAAAACGTGAGGTTCGGATCCTTTTTATTATTATTAAGGCATCCCATTGCGATGCAATATGCCTTAATTTTGGTTAAATAAATATCATATTTATGATAATGCAATGAGATGCCATTGCGATGGAATATATTACATACATTTTGGTTAAATAAATATTATAAATGTGCGAACGAACGACGCGACAACACGCGAACGCGGCGCGGCGCGATTTCCTTAGGAAATAAATAGGACAACGCCGCCGCCGCCTCTAGTAGTCGTCCCATTTATTTCCTAAGGAAACCGCGCCGCGATGCGCCTCGACTTCCCGTGTGGGCGGGCGTAAGACGTTAACATAAGACCCGGCCGACACGTGGCAGCCCTCTGAAATTGGTCCGTCCGGACGGACCTGCCGGCTACTTGTAGCTTCATACCTAAAGCGCGGAGTGCGCGCCTGGCTTTTATCTTTAGAGCTGCTCACTACAAAATCATGTCTAAAGTTAAAACAGATGCTCGCACTTTTTCTTAGTGTTAGACAGAGTCACAACTTTTAAGGGGGCATCTTGGTTACACTTACAAACTTCCCAGTTGAAAATTTTACAAACCAATTGAAATTAAATTCAATTCAACTTTCCTACAATCACACCAATTATCTAGCCCAAAAGAAGCTTCCAAGAAACTCGTTAAATGGTTACTAGACAACGGATAAACATACTTAAATTACTTAAATACATACTTATTATACATAGAAAACACCCAGACCCGAGACAATTTAGAAAAACAGTAATTTCTAAATTGACCCGACCGAGGATCGAACCCGGAACCTCGAGAGATGGCGACACCATAAAAACCGGTGTACAAACCACTCGACCAAGGAGGTCGTCAAATGCATGCTAAAGTAAATTACAGAGATCTAAATAGTTTATTAAAAACATTTTTTTTAGCTGAGTTATTTTAGACATTGTATAGTGGACTTTAAATCGCAATAACTCAGCAAAATAAACCTTTATTAATGGCTTTGCGGGTCTCTCAAAAAACTTCAAGTAATTAAGAAAAAAAATCAAATCAACATAAATTCCACTCTCATGCAATTTAGCATTATGTACAAGCATAAGTTTAAACTTTTTTCGATTTAGGCATGTGTTTATCACATACATGAGTAGAAGGGCTTGTTATTGCCACCCTGGATCCCTATTACAATAACTTTATAAGTGCACCCTTATCAACTTTATATTGTGAACAAATTAGCTTCATTTACTACTTTTTCATATTTCAGTTGGCCGACATTGCTACGAACAGAGAAAAGCTTGTATCAATGTCTAGCACCATGATGAGCTTACACAAGAGAGTACAGTCATTACAAGTAAGTAAGATAAGTCTTTTTTTATATCTTCTATGGGTAAGCACTTTGCTTTCATCTCACCTGATGGTGACGATAAGGCCGAAGATAGATGAGTGCTACACCTGAAGTTCTCAACCACTGAGGAACTGGCTATCTTATCATCATCATCATCAACATCAGCCTATAAACGTCCCACGTTGTAACTCACCAAGCTGGCCGAATGTGTGATCTTTGGACTTAGATTAAAACAAAAAGGGAAGATACGGCATTACCTTCTCGTGAGTGAGCCGCCAAAATTAGCCCTAAAGGCACAATTTCAGTTCAGTCGCAATTTGCCGAGCGAACAGGCGACATCGTACTATTGCGGATATTCTGCTGTGTGAAAAAGAGAAAGACGCTACTCCGCAGTTGCATCGGAATCGGTCGTACGTACTCGTCTGTTGGGAAGCGACCGAGAGACGTCAATGCGTGTCAGTTGAGTAAGACTATTATTTTGATTGACTACAAGTAGGCGCATGCCGTATCTTCCCTTTTTGTTTTAATCAAAGTCTTTGGACAACATCCGGAACCAACAGCTCAAAGTGTTTTCTGAAGCACAGAGAAGCTCAAAATGTTTTAATTTGGTTAGGTACTTACCTGGGGACCAGCCCAGAGTTGACTTGCAAGATCGCAATGCAAGATGACATCGTCAGACTTGTGGCAGTATTTTACAATTACATACATATAATCCCGACTATAATTATTATCCACGAAGGGTTAGTCAGAGACTAGGCAATGAGCACCGCAAAAACGTCCTCTGCCATAGTTCACTTTTCAACAAGTAGCCACTGCACATGGTGCTCAGCGTGACAGGTGGTAAGCCCATCGCCGCAGTCTTTAGTCCGTTAGTTGCCTTTTACGACTCTCAAGGGAAAAGAGGGGGTGGTAGTATTCTTTTAAAACCGCTATGAGGGGGTGGTAGTATTCTTTTAAAGCAACACGCAACACGGCCAATTTTACAATTGTTTGATGTTTTTCAGTTGCGCGCGGCAAACATAGAGAAAGCTGCCAAGAATAGAGTTGCCAGTCCAAGCAGAGCGTCTACTAGTTAGTAAAAAATTTCCGTATTGTTATGTATAACTGTGAACTAGCTTTCTCCCGCTGTTTGGCCTGCATGCAATTGGATTGGTCGCAGATTGCATTTGATTGATTTTAAACAAATTATTTATATTATTTATATTTATATTTCTCTCCATCATTAAAATTAAGTTTTCGCCACAATTGGCTATTTGACAGTTGTTACAATAAAATATGAAATATGTTGGAAATGGTCGTTTATGATTTCACGATAATTATCCAATGGTTTTTTTAGTAAGATAATTTGTACTTATATATTTTATTTTTACAAAATTAATTTGCGATTTTGTATCTGTGGATTATAAGACACGAAACACGGGCGGCCATGATTAAGCTTCATGTGACGTCACATTTCACAAAATTATCAAAAACGATCTGTCAGGTTTCAAGATAAGTTTCTATATTTATTGAAGTGTGACGTCACTGAGCAAAATGTCACGTGACCAACCGTTTTCGCACGATATTTAAAATCAATAAAGAAAAATATGTTTTTTTTTCTATTAAAATAAAGCTTTTTCGAGAAAGAATATATTGTACGGCCGTGGTATAAAATAATCGTTTGTAATTTTTTAAATACTTTTTAGAAAATTGCTAATGCGCTACTTGACAGTTTTCGAAAAAATGCTTTATTAAAGCTTAAATAAAACTATTAAATAATTATCGTGAAATCATAAACTACCATTTCCGTTTTCCGTGACCTCTCGTTATGGGGCCGTGCACTAGTTACTTAGTTTTTTAAGTAAGTACAAGATTGTTGAATGTTTAGTTACTATTGTTATAAAGGATTTTATTCTTATTATTTAGTTAAATTTTTCAGTTTAATTTGTTAATTATGAATTGTATATTTTTTAGAAACGTTTTTCTATTTAATGAGTTATTATAATTCTAATTAGGTACAACATACCTATACGCTTGCTAATTACTTTGGTTGTATTACAATGTTTAGGTACATACCCTGTTTTGTGACAAAAATAAAAATATTCCATTTATACATATTTGTAAAAAAAATATGATTATTTTTTTAAATTGCGGAAGTGCTTTGCTTTTAATGTACCTAGTGTTAAGTGACGATAAGGCCAAAGGTGGAAGCGCAGTTCCCCCAGAATCCTCAACCACTGAGGAACTGGCTATCTTATCTTTAACTGTCGAAACTAAATAAAGCTACTGAATAATATTGATGTTATGTCGATATATCGGGTGTTTCGAAGTTTGTCTGGTTCGCAATTTGTCTGGCAGACGAACTGCGAATTTTTATTCTCAATTCGTCCAAAATATGATCTTTGCATTTTTCTACTCGCAATTGGTCTAGCAGACAAATTAATAATAAAAGTTCGCAGTACGTCTGGACAAAAGATGCAGTGATTCTAGTAAATAAATTAAAGAATTATCTTGTACTGGCTAAAAAAAGAGCATGCATTTTAACAATCTGCCGGACAAACTGATATTAAAAATTCGCGCGTCGTCTTCCGGGCGAAATGCTAATCTTAAAAAGGATCCAGACAAATTGCGAACCAGACAAACTGCGAAACACCCGATATATCGAACCCGACCATCTGGTTCTAAAACTGTGGTAGTGGTTTATGCACTTAGAGGCTTTGAATTACGTATTTTATTCATAAGTAAATGCTATATTATGTGAAGTTTTTTATAAAATAGTATGGTTGTTAAATAATTATAATTAACTAAGTAAATGTAGAATAAATTATGGTTTATTAAAACAAACAAATATTTTTGTAATTTATTTATTATAATATTTTTAATAGATACACATACATTGCCCTTTGTAAGTCTTAATACTATGGTACACTTATGTTGTTGGTATAGAAGTCAAAGAGAACAAGATAACGATAAAAATTTCTACTGTCCTGACTGTTTACTACATTTTTATTATTAAGTACCTTTTATAATAATAAAAAGAAGAAAAACTATGAAGGACTAACTTTTTTTTCAATATTTTATTGAATATTACCCCTCTAACTGCAAAACGATGTCTAAAGTTAGACAATGTCTAAAGCACTTGCTCTTTCTTTATCTCCAAGATCTAGACAGAGAAACAAAATTTAAAACTGAGGTTTACTTTAAACACTGTTTTGTAGTAAGGCTCTATAAGATTAGACATTAAAAAAATAAAATGTGTTGAATTACACTTTCAATACAATAATAATGATTTTACAGCAATCGTGCCTTTTAGTTAAGATCTATTACATTAATTAAAAATTTTCCATATTCGGATAAAAATTATAAATCTGATAAACTATTAGGCAATCAACTTAACATGTCACCTATAAAAAGAACAAAAAAAAGACAGAACATGACACTACATTTTCAAAATGAATGTGTAATACTTTAACAAACAAATAAGTTTTAAATGAGAATTGAGGCTCGGATTCGTTACTTAATGGCACAATTTATATTGTATACGAGTATGCCTCCATAGCATTTGAAGAGACCATCTCTTATCTAAGGCATTTTATTGTTTTCCTTAATCTTTGACTTTGAAAACACACATAATTGATTAAAAAAATACTTAGTGCGCTGCCAATAATTGTCTATATCTAAAATATTGATGGGTATATCTATATGACTCAAAATATATGTGTATAAAAATATTTTTTCTGTCCAATAAACACGCTTAATTTTAATGTAGGTACCTAATTTAATAATGAGATAATTAATTAACATTTTACATATTTAACAAAGATTTTGATGAATGCGGCCAAAATCGGAACTAGCGTCGCCATTTTGCGAAGACGTCAAACTCGACAGTTTTTTGAAAGTGAAGAAAGTTCGCTGAATGTCTAAGCTTAATGTACCCCATAATCACAATATCACGAGAGAACGCTCTGTCACTTTCTATGTTCATACAATGACTGTGGCAGAATATTACAATCATTTCTCTCGCAAATAATTGATCTAAAGAGGTTTATCGCTATATCAGTCGCAGTAGTCAAATATAGTTGCTAAGTATATCGTAATAAGGTAGGTTTTCCCTAACTGTAAATTTTGCATGAGCATTTTGAAGTCTGATTTTGGCCTGATTAACACTTAAACAATTAATTATGTTGATTGTTTCCTAAGACTAGTTTTAACGTTTTTAATACATATTTACCTATCTTTAATATTAATTTCATTAATATTCAGTGACTTACTAGTACTATTTTGCTTATAAACTGATAATAAAATAGGTATGTAGCTCTTCAATATACTTAGTCAGAAAAAAAGTAATATCGTAAAGGTATATAAAATTGTACTTGTGAACTGTAGTTGTTATTATATTAATATTTTTGCATTAACAATGCTATACTTACATTGGAATGATAGACAACATAAGTTGACAGATAAATGAAAATTAAATAATATCGGCAAAATACCTACTTCAAATTTATAAGTTTATAAGCAAGTAATATTTATGTTGCTACATTTTAAAATGGCAGTTAAAAATTCACAATACAGATTAAAATACTGTACGTTTACAAGTATAAATAATTGTTAAAATTATAAAAGCGTCTTACATGAAATCGTAGTTACATAAACTAGAAACAACAATTGTTATACTCTCGATTGCTACTCAATTTTGAGTGACATACAAACAGTTTATAAGTATGTACAACGAGGAAGTTCCCAGTCGAATTCTTTACGGCGATATTCGCTTGCACACGATCTACGCGATTCAAAATGGCGTCCGTGAATGTGGTCACAACTCGCGTCGCAGTAGCGATTTTTAGGTCCCAGCGGGGAGGGCAATGCACCCCCGCCCGCTAGCAGACCGCAACCCGCGGCGGCCCTCCCGCCCTGAGGGCACGCGATGTACTGCGCGCACCGGCAAGCTAAATTCACAACCGTAATTCTAATGGGCGATTTTCCGAGATAAAAAAAAGAAATTTGTCCGTAATGACTTCATAGATGGCGCTTAGCATAGTCGAGTCCATGGAGAGACAGTGTAGGACTGCGTAATATTTATTCCATTCCAAAATAGAAATAGATCCTGATGTCCTGAATGAAAATAGGTAACTAAGTACTATTTTTTATTGTTTTGGTTGACAAGCAAAAGTGTACAATTTATTACAGCCAGGTACGGCTCGGCTTTCATAAAACGCCATCTATCGCGTGTTTTTGAACTAATTTTATTTTTTTAATTTGGGCAGTCAGAAAATCGCCCATTGAATCGAACAGGCTTACACTTAAAACACAATTGCTTTAGTCAATTTCCAATCACAAATCTAAAAAATGTCAAATGGCACTTTTTTAGGCGACAATAGCGCCACATTGGAATTAAATTGCGTGGAAATTCATTGAACAAATTATGATCGAGATGGCGTTCCGGAATTATCTTTACTTATCCCAATATCGATACATATTAATCGCATTGGAATTGTATTGAGATTGAGTTTGCGTTCAAGAGTAACCCCCCTGTACGCGCTATCGGAATGGAGCGCAAGCCAATATTGCCGAAAAGTGGTCAATCGAGAACTTTCTCGATTGTACCTGGAGAAATATAATATAATATATTTGGCTTAGGAACTTATTCGTCAAGCAGAAAGAAAGTTCCAATTGGTCAAGTGTAAAGAAAGTTCCAATTGGTCAAATCAGAACCAAAGCACGCGGTATAAACACACTTGACCAATTGGAACTTTCTTTACACTTGACTAATTGAAACTTTCTTTACACCTGACCAATTGGAACTTTCTTTCTGATTGATGAATTAGTTCCTAAATCATATATTTCACTATACCTAATTCGTGGGAGATCGCATCTATCTACTAAGTAGCAATTACTTTCGAGAATTTCGTATTTACAAAGGTTCAAGCGAAAACTAAATAAAATTATTTCGTTTTCGAAATTGGTAAGTTTTTGAACACTAAAGTATTCGCCTAATGGCAGAAGAACAGTAGGTAGTGCGATTCTATGAAGACTCGATCCAAAACTCGATCCTGAATCCGCAGTGAGTTATAAAATTTCTTATAACGCATTCTCTTCGACTCTACGCTAACGTCACAAAGGTCATTATTAATTGTGAGGGTCGAAGTGAGAGGCGGGCTTACGATCGAGCTTTAGACAATCGACATGCAGTTTACATATCACGACACTACGTAACGTGTACTTACGCTAAGTGGCGGTGCCGCAAATTAGTATCATTTACGGACGTTGTGGCGCTCTATACGTTCCATCTTATCTTATCTATAAGATAAGATACGTTCCATACAATAATTCCTCGTCTGAGCTCGACGGATCTCTTCTGCGACACGAGTTCGATAAAGGTCGATTCTCACATAAAGTCTGGCCAACGAAAGCTGAACCAGAAAAAACGAGGCAATTTAAAAAAAAATCATGACTGGGTAGGTAACACAGGGTCACTTACACAGCTGCAATTTTCTCTGAAAAATTTCAATTTGACATACGACATGACACCTCAGATAGACACACATAGAGACAAAGTATTGTCAATCAATTAATTACTAGGTTCAGCTTTCGTTGGCCAGACTCTATCAGTGAAGTCACAGTTCCGACACAGTACCGGCACAGTGCTCTCAGTGCAGTTGCAGTTGCAGAGCAGTTTATCTCGTCGAAAGATGAACGGAATCCGATATGGACTTGCAGGCTCTCCGGCCATTCCTAAAAGAATTCTTACTCAGGTGCTGTCTGGGTGTTTCGGGCAGTACCTGCTCAAGGTGGCAAGGAGGGAGCCGAGCTGAATGCCATGTGTGTGGAGCTGCGCAGGACAAATTTTATTTTTACCACCTACTGCCTGCTGCGATATCACTCGGGTTGACCTAAAACATAACAAAACCCTAGCATGCGCAAAACGAGAAAATTCTCTCGACCCGTTTTCTCGTGTTATGTCTACACCGAGATTTTTCATTGGTTTTGGAGCCGAAAACGTTATAATACAAAACAAGTGTTGTACCTATTCATGAAATAATAATCGCTTTACGAGCTAAGTAAACAAAGTTGTAAAAGTTGTAAGTGTGAACTTTTTGTCGAAGACACGTAGTAACGTTCTCCTTATATACTCACTACACCGTGACCCCTATGAACTTTCCCGGCCGGCCGCCTGCGCCGGCGGCGGGGCGGGGGTAGGCGGAGCGTGCGAAGTGGACGTCCCGCTTCTGGGTCAATTTTAGGCCGTCCCGCCGTGACCCCTTGCGGGACGCTTTTTGTCTCGGAAATCAGTGATAATATGATATAGGTAAGTATCTATCTCGTACTTACCAAAACTACCCTCGGGTTAGGCTTTTGTATTGATTTTTTTTTATTATAAACGTATTATTTAGGGCAAAGACCTCCCTTCCCTTTTTCCAATCTTCGCGATTAAGCCCTCTTGATAGCCAGTCTTTCCAATAGGAGTCTAGCTCGTACCACCATATCCTTCTCCATCTTCTCCATTTTGTTTTAATTGATTAAAAATTACATTTTCGGCTCCAAAACCAATGAAAAATCTCGGTGTATACCAAAAATATGTCAAAAATAGACATAATAGTAGTTTTTGCTTGTGTGTGGTATTGTTGTCTACAAACCCTAACATGCAACATAATTTTATCGAGTTTTGACAACTGTAACCGAGATAGTTTGTCGTTCCCGCCATCGAAGGATGAGAGAATATCGTCCGCTACATATCTCGTGCTGCGCATGCTAGGTCCACTGGCAACCGTAGTTTTAACGCCATCTAGCTTCCATTGTATTTGCATTGTAGGTACTTAGTTTTCTTAGTTGCATTTTATCCAAAGTTCCTAGTGACATTGAGGAGTACAATCCCCCTTTGCGTGTGCAGCACTTTGGTACGCACGCACAGCGGTGTGATGAGGTGGTCCCGCTGTTATTTCTTCCTGAACGACTCGGTGACGTCACTCAGCACGGTCACCACGAAGGACTCGATGTCGGCCTCGTTGTCGCCGCGCGCTATCTTGAAGTAGCCGTTTTCGCCCCACCAGCTGCCCCAGCTGTTCGCTACCAGCTGGAACAAATGGTCAGTGTAGAAATAAAGACACATTTTTTGACTACTGTTAATCGTGTCGCGTATCAGTGAAAGAAACCCCCCCCCCCCCCCCCCCTCTTCCCTTGGGTGTTGTAAAAATGCGACTAACGGACTACATCCAACAGCATAGAGCGGCGATGGGCACATTTTTAACCGCCTCCTTGGTCTAGTGGCTAAGCCGCCAGTTTCAGACCCAGAGGTCCCGGGTTTTATTCCCAGGGGGGGGGGGGGGGGGGGGGGGTACATCTTTGTGTGCTCGGTTTGGTTGGTGATAGGGCTGTTAAGTCCGCCTGTCTAGCTACCACCATCTTATCTAAGTCTGTCGCCATAACAACGATGTTTTATAGCATGTTGTGTTCCGACAGTTAGAGATAAGGTAGCCAGTTCCTCAGTGGTTGAGGATTCCGGGTGAAGCGCGCTTCCACCTTCGGCCTGAGATGAAGGCCAAGCGCTTACCCGTTACCCGTAAAAAAAAAACATTACCTGTCACGCTGAGCACATGTGCAGTCGCTATTTGGTGACAAGTGGACTATGGTAGAGGACTGCTTTTGCTGTCCTCATTGCCTTGTCTCTGACTAACCCTTCGGCGATAATAGTCGTGATTATATGAAATATAATGTATTAGCCACATACCCAGTACTTCTCGCCGCCCTCCTCGCCCCACCCCAGGATCCTGACGCTGTGCAGGCCTTGTAGCAGGCTGTTCCCGTACCTAGATCGGCGGTACACGCCGTCACGGTAGTGGAAGAAGTCCTGGTACACCGTCATGATGGCTGGAACGAATTGGACACACTCAGTTAATAAACATTACAAAATGGTAATCGGTTGTGCTCTCTCCCACACTAAGGTGTTCGCGGAAGACCAGCATCAGGTTTTCCTATAAGCTAGGAGGCCTGACATCATGCTGAGCGAGCACCTGTTAGTGTCAATTATTTTTATTTTATTTTATAATATTTTTGATGTAAAATAGTGTGTGTTGTGTCACTAATAAATGTTTTCTATTCTACATAAGAGTTGGATAACGCGCGATACGCGGGTAACGTAATTTCCTCTTTTGCTTATATCTTTGCCATAGATATAAGCAAAACAAGAAGATACGTTTACGTACGTCTATGGTAAAGTAAAGTAAGCATTTATTCGGCGTTTTACATACTAAATCCCCTATGTAGAACTATTCTAGTATTAACTAAACAGCCGAGCCATAGGGCTGAGCAGCAGGCCTATTCTCTAAGCGACACATCGACGCTGCGCGCATGGCTGTGATCTGCTGTCTCTTTCCAATTCTATGAATATGAAAGAGACAGAGTCAATTCTCAGCGCTGCGGCAGCCGCTGCTACCAAGGCTTTAGCTTAGAGAATCGCAATGCTGTGTGTGAATTTGAAATCCCCAGCGCTATGTATTTATGTACCTATATGTAAGTAGGTATATAAGGTGACTGCTAGAAACCGCAAGAAACTTCAAGGGCTGGTCAGGTCAAGTGTATTAAACATGACAAAAATGGTATCATTGCAGGCTAACGTAGGTACTTATCGCCCAGCTGAGCTGAGGGCCTAGTCAACTGGCAAACGCTCGACCGGTGACAGCGTCAAAATCGCTCATCAAATTCGCTAGGCTACATCGATATCGATAAGCTAAGGGATATAGAACATACAGGCTTGTCTTAGTATTTTTTTGTTTGATGATAATGTAACGCTTATGTAAGATTAATAAATAGGTAGTAACCACACCGATCCTTTTGAGTTTTAGTGAATTGAATGTCACTTTACTAAGAAATTCGGGTAGACTCCTTGAGACAATTTGAAAAATGAATCAATCGCTTTTTTCGACCAAACCCATTTTTCAGCTTATAATATAAATAAATTAAGACTGAAGACCACAAGCAAACGCTTGCTGCCAAGAATTTCTCAAATATTAACAACTTGACGTCCGTCTGTAATGAAATAAGTGATAACACTAAATGTTACAAACCGCGCGAACATTTAAACAGTTTGATCTTAGATGCGAGTACCCACTAGGTAGTGATTAAAACGTTTGCATCTTGTATGAGTACATCGCCTAAAGTAACTCTATGGCGTAGCGGCTAAGGCTTTCGGGTTTAGTTGTCTAACTACAACACCTATCACATTACTTTTCTAATTGATTATTGTCCTAAATAAAATAAAATAAAAAACCTTCCAAGTACATGGTTTTGCTAGTTAAATTAAAACTAATTTTAAAATATGCAAACTAGCGAAGCAATGTACTTACTGTTACTTGAAAGGTAATGCTAGAGGTTCAACTAACGCAAAAAGTCCCCGCCCGCGCCGCACCGGTTTGTGATCTTGCCAGTTAGTTACGCAACTTTCACATTACCGAGCTAAAGGATGGGTAACCAAATAAAAAGCGTCTCGAGCTCCTCCGTGCTTCGGAAGGCACGTAAAGCACACTGCGGTTGTATTGGCTCAGGGCTTAAACCTGTTATAGCCCAGTCTGCCTTAGTGCTGTCGTTCATGTGGGAACGTTCAGGACGTTCATAGGATGACGATAAAGACAACATCGCCTTAATATAGGATTGTTTCATTGTTACTTATTTATAGCGGTAGGTACCGAAAATAATTGAAATTAAAAGTCAAATCATTTATTAAATATACGCCTTCACAGACACAATGACATGATCGTGGTTTCTACGCGACCTGTTAAAATATTTATTTATTTTACATTATTTATTTCACTGCCATTCATTATGAGTTGGTTGATAATGTTTCGAAATAAAACATAGGATTATTTATATGTTTACCAAAAATAATTTTAACTCCTAAGAAATTGGAACAATATACTTACTTATAGAAAATTGTCATACATAAAAAGTTAGTAGGTAGTAGGTATATATTTACCAAAAATAATTTAAAAACAATTAATTTTATTTATTTATTTTATATTCACAGGTGAATCGACAGTTCTATAAAAAGTATAACACTGAAAATGTGAAACAGCAAACCATTTACAGATTCACACAAATAAAAATGTGATAGTAACATTACAAACTCAAGCAACAATTACAATCGATTACTTCACAATTGCCAAATTGATAATAACTAAACTATTACAGAGTATGCTAGATATGGAACTTAATTTGTATTATATGTATAACAAGCCACCTTATGTTAAGCCACCTATTTAAAGAAAAAACAATATTTTAACAAACACAATAGAACCCACCAGATTTAATAATCGGATAATAATAATGCAAGTTTATACATATAATTACCTTTGTATGTTGATAATGAATCAAGTACAACTTCAATAGCTTAATGTTATGACTAGTAGAAATTGATATAAGTAGGTACTTAAACATTTTCTATAGGTACCTACTGCAAGTAAAATTAAATACTTATCAAGTAAAAAATAACATTAAGTAATGTTGTATTTCTTAATATATTCTTATTTCCTTACCTAACTCTCTCAAAGTCAAAGTTTATTAAATATGAGGCTTCACTTTCTCTTATTGACATTAAAACTATATGTGTATAAAAATAAATGCCAATTGTGTGTATAAGAAGGTACAGTTTTTTAGTACCTACCTAAGTAAATCTTTTTAATAAGGTACAATAAACTTAGAACTAAATTAACTTTATACTTAATTTTTCCCCATCATATAAACCAAATCACTATTTTATGGGTTAAATATATTTATGGCACACTGTTCCTTTTCTTAAAATAAAAATGTTGTCAACGAAGGTACTGTTTTTTTGTACATAAGTAAATCTTTTTAAATAAAGCACAATAAACTTAGAACTAAATTAACTTTATACTTAATTTTTCCTCATCAAATAAACCAAATTACTATTTTATGGATAAATATATTTATGGCACAGACTGCTCCTTTTTGTAGAATAAAAACGTTGTCAACATTAGAGCTTTACAAAAAAAAAATCATATAAATAACTAAATTCAACGATGCCAAAGTCATGTTCAATGCAGTTTCATTGTTGGATATGACATGTGGTACACACCCCTCCTTTCTTGTGAGTCTGATGCAGCATTAAATATTGTTGTTATTATCAATAACCATGCTTTTTGAAGGTATCCAGAATCTCCTAAGAAATTAGAACAATATACTTACTTATAGAAAATTGTCATAGATAAAAAGTTAGTAGGTAAGTACCTATGTATTATACAAAATTGCTTGATATTGTTTTTTACCAAATAACCATGTTTGTTCACCATTCTGAGGAAGTCCATCCTCCAAATTATGAGGTAACATTTAAGATTTTTGAATTGTCGTCTCAAATCTGCAAAACCACATAAAATAGTTTTATCTTTATGTCAATACTCTTTATTCTAGCAATTTTAACAAAACTGACATTTCCTGGTAAATCCCAATATAATATTAGGCATAATACTTACCTTTATTATGTAAGTAATAATTTATTTATTAAAACTTACCGTTTGAACGTAAGGACTGATATCTTTTCCTATTAAGAAAGATGCTTGTCTGTCTATGATTTATAGGGTATAGTCAATAGGTACACCTTACTACACTTAGAGCCTTGGTTTAATACTCTAAGCTACCTGGCAAATTAAATCTTCATTGGAACCTGTAAAACAAATAGGCAATCTAAGTTATAAATTGATAAATCGACATTATGGATAGGTTACATTTAATATTTATACAAAAAGTCCCTTACTGTTGTCTTATTCTTGACCTTTCTTGTCATGATTAAAGGTACTTAGGTGGATTTATTTGGCCCAAATGTTTGTATGGTTTGAGAGCCCCTACAAATTGTTATGCAGCGACTTGCTCTTCGTTGCGGAAAATGTTGCATGACACACATTTATTTGGTCACTCACATCGCAACAACTATATCAGCACGCAATTCCCGGCAGACCTTAGTTAGATATTTGAAAGTTCGTAAACGAGAACTCCGAGAACTTTTCACAAGTACAACAAACTCGATTTCGTTAATTTGCTCCAAGTAACGTAGGGAAACATTTCTTCCTTAGCGCCCGAGCACTTGATTATGGCAGTCCACAATAGCCCTAAAAAGAGCATTTTAAACAAAACTTTCAACACAACACAACTATTCCTTCATCAGCTGATCAAACAATCGCCATTTTGTGTGAATTTTTATCTTCAATGTTTGAGTGATCGCTAGATTAGCGATTCTTGGCTTGTCAAACTGTCAATTAGGTCTATTTTAGCGTAAATTTTACGTCGTAGGTAACTTTTGCCTAAGTCAATCCCATACATTCGGTTTATCGTAGCGAAGATTTCGTAGCGTTTAATTTGTTTGCCAATTGACTAGGCCCTCTGACGCGAACGGGTCAACAGACGGTCGCGATCGGCCGGCCGGCCGCGGCCGATGCCCGCGCGTTGTACCTATAATCGTTATTTTTTATGGTTTTTTATTTTATTTATTTTAGGTTATTGCTTTAGAATAAATAAGACACTCAAAGACTATCCAATTAAAATTCACAAAATAAATTGTTAACTTAATTAAAAATGAAAAAACATGAATTCTTTTTTTGTCATTTTGGTCATTTTTAAAACACTTGACCTGACCAGCCCTTGAAGTTTCTTGCGGTTTCTAGCAGTCGCCTCACGGCCTTATATATGGATGTATGTTATGTATGTAGTTCTCACCGTGAACAGGCCCCGACTGCATGATGTCATACATGATGTCAAACTCCTTCTGCAGGCGGCCGGGCGGGCCCACCTTGTACCGGGATGTGCGCTGCGGTACCGAGGCGGCGGGCGCGCACCCATCATCGAGCAGGTTGCCGCGGCGACGCAGCTTGCACGGTATCGGCGCCGCTTCGTACGGGTAGCAGTCTTCGTCTACCAGCCTGTGGGGTTTAGTGGCGATCAGTAAAACAAAAGTAATGGAACTAACCGTGTCGTGTCGCGTAGCTGCGAAAGAATACTAAAAGAAAAGAAGAAGGAAGACTAACGGACTAAAGACTGCAGGTACATCCTACAGCATAGAGTTGCGATGGGCTCACCACCTGTCACGCTGAATACATGTGCAGTCGCTATTTGGTGAAATGTGGACTATGGTATAGAAGACTGCTTTTGCTGTCCTCATTGCGGCCCCCTAGATGCCGTAGCCTCCGGTCCAGCCAGCCGCGTAGGACGTGTGAACTGGCTAGGCGCCCGGATGGGTCCCCAAAAGTGAGTCCGCTTACTACTCCACGACCAAGGTGGACACTTGGGAGTTGACTTTAGAGTCGACGACCCGAGCAGTGGCAACTGCGAGTTGTGCCCTTCGTGCAACGAGAAGTGAGCGAGCTTGACAGCTCCGGTTACCTATCTGGACAATAGGAAGTGAACACGTGTTCCCGGGGAAACTCTCCAGAGACACTAGTCTTATGAGTACCGAATGAGGAGCGCGCTTCGGCGGGCACTGATTTGGCGTCAAGACCCAACGCAGATGCGGTCTCCCGCGCAAGTATTTTGCTGGCGCAGGGACGTCTGGCACTTCTTGCATAACCTAACGGTTGGTTTCGAGGTGCCAGTATAAATAAAACTTAGTGAATAAGGAGAGGGATGTCCTCATTGCCTAGTCTCAATTCTTCGGGGATAACAGTCGTGATTAATTATGTAGGGATGTAACTAACTATAAAAAAAATCTATTGTTTCTGGTTTGACGGCAGCTGAGCTCATAAGCGTGTACCGGGTCCCTCTATCTCTATTCCAAAATTCATCAAAATCGGTTTAGCGGTTAAGCGTGAAAGCGTAACAACAAAGACACTTTCGCATATTATACGTGCTTCGGTATTTTGTGATAAGTCGCAATGGATTAAAATCCCAGTTATCCATCAATGGATATCTAGGCAACGAACGCCCTAAATAATTAAAATCAAGTAATAGCTAAATTACACATTTAATGAAATGAAATTACTATGCCAGAGCATCTCTAAATTGGTGAAAATCCTACTAATATTATAAACGCTAAAGTTTGTAAGTATGGATGGATGTTTGTTACTCTTTCACGTAAAAACTACTGAACGGATTTGGATAAAATTCGGCATACAGATTTATAACCTTTAGAGTTTATAACCTGGATTAACACAGGATAATTTTTATCCTGATATTCCCACGGAAATATCAGCATAAAAATTTCTAATAAAGCAGGGCCGCGCTGGCGGCTTTGCTAAAAATAATCATTTAATCAACAAAGTTCTATGCTGTTGGATGTATTTCTTTAGTCCGTTAGTCGCCACACAGCTCTTGGCACATTGGCTATACTTTATTGTTAACATGTTTACTACCTAATCTTATCGATATCACATGCGCTATTGTATGAAAACCAGTTATCTACTGGACAACTCACCAATATTGCATACGCGTCTTTTATCTCTATATTCACGATAACCATAACAGTGATAAAAAAAAACCTAATCTCTCATAAATACTTTCCCACGTAGATTATATTGAAGCGAAATAGTATTTTGCTGGCAAAACTGACTAGTTACTTGAATCAAAGTCTCTAAAATACGTTTTTATTAGTATTATTTATAGTCTCTATAATATGGTTTTGTTTTGGTCGCGTTTAAACGTTTCTATAAGTCTTTTTTATTTTTTCTTTAGCCGTTTTCCAAATTTTGTTGGCATTTTTGGCACAGTTGCGCTGGCAAGTCGGCATGAGAATGAGAGCCTTTATAAGCCATTAACAACTCATTATGCAAAACTCCCTTTTCTAGGGATGAGCTGTATGAACTCGCAACACTGACTATCAGCCATGTGCTTCTGCGTAAACCTTCGAATACTGACAACGAAAACAAAATAATAATGACGTACAATCCTACATACAGTGGAGGGATTCCCCGTAAAACATAAATGAAAAGGGTTTCCAACTTGGGAGAACGAAATAAAAATGACGTAGTACGATACAATCGATGGATTCCCCCTAAAACATAAACGTGCTCAGTCGTGTTCTCTCCGCGTAGCCTGTTCTACAGCTTAACAGCGGGCTCTGGAGTTTCAGCACTTAGTTCTAGTCATCACTCACTCACAGCAGGCTCATGAGGAATCAGCGTCATGTTCTAGTCCCAGGACCGTCTTTAACCTATTGGGGGCTTTCACCATCAGCCTATAAACGTCCCACTGCTAGGCACAGGCTTCCCACGTGGACAATAGCACGTAGGGATATTGGGCCATAACCCACCAAACTGGCCCAATGCGTGTTCGTGGGTTTTAAAGACTGTCATCTTACGTCAACCAGGACCAACGGCTTAACGTGCCTTCCGAAGCACGGAGGAGCTCGAGATGTTTTTAATTTGGTCACCTATCCAGCGACTCTGCATTGCAAAATTTGCTTAGCGGGCAAGATCGCAAGCCGAACGCGCTAGCCGCTGCGCCATCGAACTTCTCCATTGGGGGCCTTGGCTACAGATAATGGGGCCCCCTATGAAAGGTCTGTCAAGTGAAAGAGAAAAAATAACTCTATATAAGGTGACTGCTAGAAACTGCAAGAAACTTCAAGGGCTGGTCAGGTCAAGTGTTTTTAAACATGACAAAGATGACAAAAGGAATTCGGGTTTTTTTCATTTTTAATGATATGATTCATTTTGTGAATTTTAATTGGATAGTCTTTGAGTATCTAATTTATTTTAAAGCATACGGCCGTCTGTTGACCCGTCCGCGTCAGCTGGGCGATAAATACCTACGTTGACGGGTCAACGGACGGCTGGCCGTTGCCCCCGTCAGCTGGGCGATAAGTACCTACGAAAAAACACGAATTGATTTTTAGTCATTTTTGTCATGTATAAAACACTTGATCTGACCAGCCCTTGAAGTTTCTTGCGGTTTCTAGCAGTCATCACACAAATATTATAAAGGCGAAAGTTTGTGAGTGTGAATGTTTGTTACTCTTTCACGTAAAAACTACTGAATGGATTTGGATAAAACTCGGCATACAGATAGTTTATAACCTGGATTAACACATAAGATGCTTTTTATCCCGATATTCCCACGGGAACGGGAACCACGCGGGTGAAACCGCGAGCGGCCGCTATAGTCTTATATAAAAGCAATTACAGGTTCATACCTACATCACGCCTGCTTCAAGGAGGGGTCGGCAGAAACCAAAGCATTCTATCTTCTACGTTCCTGACATACATCCTTTTCTTCACTTACTCTCATAACGTTCTTCATACATGCTCGGCGGTTTAGGGTACTCTTGACCTGACCTTTAACGAGAACGTCACCGATCTGATCTCAGTACGTTCGTCGAGGAATTCCCCTTCCAACTATCACATTTACTCACGCCTCATGCACCTTCTTTTTTCATTCACGGGCTAGTGATTTCAAATCTAGGTTGTTTGAGGAGATACCACCTACCCTTCCAGATTTAAGATGGGCAAATTCGTTAATCACGGCTAGGGGGGTACATAGATCACGGGGCCCTGGGCACGCCCATGTGAAGACGACCCTATCCAGTCCTTACCCATGATTCTTCGTGTAGTTCTAATCTCAGTAGTGTAGTTTCCGTGTAGCCTGGTCTACTGCACAGAAGACTCTCGAATCACAGCACTTAAAATACTACTAAGTACTAAGGGCATGCCTGATCTTGCTCTTATACTTATATTCTATGAACCAGCGTCATGATCTAGTACTTACCCATGGTTCTTCGCGAAGTTCCATGCCACGTCAATGTGGCCTCCGTCACAGCCGCGCTGCATTCTCCTGTTGCATGACAGCAAGCTCTGGGGGCTCAGCACCAAGTTCTCGGCGCCGTTCGACTGGATGGCGAAACTGGAAACATAACAAACAGACTTGTTACTCATTAAGATATGTTGTCAGTGATGGAGTGGTCAACGCAGCCCTGTGTGCGTAGGATGTAGGATGTGGGCTCGATTCCAACCAAGGTAGTATTTTTTAATAACGTTTCACTATCTTTATGTTTAAGTATATAAGGTGTTTGGTAATAGTTACATAATACCCTTATTAATCAACCTGAAAGAGCGTAATAATTTTTTTATAATACAGTTGCTCAAAAAGTGGCGTATTGCAGGGACGTATATAGCGTTCGGGATGTGGGCTATTACCTACATACTCGAGCTTTTTCTTCACCTTTTCCGAACTCGTGCGTTCTCTTTCCCAACTGTCAAAATAATGTCTATTAAAAAGAAAATACCAACCACCTAAAAAAAAATCATAGAAGTTTTTATGATTCATGCAAATATTTCTAAAAAGAAGCTACTAATTTGTTTCAATATCAGATTTAATTCATTGAGTTAGGTTAGGTTTCATTTATTTATTTATTTATTTATTAGGACAACCAACAAGACAAACACTGATACAAGCAACAATTGTAGAAACAAACATAAACTTAAAGCTAAGTGTCATCTTACTTACAGGTTGCCACGGCATGCAAAGTGGACTATAATTTACAATATAAAAAAAACAATTTATTAATAGATAATATCTATTGTAAAGGAAGCATTATATAAAAGTATTTAATGCTTCCCTTCCAGGGCCAACTAATGCTGCAAAAAGACAAATTTAATAAAGGAGTACATAGGTATATAAAATCAACAATCGTTTGGCGCTATATCAAATGACTCTAATATTTCCTGTCTGAACTTCTGGGGCTTATCTGCGAAGATGTCGATGTTACAAACTTGCAGAGTTCGTTATATTTCATTTCATCTCATTAAATTTCATTTTCATTTCATATCAATAAAAAAATTCTACTGAAGACTTGGCTGTATGGGCATAGTTTCCTTTGCCTACCCAGAATGGGTGAAGAAAACAAAAAACAAAAAACTTTAAAAACGAAACTAAAAAAAAAAACTAAAACTTCCCCAGTTAGTATAAAAAACTGTACCAATTTCAATGTTTATGTGAATTATAACTTTTATAAGAAATAAATTATTAGTTAGTTGAGTTTATTGTGTTTTTATTATTTTATTAAATTGCTTCATTTTTTCGCAACTGTATTTATTTATTTATTTCTTTTAGGAAAGCTTACAGACAAATATCCTTATAGATTAACAACTTAATTTCTATATTGCTAATTACAAGCCTTCACATTTTTTTCAATTAATCAATGTGTACATAACATGATGATTTTAGGGTAAATCTCTAACCTGCAATAATCTAGATGCATATAATGCCAAAACAACAATAACAAAATAATCATTTAGAACATATTTGTATACTTTTAAGTATACATTTTCACATACATAAATAATAAGATAAGTAACTACACTTAAAATTACACAACCGAGATTGCAGTCCGAGAAATCAATTAATGTCTAGTCGCAACCAAAGAACTTGTCGCTCATCAACTTCTTGACAGAGCCAGAGCTAGTACAAAACAGATCAATTTCAGTCAGTTCTGAAGAGAGTTTATTGAAACTCGATGCACTGCGCAGAAAGAACGAGTTTTTCCTATAGTTGGTGGAAACTGACGGCACGTCCAGTAAAGGTCGGTCTTAGGCCAAATTGGTAGGTACGGAGCCCTATGTGCATAAGAAGTTCGGGGCAGTCAAGCCCGCCATTAATTATATTTAGTAAAAAACAAATATCATTAACATTGCGTCTGTATTCCAAAAGTAAGAAATGATAGTGCCTTACACCTATCCAGATAGTCAATGGACCGCCGCTGCGCCCTGAAGTCAAGATATCGAAGTCCTTTGTATGCCTTCAATCCGTTTTATGTAAATGTGATACTGCGGGTTCCACACCTGAGATGCGTACTCGAGATGACTACGTACATATGAACAGTATAAGATTTTGATAGTTTTGAGAGATCGAAAGCAGGATGAGACTCATTATAAAGCCAAGAGCCTTATAAGCCTTCTTCGCAATACTTTCAATGTGCTTATCGAATATCAACTTGTTATCTTGCATTACACCTAAGTCTCTAATTTGGGACACTTTGCAGATAGATTGATTACAAAGACGATAGCTAGTTTCAATAATTGTTTTTTTCCGCGAGTATGTAACTAAAAAATAGTTATAATTAAAAATAGTTGTTCAGTAGATTTGTTAGGAGAATTTCGCGAACGCATTATTCAGTTGCAGCGAATTTCAGAATCGCATACACGTGCGGAACCGTCATTGCATGCAACTTGTTCCGAATGTAGACATTTGTCGGAACTCTTTGCAATGACAGGCTTTCCGCACTCGTAATAATATACATATATGAAATATACTATTTCAGGTTGCCTGTTTGCCTCCATACGAAATGTAGTTCTTTGTACTTAGTAGGATGGCCCAGTTGTGAGAATATATTTGTAGGTATTAACAAACATCCTGTATTTAAGCGAAACGCGAAAAACATCAAGTATTGCGAAAATATATCACTTACCATAAAGATATACAGAAAAAAAAACTTGTAAAGAACCATTTAACAAAATGTTTCCAAGTAGTTGTGGATTTCGATTGATGTGCGTGCGTGCAATAAAAGGAAAAGCGTTACGCTTTGTAGAATTTAAAAAAAAATAACGTTCATATAACATGAACTTCGTGCACGTACAACGTCGGGTGCTTGAAACACTTCATTGTGAAACCTGCAGCCCTACCATGAATATACACTTGCTCACAAGCGACATGCATACACATTCTCGACTATTATCCCCGATGGGTTCAATCATCAGCCTATAAACGTCCCACTGCTGGGCACAGGCCTCCCACGTGAACAATAGCACGTGAGGATATTGGGCCAAAACCCACCACGCTGGCCCAATGCGGGTTGGTGGGTAGGGTATGGGAATCAATCATTGATGATCATAGATCCCCGAAGGGTTAGTCAGAGAATAGGCAATGAGGACCGCAGAGGCAGTCCACTACCACACAGTCCACGTTTCGATTAGTTCCTGATTCGCCGGATTCCTGATTCGCTGGATTCTTGTTTCGCCGGATTCTTGTTTCGTCGGATTTTTGTATCGTCAGAAATATTAATATACAATAATATCACTTAAGTAAAGAAAACATGTCGTTATTATTTATTATCGTATGAATTATTATTTTGTTGCCACTATCGAAAAAAACATAAATTAGTTAGATAGATAGATAGATAACTCTTTTATTGCAACAGTTTATATATACAAATACATACAAAACAAGAAAAAAGGTAAAATACATAGTCACAACTTGGCGGTCTTATCGCTATGAAGCGATTTCTTCCAGACAACCAGTCGGATGGATAGATCATATAAACTTGAAAATCGGAGGTGTAAACTTTTACGGAATTTAAATAAAAGTGAATAGATAGCATTAAATAAATAAAAATAAATAATGTAGGTATACATAAATAGATGTGTGTGAAATAAATATATTATTACATATACATACTTAAACATAATAGTCTCAGGTAGAAAGTAGTTGACAATGGCAGCTTTGCAGCAGGATGTGGTTAAGCGGATAGATAAAACATTTTCACGAGCTCCTTAAATGTGTGGATAGATTGCGCACGCCTGATCGCAACTGGAAGCGAATTCCATAGACGAACATCCCCTCTCCTTATTTCACTAAGTTTATTTGTACTGGCACCTCGAGACCAACCGTTAGGTTATACAAGAAGTGCCAGACGTCCCTGCGCCAGTAGAACACTCGCGCAGGAGACCACCAACGTTAGGTCTTGACGCCAAATTAGTGCCCGCCGCAGCGCGCTCTTCATTCGGTACTCATAAGACTAGTGTCTCAGGAGAGTATCCCCGTGAACACGTGTAGTTCACTGCCTATTGTCCAGATAGGTAACCGGAGCTGTCAAGCTCGCTCACTTCTCGTTGCACGAAGGGCACAACTCGCAGTTGCCACTGCTAGGGTCGTCGACTCTAAAGGCGACTCCCAAGTGTCCACCTTGGTAGCGGAGTAGTAAGCACACTCACTTCTCGGAACCCATCCGAGCGCCTAGCCAGTTCCCACGTCCTACGCGGCTGGCTGGACCGGAGGCTACGGCATCTAGGAGGCCGCCTCTACTAGTTCCCTAGACTAGTACCGGAGATGTCAATACCAATGTCCAATGAAAACCACCGGACAAAGCTGCCAACTATAAGGGAAACTCACGTTCCCCGCAGGACTTTTCGCTTCTGGCCCCTCAGAGACCGCTACTAGGCCCCGCTCGCTGTGCACGAGTTTGGAAGTCCTGGCACACAATACCAGGACAAACGAACATTCCCAAGCTCTACAGCTAACCACACGCCACTACGAGTCCAACCCATGTCCGGATCCCGCCGGAGGCGCCTGGTTAAAGGCACGACCAGCGGGGGGCTAGAACCGGAACCCCGTAGTACCTCTGAAAACACAACCGGACCCGTAGTTCCAGTTGCGATACCCTATCTATTGAGGTCGGTAGATAGGGACAAATCCATAAGGTCCATAGACGAACAGCTTGCACGGTATAGGAGCTATCGTAAAAGGTGGTGTGGTGCGGAGGGGTTTAAAGAGTTAGGTTTTCTGATGACCGTAATGAGCGCGAGTGAGAAGAATGAAGGAAACTAAAACGTTCCTTTAGATAGCTAGGGTAATTGGGATTAAACAATACGTTATAAAGAAGGGAGAGGATGTGAGTATTCCGGCGAAGACGAATAGGAAGCCACTTGAGTTTAGCGCGGTATTCAGAAACATGTACAATTACCTACTTAGAAATGGGTTTGATTCATATTTTCAAAGAAATGACGTTTTTCCTTTAAACATTTTTTATCTGTTACGTTATCTGTTAACGTAACAGACGTTATTAAATTAAGAACAAATAAATGTACCGAAATATCTGCCTTTTATTTAATAGATAGGTAAAGCCGCGATATTTCTATAGTTTTCCTTCAACAAAAAAGTCCGACGAAACAAGAATCCGGCGAAACAAGAATCCGGCGAAACAAGAATCCGGCGAATCAGGAATCCGGCGAGTCAGGAACTAATCCACGTTTCGTCAAGTAACCATTGCACAATTTGCTCAGCGTGATAGTTGGTCAGCCCAGCGCCACTCTATGCTGTTAAATATATGAGCAGTCTTCAGTTCTTAAATCGCCTTTAAGGACACCCAAGGGAAGACATGGGTTGGCATTGGCAGTATTCGTTTTATAATGAAGGCGCCACCCACCACACTACGGAAACGTGTTACTCACAGATTATTAATTGTTACTTTCGAAGTGGCCATGTTGCCATTTTACAACTAAATGTTGGTATTGCCAACATGATCCGGCTCGAAGGACCATGTAGAAAGCTGGGAGAAGTGGACTGTAGGTTGTGATAACTGGTATGCGGAGTAAAAACCACGATTAACTTCAAATTCACATTTTATATCTAAAAAGCTACAAAATACACGTTCTTTACAACGTCTCAGGAAAAGAAGGAGGGACAATGGCAGTCGTAAGTGTGTATGTACGTTATCCTTAATCAAAGGAAATACAAATAAAATCTGTAATTTTACTGTGAAACTCTGAAGCCGTCGTCGCTAGCGAGAAGCGGATGACCAACCTAACAATGGTAGGGGTCTTAAGCCGTTTCAAGTCCCAAGGCATGCCTGAGGGGCGCTAAAAATAAACGAGAAGCACTTCACAGGGAGCCCTTAGGTCTAGTGTCTAGAGACGCCCTAACTTCAAACCTTAACTTTGAGCGAGTAAAACGCGGAAATAAAATGGTGAGTTCTCAAAACTTTTCTTTTATTGACATATTATTTTTATGTGTGATCTTGACGGTTTGTTCTTGTTCGACCTAAAATTAATTTAAGCAAAATGTCCATTAATTCGACGTATAACAATGGTATCCTTACCGGTCAGACATGACCCCGGCTATAGCGACCGCTCAGTCGTAGCCACACCTACCCTGGTCTCTCACGGGCGATATGTACCCGGGCCATAGAAAAAAAAACTTACAACGTCTAAAAAGTTCGTGTTCTTACCGGTCAGACATGACCCCGGCGATGGCAACCGCCCAGTCGGAGCCACACCAGCCCTGGTCCCTCACGGGCGATATGTACCCGGGCCAGGCGCGCCGGGAGTCGAACGTGACCGGGTACGAGATGTCCTTGTCGTGCCGGATCGGGCCCAAGCGGCGAGTCTCGGGCGACAGGGGGAGGGTACCTGCGAATAACCTGTGTATTAGTATCACTGTAAGTATAATCCTTGTCGCATACATAGCGGTGAAAGAATAACACTCCCTCTCTTCCCTTGGGTGTCGTAAAAGGCGACTAACGGACTAAAGACTGCACATACATCCAACTGCATAGAGCGGCGATGGGCACTCCACCTGTTACGCTGAGCACAACACAAGTGCAGTCGTTAATTGGTAAAAAGTGGATTATAGCAGCATTTGCGGTCCTCATTGCCTAGTCTCTGACTAACCCTTCGGGGATAATGGTCGTGATTATATGTATGTATAGTCTGTTTAACTGTCTGTCAGCCGAATTTGAAAATTGCTTGGAGAAGGACAAGGTGATTGTTACAAAATCGACTTGTGGTTTCTTTAATCAATCTTGTAATTTTTTAGTAGGTAGGTAGTTTCTTTGTGTGAGAGCCCAAAGATCATGTCTCCAAAGAAAATGTTGAGTTTATTACAAACATATTATATCACGACTATTATCCCCTAAGGGTCAGTCAGAGACTAGGCAATAGTCCACTAGCACAGTCCACGATTCACCAAATGATAACTGCATTACAGAGCTCATCGTGACAGGCGGTGAGCCTGTCGACGCTCTATGCTTGTTGGTTGTAGTGCAGTCTTTAGTCCGTTAGTCGCCTTTTACGACACCCAAGGGAAGAGGCGTTAGTATTCTATTAATGAGTCGCTAGCAGCACAGCACTATTGAGTTTATTGACATTCTTAACGGTTAAACCCTTTGTCAAACAGTTAACAGATAACTGTTCGCATTTGTATAATATACTATTTTATAGTCCGCCGTGTTTCAAATGGCCAACTACGAAATCTTAATCGCGGTTTGATCAAATGGGCATTTTGTAATTTGAACCTTGTGCTCTTATACATACAAGAGTCACATTGGATCCGACGGGAAAAGCAACATGGAGACATCCTTTGAGCTTTCTCTTGACGTGACGGTGTCTTTAGCAAAATAACAATCATGTCTTTACTTTCGCCTGCAACTACATTATTATCGTAGGGAATGCTCTTATTGCAAGTGAGTTTTGTCTGTTATTGCAAATGTAGAATAGAATAGAATAAATCTTTATTGTAAGGAGATAGTGAATGGAATCAGGCGTTACTATGCGGAACACACGTTCAAATATGCAATAAAAATATACCTTAGTGTTAATTCTGACTACCATCCCCTTTCTTCCCTTGGGTGTCGTAAAAGGCGACTAAGAGACTAAAGACTGCTCATACATCCAACAGCATAAAGCGGCGATGGGCTCACCACCTGTCACGCTGAGCATATGTGCAGTCGCTATTTGGTGAAAAGTTGACTATGGCAGAGGACTGCTTTTAATTCCTGATTCCTGACAGCAGAATTAACTTCATCGGGATACGGGATATATTTTAAAATGAATCGAAATGAATAGAATGGGAGAGTTTAAAACAGTATCTAATTGTGCCTATAAGTTAGAGGAGAGTTGACAATGACATGTAAGTACCTAGTCAACTTCTTTTAGTTTTATTTCTTTTATTTTTTCTACTTTTCAATATTATAGTATTTCAGCGTTATTAACGCAAAATAACAAACGTTACTAATCTATACAGCAGTCTTATATTAACTCTTAATATTATTAATAAATAACGATAAACGTATTTTTTTAAAGTAAAAAAAAATCTAAAATCTATTTTGAACGAATGATTCATAACATTTATGTAATTGTGCTACAATGCAGGATTATCTCTTGGAATTGCGTTGCCTCACAACACAATAAGCTTATGACATCGGCTACCAGGCATTCGCTAACGATCCATATCACATTTTAATTCATAAGGTGTGTTTACAACATTACAAGTTACTGTTGTATGCAAATTCTGCTATCTGATAGATAGTCAGGATTTTGCGAACAATGCATTCAGCTATTTTGACCTTTATTCTTTTGGCATTACGAGTGGTAGTTAGGCAATATTTCTGACACTTCGTGCTGACACTCACGATCACGACTGTCGTTTGTTAAAATGGGAGCATTTCACATGTGGAGTTTTTAACATTAAAATAAAGTGTCTTTTAAAAATTCAAGAAAATTGTCTTGTCAAGTAATAAAAAAATAAGTTGTTGTTTCGCATTTAAGGTAAATCTACTAGTGATGTAACGAATATTCGAATATTCGCATGTTTTCTGACATTCGTATTCGCATTCGCAGAAAGCATAACCGGGTAGGTCATACTTTTCAACCAGGTTCAGCTCTCCGGAACAACAATTAGCGGTAGGTTATTAACGCAATCGACTGTCATTCCATCCACATTACCTTGATGGATGGCGGTCTACTACTGTGCGTTTTTCAAGAAATTTCTTGCCTCGAACTACAGTGTTGTGGAACCAGCTCTCGACGGCGGTATTTCCGGACCGTTACGACTTAGGGATCTTCAAGAAACGAGCCTATTCCTTCCTTAAAGGCCGGCAACGCGCCTGCGATTCCTCTGGTTTTGCGGGTGTCCATGGGCGGCGGTGATTACTTTCCATCAGGTGACCCGCTTGCTCGTTTGCCTCCTACTGCTATAATAAAAAAAAATAAAAAAATAGGTACCGTCGTCCATTCTCATGAATTTAGCTAACAGTCTGTTCCTCACATATTTAATAGACCAACGCTTTCTTCCTTGCTCGCCGGCTTAGTACTACAAGAAACACAGTTCACCACTTATCTAATTATTTCCTAAACTTCTTACCGTAGTAGGTACTGTGTCTAATTAGCAGCTCCCTAACTCACCTAGATTTATAAACCATCGCTTACTTGTTTGCCGGTTTAATACTAACCACAAGACCTTTCATGTGCCACATGACGCAATAAACGATAAGTACCTTATTCTGGCTATCTACCACATCTATATTTTTATCTATCTACCACAAGAAACCCAGTTCCTCACCCAGCTTATAGACCATCGCCTCCTTGAGCTTCTTGTCCTGGAATTGCGTGTAGTTGGCGGCCCTCCAGCTGCGCCGATCACGGTTCACGCCGTCCACCACGTCCTTGCTCATGAGGCAAGGGTCGTTTTCGCACTCCCAGTCGGCAACGCCTGGGGAGATCTGCCGGCATTTGCTGGGGACGAGAAAAAAGGCTCACGTTAAAAATAAAGATACATACTTACATACATACACATAATCACGTCTATTATCCCCGACGGGTTAGTCAGAGACTAGGTAAAGAGGTCGGCTATGGTCCTCGTTTCACCAAATAGCAACTGCACATGTGCTCAGCGTGACAGGTGGTGAGCCCATCGCTGCTCTATGCTGTTGAATGCATGTGCAGTCTTTAGTAAGGATAAAGACAAAAACAATTTATTCAGTAAGTATAACACAATATAATGAGGACAATTGAAACAGAAACAATCCTGTGGTATTGAAAAGGCATAGGTACACATTAATAGGTGAAGCATGAAGTTACGTTTCCACTGAGGCGGAGCTGAATACACCATCATGATGCTTGAAATCTTGTGAAGTGGATATTTTGACCATCCTGATTGGTCAATTCAGCTCCGCCTCAGTGGAAACGCACCCGGCGGAGCTGAGCGGGGCTGAGCGGAGCACAGTTTAGCAGGTGTGAATTTACCAATCACGGTGCTCGAAATCTTGTGAAATGGAGACTTCAAGAATTTGCTAAAGTTTGAAGGCTAAAGTTGCTTAAACACAATGACTGCCTCGTAACCAGACACAATAGAAAATGTTTGGCGGTCACCGGTGGCTGTCACATAACACGTTGACTGACACAAAACCAGACAAATGAAATTTCATTGTTTGTCGTTCACCGGTGACCACCATGGCGCCTAAAGTCTTAAATTGTTAAACACTGAAGAGGAGAAGAGTAGAGAGAAGCGGAGCTGTGCCTGTATCAACCAATAGGATCCGTCAGATCCGCTCAGATTCAATTGGTACCTAATATTGAAAGGCAACCCGAGTAACTTATCGGTGTCCTGAATGGGCACATCACATGCGATAACACAAATGAAAAATCCCAACTACACTTTGCCCGATCTGGAAATGAACCTCCGGATATTAAGTAAGCCCAGCGGTTCGCCACTCGGCCACCATATCGCAGTGAACAATGTTAGTGTATAGTTTGACTTGTTTTAATATTCCCTTACAAATTTTATGATGATTACGATAATCATCGAGATGTCTCAGCACTTATTCTTAGATAAGCCTCCTTTTAGTGTTCATAAGTGATTTGAATAATCTTATGGCCACTTATAAGCTGCAACCATAGTACATAGACAGATAAAGAAATAGACAAGGCATTAATAAATAAAGGAAATAAGTAAAGGAAATAAATGTTTAATTTTATTTTAGTTTTGATTTTGAAAGCGTATTATTTTTCTACTCCAACCCTGATCCCAGTTATTTCCGACTAAAACTGGGGGCTAAGTGATTGTCTAACTTCAACATCTATCGTAATTAGTGATGGGTCGAGGGCAAAAACAGTATAGGGCAGGCATAAACGGGCATATTGGGCAAAAAAGTTTACGCCCAAATAAATGCCCGATCACTGGGCAAAAACAAAACAACAACTTTATTCTGTAAGAAAAGCTCCTAAGTTTCGATTTTAATTATATTATGATAAGAATATCTTTAAAATAAAACTAAATATTGATATTTTGTAACAATAAAATGTGAGTTTTAATTAAATAACGTAGTCATAAAATCATCTCAGTCATATTAAATCACAGTTGAGCATTTTAATAATTTAAATATAAAATGATTACTTAATCTAACTATCGTTAATATTTCTGAAAATTTCAAGTATTTCAACGTAACATAAGTACAAGGTTTTTTTTTATGATAGATGGGTTTGCTCTTGGCCACATTCTTATCCGTAGGATTAAGAAAAGGCTAACGATGAAGCGAGCTTGCTTCGAACCAGTCTATTTACTCGGGCTTTAAAGATGTTGGGGATAGCCCCAACATCTTTAAAGCTCGAGTAAATAGGCTGTGGCTGGAGTGCATATAGTAGTGTCCAGGTACTAGATGCACTCGGGAACACAGCGCCGGCAGGGAATTCCATACCTTGGCTGTACGCATTATGAATGAAGACGAATAACGCTTGGTGCGTATGAGTGGAATATCAACCAAGTAAGAGTGGTACCCCGCCGTACGTCTGGACTCCCGATAGTAGAAAGGGGACTGTGGAATGAGCTCGTGTAGTTCAACAGCACACTCTCCAAAGTACAACCTGTAAAATACCGACAAGCAAGCAACTGCGCGACACGCGTGAGCGAGACTGTGAAGCTTGGTTTTCACAAGCTTATCGTCACCTATAAGTTTCCTGGCTCTGCGTTCCACCGAATCGAGCGCGGCAAGTTGATATTTAGCTGAGCCGTCCCAAATGTGGCAGCATTACTCCATGCACGACCGGACTTGTGCTTTATATAGAGTTAGAAGCTGTCCCGGCGTGAAATATCGCTTAAACTTATTTAGAACATCCAGCTTTTTGACCGAAGTTTGAGCTTTGATTTCGATGTTGTCGTCGAAGTTAAGATTGGAGGTCAACTTGATGCCGAGGAGATCGAGGTTATCGGTAAGTGGTACATCTACACCCCGGAAAGTAGGAGAGCCAGGTTAAAAGGTCTCCTTTTGGTCGAGAACAAACACGCCAGCGTTTTGGTGGCGTTTAAGCGGACCAAATCGTTGCCATCAAATAAACCAATGGCAAACAGCCATCAATGACTATTCCGATTAACCGTTCACTCAGGAAGTCCAAAATCCAGACACAAAAATCAGCAGATATGCTGTACGCTGGAAGCTTGCTCAGCAAGCTAGCGTGCCAGACCTGCTCAAATGCTTTTGAGATGTCAAGCGACACGGGAAGCGCTTCGCCATGCTTCTCGATTGCCTCGCCCTAGGAATGTGTAACGTGGTGTACGTACGAGAAGGTCCTCCGTGGAACGGCACCGCCGAAAGCCATATTAGCAGTCGCTGAAGAGGTCTTGGGATTCTAGATACGACAAAAGCTTTCTATTCAGTACCCTTTCCATAACTTTGCATCGTGTGGAGGTGATGGCAATTGGTTTGTAGTTGGTGGCGTCGGCACGACCGCCCTTCTTGGGCACTGGTTGCACATTTACAAGCTTCCAGGACTGAGGAACCGCTCTAGTAAGAAGAGAAATGCGGTACCTACAGACGCGTTAGAACCGCGCGGAGACAATTCAGGTGCACAGACCCTAAGTAGTCTAGCTGGAATCCCGACCGGGCCGCTGGCCTTATTCACATCCAGATTCTACAAAGCTTTTCTTACCTCTTTGGTGTGAATGATGACACTTGGCATGGAAGCACCACAGTGAGTTAAAGTTGGTGGCTTTGCAAGGTTTACATGTAGTCGCAAATTGCCCGCGAACAGAGATGAAAAAAGATTTGCTTTCTCCGTTGCGGTGTGGGCCAACGACCCATTGGGCCGCAGCATGAGGGGCAAAGTGGGCCGGCAAAAATTTTACTCGACCGACTTGGACAGTGAGCAGAACTGCTTACTACGAGCAGGGTAAGAAGGATCTTCAGACTAGGATAGTCTGGCTCCTACGCGGCTTATGTGGTCGAATCGCGCCTTGCGGATCATTCTTTTGCACCGCTTAGCTGCAGAGTTGAAGGCCTTCTTCTTCGACGAACCCTCCGAGCCCGTTCTTTACAGTCACGAGCGCGTACCCAGGCTTGGTACGCGGATTCTTTACGGGCTTCTACACTTGCACAGTCCACATTAAACCAAGGTCGGGCATTGTAACCGTGAAGAACGTCAGAGGACGGATAATAAAGTATTGCATTCCCTGACGAATCACTTCTACGATCGCGTCTGCAGAACTGGAGGGATCGTTTGAAGAAAAACACACTTGGCGCCAAGGGTATGATGCAAAGAAGTACCGCATCTCGTCCCAATTAGCTGACTCGTAACGCCAGACACGCCTCGTGCCTCTAGGGCTGACATCAGGAGGCGAGGATACACATACGGATTTCACCATACAATGATCGGACGTTCCCAGGGGAGCTGAGACCGATACTGAGCGTATATTAGGGTTCGTCGTCAGTAAAAGATCGAGACAGTTTGGCGTATGGTCATCAGCATCAGGTACCCGCGTCGCCACATTCATCATCTGGGTGACCTAGTATGCTTGGGATATCGTGGACGGAGTTCCGCGCCAACGTGTCTATCCTCCAGGAGCTCGGCATCACGCCGCGTCTGTCAGCCGCAGTACAGTGGCGCATACTGCAGCATTTTGGCCATGTCTCTCGGCGGGATAGCGATTCCATGGAGGGGCTCGTCGTACAAGAAAGAGTGGAAGGAACCAGATCACATGGCAGGTCACCTATGCGCTGGACTGACCAAGTCAAATCCGCAATAGGGGACAGTGTATCAGACTGTGTCAGACAATCTAAAACAGGGAGAGATGGCGGGAGATCGTGAGGAGAGCTGTGTCCGCCTCAACCACCAAACTTGACGACTCAAAGTGACCACGACCGTTCTGCCAAGAGCGAATCGATAGAGAAGAAGTTAAACTTAAGAAACCATAATAATAGGTAATAAATTAATAAAATCAGTATAATAGGAAACATCAGTCATAATCATAACGGAGGTTGTTGTTTGCAACATCAACGAATTCTAACTCTTATCACAGTCACATTAAATTACAGTTTAACATTTTAACTTCATATTTAAATATAATATTAGAACTAGTTATAACTATCATAAATACTTCTCAATAAGCCGCCTTTTTTACTTATTTTAAGATATTTGTTTTAACAACAAAGGTACAACTTTTGGATTTTCACATTTACATGAATGACATCAAGGCCAATATTACAAATTAGTATGCATCAATTTAAATTAAAAAAATATAATAATACCAGCATATAGGAAACTTCAGTCATCATCATCATCACTGAGGTTGTTAATAGCAACATCAACGAATTCTAATTCTCGATTGGTCGAAGAAGATATTGATGGTTGGGGATCATCGGACGTAGTCCGAATCAAACCAAATTCAATCGAATCAAAGTCATATTATGTATCATCATCATCATCACTAAAAGTATCTTCGTTATCTGAATCTAAATTGGTAACGTTTGACAGTTAAAATTTCGTTTTTGGCGTACAAATTGTACGCCAAAAACGAAATTTTAGCTGTTCGTTCTGTCGTAAGGCGGTTCCTTTTTGCACTATGTGTGTATATCCATGAGTGCTAAAATAACCGCGTGGCGTGGCGGCGCGGCGTGCGGTTACCCCGCCCCCTCCTGCCCCCGAAATTCTAACGTTTTCGCTAGTAAGAAGTAGTTAAATGTGTTTTGAATTACTAAATTTATTATTTTTTTTTAATTTTAAGAAGTTGAGTAATTTATAGGTCAATAATATAGTCATAATCTAATTTTATGTAGGTATTTACTCATGCTGCATGATAAAATGTCATTTATTTAATGAAAAAAAATGATAAATGTTCTCTTATAGTTTTTGCCCAGTCAATGGACATTTATTCGGCATATACGGACATTTATCGGGCATTTATCCAATGCGCCCAAAACGTCCGGGCGTAAACCCATCACTAATCGTAATCGCTTTCAAGTACATTGCTTTTTCGTTAACAGTGTTGATTCTATCTACTTTCACCTATTTTACTTCTTTGTCATCATCATCATGTATATCTGATAAGTAAGTATCTAGTATAATCATTTCTTAAGTATATTCTATTTATCTCATTTATTTAATTATTATGTCTTATTTTGTCTATCTAGTTTTTAAACAACACATCTTTTATTCCTATTTTCTTATTTCCTTAATCTTGACCCATTTTAATTATTCTTTCTATTTATATTTTTATCTCCCAAGGTTGCTTGGAAGAGATTGCCTGTTAGCATTAAGGCCGCCTGTTTTGTACTTTGTCTCTGTTAAAATGTTTTTTTCCTGTGTATGTTCTTGTGTGCAATTAAAGTATAAGTATATATTTTTTTATTATTTATTATTATCCATTAGGTACTTGTTGAGTCTTGAGACCTTTTTATACAAAATGGGCGTCAGTTTTAAATAAGGTTTAACTTCAGTTACGGGTTGCAAAAAATTGGATGAAGATCGTAGTTCGTAGCAATGGAAAGATAATGCAGTCTCCCTCTACTCGTACCTACCTCTCTGGCAATGGGGCGTGACGTACGTATGTAGAAAGATAAGTTATATAAGTACATACCTACATATAATCACGACTATTATCCACGAAGGGTTAGTCAGAGACTAGCCAATGAGCACCGCAAAAGCAGTCCTCTACCATAGTCCACTTTTTACCAAATTGCGACTGCATATGTGCTCAGCGTGACAGGTGGTGAGCTCATCGCCGCTCTATGCTAGTTTAGTCCGTTAGTCGCCTTTTACGACACCCAGGGGAAGAGAGAGACATTCATGTAATAGGATTCTTTGAAACTACAAAAACGCTACTGCCTCAGGTGAGACTATGGTTACCATTTAGGAATTTGAAAAGTCCTGACAAAATGCCTGACATTTCGATAAAAGTCCTCACTTTTTAGTCACAAAATGGAAACATTACTCACTTTTTATTTTTTTGTATTTATATAAATGAGAAGTTAATAAAGATTAAAGACTTATTTGATATTAATTAAAATGTAGTTTTGTTACTCATATTCCAAAATCTGGACAAATTTGAGAGCCGGTCAAAGTCCGGACTAGAGTCTAAAAATCCGGACATGTCCGGACTAATCCGAACGGATGGTAACTCTTGAGACTGGACTCTACATCTTTTCACAACTTTTGCGACTTTGACATTAATTTACTTTTTATTTATTTTTTATATTAAACCAAATAAGGTGACTGCTAAAAACCGCAAGAAACTTCAATGGCTGGTCAGGTCAAGTGTTTTAAACATGAAAAAAGTTACAAAAAGGAATTCGTGTTTATTTTCAATATCATATCAAAATAAAATGAAACCATTAAAAATAATGATTATTTACAACGCGTAAGCAAGGGGTTGACCCGTCCGCGTCAGTGCCTACGTTGACGGGTCAACGGCCGTTCGCCATTTTATTTTTCTTATGTTATTGCTTTAAAATAAATTAGATAAGGACTATCCAATTAAAATTTACAAAATGAATTATTTAATTAAAAATGAAAAAAACTCAAATTCCTTTAAGTATGTCATTTTTGTCATGTCTAAAACACTTGACCTGACCAGTTTCTAGCAGTCGCCTTATACAATGTGATAGGGGTGGTAATTCTAACCTGTTAAGGGGAGGTATTTCGAGCGCTTCTCTCTCGCTCTCCCGACGGTACGACGGTAAGGGACGGGTATAACAGCGAAGCGGCGCGAATAATCGCGTTTTATATTTTTAAAAATTGATAGATGTATTAAATAAAAAACGATTGCTTATAATTCCTCAAGTTATCTATGAACTTCATTTTGGTAAATAACTCATAATATCAAATCACTTATTTTAAGAATAAACCTGGAAAAGAAGATAAAATGACACAAAAATATGTAACTTTGTGAATTTATTCAATCTAGCCAACTTTATCAAATCGTGTTTCCATCGGGTGTATTTCACAGAATAAAGCCTCAACAATATTTCATAACTTTCACAGATTTAAATTTTACTGCTTACTACTTCAAAAAGTAATTCTAAGAACGTGTTATTTTAATTTTTCACTAACACCTAGCCTTAAGGCTAAGTACTACATCTAAATTCATCAACAAAAAAATAATATGGACTTATAAAAAAGTGATATTAAATCATAAAATAATTAAGTACTTAATGATTTTTTTTCTCACAAAAATAATCTCAAACATGCAAAACAAAGTAATTTATTAGTTAGCCAGTGTCATTAGCTACCGTTTGCCATTTTTTTCATGTTTCTCCGACATATGAAACCTTTTATATCGCATAAAGTAAAAATGGTCATAAATTATAGGGGGAGGGGGTAGGACCCCCCCATTTTATTTTTTTTGTCGATGAAGTTAGATGTAGTACTTAGCCTTAACGTGTTAGAAGTACCACATTGTATATTGCCAAACACTGTAAAATATTCTATTCGCTTATCGATGATCGGTTCAAGATGCACACTTACATTGCAACGTATGCAACTAATTTGCAACTAACAATATAATGATCAACCGCAGACAGAGATTATAAATATTAATGTCATAAAAACGTTTATGGTGACAACTGAGGTTGGCGTTTGATAGACAATACAAAGAGCTATGTGATGATAGGTGTCCTTAATGACCGAAGGCTTATACCTACTATGGCATTCATACTATTACTTATACTAGGTATGTACCTATTATAATGATGAACATGTTGATTTGTTACTTCATTTTTAATATGGCATAGCGCGGTTAGTAATCCACCATTATTTCCTATTATAAATCGACAAAACACAATTTTTTGTGAATGTAATAAAACTGCACGCATGACGACACACTTTCCCCGAAGTCCAATTTATCACTAAGTATCTAATTTGTTTTGTTTGTACCACATTGTACCACTTATTACATCGATGTCGAGAGTGCTTACTGCCAGTTTCGTTAACATAATAGTGTCATTTGATTACAAAAAGCTCGGTAACCGCTAACCTCGGTATCGGTAAGCAAAATGGTTGCAATGAAATATGACCTAATAAAATTGCAATAAGGTCAAAACTATTTTAGTAAATATGCAAGTATTTGGAAATAGTGTCATTAGGTTTTATGAACAAAATGGTTGCAGTAAAATAATAAGACTTTTAAGGACATTAACTGTTTTAATAAATTTCATTTTATTCAAGACATCAAAAACCGTGTTAAAACAGTGTCACTCGTGCGTACATCGTCATAAAAAGGTCGGTAACCTTCTAAGTCAGTAAGTATATCTACTGGTATACTTTTAGGCTTGGGTAGGTACTTTACTTATTTAAAGACTACATTAGGTAACTTTTTAGATAAATGACTAAGTAATACAAAAGTTGTACGAAATAAAAAAATCTTTTAGTTTATTTTATTTGGACTTTACTTGCCCCTACGACAATTAGGTAAGTAGTCGGAATTATTTCAGTCATAGAGTAAAACCATTGTAAATACACTTATTTTATTTTTGTGAACTTGTGACTAAATGCTTCTATAAAAGTGACTGACTAGTCGGTGCATCTCTGTACACACTTACATTACCTACCTAAGTAACGAAACAAATAAAAAAGTATATTATTTCTTCCGCGTTCCAATAAAAAAAATACCTACTCGTATTAGTTACATTTAATTATGATCGCGTAACAAAAACTAGTTAATCGTTCCTTCATTATAAATATGCAATTTTATGTAGCTACTGAGTGAGACTAATTCATTTTATGTGAATCATCGATCAAGTTAAATGTAGCTAATTATTTGTCATTAATATTTAAATAATATAACACATGCATCCCACCAAAACTTTTGAAAGGTTAACACGGCACTAAATCTATTTTTTACTCCTATTTTATGCACAGCTGTGCGGTTTCGATTCCGTGGACAAGGTCAAAACATAAGTTGTCCATAGATATACTTCGTCCGGTGGTTTTATATTTTTTATTTGCACACAAAACAGACAGAATATTAACATTTGATTTTAATAATGGGAACTGTAGCCTATGAACTGTGCCTAGGAGCGTCGCCAACCGATGGCCCAGGGGGCAAGCCGATTTATATGAAGGAGGCGATTGTAAAAGTACGGTGCAAAGTTCTATTGTGTAAACTCTTACTCTACTACCTCTTCACTGTAGCCTAAGGTTTCAGAGTAGGGCAACATTATTTTCCTGTGATTTTTAACAGTTCATTACGTATTTTTTTAGTTTCTAGGGGGGGGGGGGGGGACTTGCCTATCTGCTCCCCCTCTTATCGAAATCAAGTAAGCGCTACACAGAATAACGCTAAAGTAGCTATAAAGTAAGTTTTACATTAAAATAAGTTTTTTTTGATCTTAGTAGTACTTTACTAATGTTTTACGTACAAGTAGATATGGTGTATATAATAATACATATTCATATTGTGTATATTATGTTGTAAATCACGCATTCCTGTATTCTATTGAAAACAATTTATTAATGGTAAGTAATTGATTAACTTTGCAATAGAACCAAGGACGAATTGCCGACAAACGAAGTGAAGAATGTATGGAAACGTATGGTTCGTAATATTGAATGAAATATCTAAGTATAAATATTACCTTAAAGAGAACATCAAAACTTAAGTGCTGTATAATTTAAACAGTATTTCTTATTAACTAGCCTCAACCCGCGGCTTTACTCATACGTATTTACATTACAAGATATGTACAAAATATTTCATTGCAATCATTTTGTTTACAAATGGCTACCAACCTTTTTGTATCCAAAAAATAATATTTTGAATGCCCAAATTGATTTGATAAATAGTTGGTAGCCTACCTATTTATTGCACTTATTATTTTATTGCATAGGTATATTATGTCTGATGTCAGTATTGTACCTACTATTAGTTATTCTCCACCATTGAAATAAAGGTCTATGAGTCCCCCCCCTCCTCCTCCCAATTCCTATTCCTGAAACACTACGTCGAAGTGGCATGCAAAATTCTCTTACAAAAGACATAAAAACGACGTTTCGTAGTCCCCTGTTTCCTGCTTCAGAACTGGACCAATTTTTATTACTCTTTCAGCATCGGTTAAGGAAAGAGATTTTCTATGTCTGTATGTTTGATTTTTTTTTAAACCAGCCACTAAAATTAAATATTTCTGAAGACGCCTTAAAACCGAGTGATTTCGCTAAATTTTAAGGCACCTGTTTATTAAATAAATGATTTAATGCAAAAAAAATCAAACAGCCATAGAAAATCTCTTTCTTTAACTGATGCTGAAAAAGTAATAAAAATTAGTCCAGTTCTGAAGGAGGAAACAGGAGACTACGAAACGTCGTTTTTCTGTGTTTTGTATGAGAATTTTGCATGCCACGTCGACGACGTAGTGTTTCCTCTTAAAGGCCAGCCGGCAACACGTATGCGATTCCTCTGGTTTTGCGGGTGTCCATGGGCGGCGGTAATTACTCTTTTATCAGGTGACCCGCCTGCGCGTTTGCCTCCCTCTTTTATAAAAAAAAATAATAATAATATAAAGCTTTCGCTATTATTCGACACGGTTACTGTATTTTAAAAACGAATATATTTTAACCATGTCGCGTAGCGGTGAAAGAATACCACCCCACCACCTCTCTTCCTCCTCCTTCCTGTCGTAAAAGGCGACTATAACGGACTAAAGACTGTACATGCATCCAACAGCATAGAGCGGCTATGGGCTCACTACCTGTCACGCTGAGCACATGTGCAGCCGCTATTTGGTGAAAAGTGTACTATGGCGGAGAACTGCTTCTGCGGTCCTCATTGCCTAGTGTCTGACTAACCCTACGGGGATAATAGTCGTGATTTTAAGTAAGTTATAAGTATAAATAAAGTGACTGCCAGAAACTGCAAGAAACTTCAGGGCTGGTCAGGTCAAGTGTTTTAAACATGACAAAAATGACAAAAAAGATTGCAGACTAACGTAAGTAGGTACTTATCGCCCAGCTGACGCGGACGGCCGGCCGCTGCCCGCGCGTTGTAAATAATCGTTATTTAATAGTTAATTCTTTAATTTTATTTTTCATAAGTTATTGCTTTAAAATAAATTAGATACTCAAAGACTATCAAATTAAAATTCATAAAATGAATATTTAATAAAAATTAAAAAGTCTTTGTCATGTCTAAAACACTTGACCTGACCAGCCCTTGAAGTTTCTTGAGGTTTTTAGCAGTCGCCTTATATACAGGGCGTCCCATGGATATGCCACATGGAGGGAAAGGACCCTGAATATTGTAGATGGAACATTTTACTGAAATAAGACATTATTTGAATTTAAAAACAATTTAAACTGCATTCATAGATATTTAAATAATTACATGGTTGAACCGGAAATCGTACTCGTTACATGAGAAAAATAATCAACCTGTAGCTTTATCATACCGATCGAAAGGCTTCATTATAAGAAATATTTTTTGCAAGAAAATATGTAAGTAGGTAATATTAGAAATAACGTAGGAATCAAATAATCCGAATATTGAAGAAACTAACATACTGTCACAAATAAACGGAAAACCATAAATTTTAACATTTTTAATACAAAATTAATCAATTTATCTAATGCTCAAAATGAGTCCCTCCCTGTTGAATACTCTTTTGATTATTTCGCTCCCTGTCGATTTTTTGATCTTGTTGTGGTGGATATTTAGAATAAGACGTCCAAGTTCTGCTTGTAGCTCGTGGACACTTTCGTACTGATTCCTATAAAATAATTTTTTTACATAATCCCATAAAAATCTGGGGATCTCGGCGACCATCTTATTTGTCCGTTTGTCCCGATCCAGGAATGAAAGTGTTATGTGACCTACTAATTACGTATCTCTTTATCATTTTATCATTACTTAAATTATAATAGGGAAATGAGAGGTACTTCTCAAGTGGGTACATTTATTAGTAATAGGTACTTATGATAATGTCAGTTGTATGTCGTTACGGCAATGTCAGTTTTTCATTTTTCTGAACAAAATTTCACATCAAATGGTCTTCCTTTTATTTGTGTCACTATGTTATTTAGCAAAAAAAATTCCATAAGATGAAGCCTTTCGATCGGTATGATAAAGCTACAGGTTGATTATTTTTCTCATGTAACGGGTTCGATTCCCGGTTCAACCATGTTTATTTAAATATCTATGAATGCAGTTTAAGTGTTTTTAAATTCATGTCTTCTTTCAGTAAAGTGTTCAATCTACAATATTCAAGGTACTTTCCCTCCATGTGTCATATCCGTTGGTCGCCCTGTATATTGGAGCGCTACATTTTGATACACGGCCCGTCACTAAGGCAAGCAAATCCTGGATACAAAAAAAAGACTATTTTAGCCTTCGACCACATAAAGATTTTATCAGAATAATGACATATTTTGGATTTCCATAAAACATGCAGATATTAACAAAGAGCTGTCATTGCCAGTCTGTTGTATCCTAAAGGCCGTGTAATTAAATGGATCGGTTATTATTTTAACGTTACGCATTAGCGGAGAACCGCATTCGTTGGCATGCAAGGTCCTTGGTTTTGCATAATGTGAATAATTTTATTGTGACTAATAAACACTATGTTATAAAAACCGGCCAAGTGCGAGTCGGACTCGCGCACGAAGGATATCGTACCATAATCTAAACTACATTACACATTATAATATCGAGCAAAAACGGCAAAAAAATCACGTTTGTTACATGGGAGGCTCTCTTATTTTATTTAGTTTTTAGTATTTGTTATTATAGCGGCAACAGAAATACATCATGTTTGAAAATTTCAACTGTCTAGCTATCACGGTTCATGAGATACAAGCCTGGTGGCAGACAGACGGACAGATAGGGTCCCGTTTTTACCTTTTGGTTACGGAACCCCAAAAATTGTTGTTTTAGCTTTAAATAACTTTGCAAATTAGTTTAGGTTTTATTTTTACAGTTGGCGTAAACCTGATCGAAGCATAGGCAAATTGTTGAAAAGATAGCTAAGATTACAATAAAGGATAACATTGTAAGTATCTAAAAAAATACTTTTGAAAAAACTTCTTTTTCTTCTTCATGTGCCACGCCACACCTATCGGAGGCGGCTATGATTATGGCCACGGCCACTGGTACAAACTGAGTACCTACTACACGGGCCTGTGGCTATATTGATAGCCGACCTCCAAAAATAAAACTCCATACATAAGTACATAGAATCACGACTATTAGCCAAAAAGGGTTAGTCAGTGATAGGGTTACCATCCGTCCGGATTAGCCCGGACATGTCGGATTTTTAGACTCTACTCCGGACTTTGTCCGGCTCTTTAATTTGTCCGGATTTTGGAATATGAGTAACAAAACTAGTAATATCAAATAGTCTTAAATTTTTATTAACTTCTCATTTGTCTAAAAACAAAATATAAAAAGTGAGTAATGTTTTCATTTTGTGACTAAAAAGGCCGGACATTTATCGAAATGTCAGGCTTTTTGTCAGGACTTTTCAAATTCCTAAATGGTAACCTTAGTCAGAGGCTAGGCAATAGTGACCGCAAAAGCAGTCCACTGCTATATAAGCCCACGTTTCATCAAGTTACAACTGGCGTGACAGGTGGTGAGCCCATCGCCGCTCTATGCCGTTGGATGTACGTGCAGTCTTTAGTCCGTTAGTCTCCTTTTACGACACCCAAGGGAAGAGAGGGGGTGGTAGTATTCTTTCACCGCTATGCGACACAGTTGCACGGTTCCGAGTTTCCGACTGGTTAGGATTACATAAAAAAATCTTATATTTTCTTTAAGTACCTACCTAGGTACAATTAAGTAGGTAGTTAAAAAATATTGTCAATGTCACTGGAAAACATATTTCCAACCTTCAATCACATTTAAAAACATTTGATCGAAGCTAGCTACTAACAACCACATACTGATTCAGTAAGTACACCAAATTGACAAAGCATTTTAAATACCTACCTACATGCTGGCTTTAAAAGATTTTTAATGGTCATTGCGGTCATAAAATGGAATGAGAATTAATATTGACAATTAAAATGAACAGAAACTTTCTGTCTTCTTAAGTGGCGCCAATAAGAAAAATTTCGAAGTGCAAAGTTCGAATCTTTTATTACCTACCAAAACGATGACGCAGCGTGTTAAGCGTTCGCACTTGCCAGATAAGCAACTTTCGCAATGCCAAACGTTGGATGGGTGACCAAAAAAAACTATCTGGAGCTCCTCCTTGCTTCGGAAGGCTCGTTTGACCAACTAGCGTTATGCAATAAGCTGCAATTGTAAAAAGGTTAGGGGGACCAACTGTCACCTCTTGTATTACTTTAATCTTACTTTTCAAAATTTGTATACAAATTGACAAATAATAGAATTGCTATTGAGGTGACAGTAGGACCGTCTGGAAAACCACTGCTATTTATAAATCCTTAGATTTATCATTTTAATATGGATGAAGGCCAGATACCGCTGGGGAGATGAGGTCTAGAAGGGGTCTTGCGCGGGCTCTCAGACCCAGGGCTCCCTTGTTCGATTCCCAGCGGGGGGTGCACTTTGTATACTTGGTTTAGTTGGTGGTAGGGCTGTTTAGTCCGCCTGGCTATCTACCACCATCTTATCAAAGTCTGTCACCTTAAAAACGATGTTAATAGCATTACTGTGTTTCGACAGTTTAGAGATAAGATAGCCAGTTCCTCAGTGGTTGAGTATTCCGGGTAAAGCGCGCTTCAACCTTCGGCAATATCGTCACTTACCATCAGGTGAGATGTAGGCCAAGCGCTTACCCGTTACAGAATAAAAATAAAAAGTAAGACCCAGATGGAAGCTCATGTTTTCGGTAAGACTCACTTAGGGTCGCTGCGCCAACTTAGATAGTAGTTTTTTTGTTTATATGGATGGAGTGGCAAACGAGCTAGCTGGTCAAATGACGGAAAACAATCACTGCCACCCATGGGCACCAGAGGAATTGCAGATGCATGTCGGTCTTTGAGGAAAGAGTAAGCTCATTTATAGCAGGTGACTTAGTTCTGACATAGCAGTAGGTACCTTTACCTTTACCTATTTGTTTTGATCCAGTGTATCCTCCTTATAAGGCTTTTTTTTTTTTTTTTTTTTTTCCTAGCTGCTAACGATTTGCTTCCACAGTATGGGAGCTATTTTATTCTGTTTTTCTCATTCATACCTTTCTCTCTTTTATTCTTCTCGCACTTTCATTCATGATTCTCTTGTTACCATTCATCATCTTATAAGGTTGTGTCATCATCATCATTATCATCAGCCTATAAACGTCCCACTGCTGGGCACAGACCTCCCACGTGGACAATAGCACGTGGGGATATTGGGCCATAACCCACCACGCTGGCCAATGCGGGTTGGTGGGTAATATAATAAGGTTGTGTGGCGGCTCTCATTTCCAGGGTTCTCCCCTTTAATTCGGGGGGAACCGCACGTGGGGTTCTGGGAAACCCATGGGACTACAAAGCCCTTACTTTATTTAAACAATGGGGTACGCATTTCACCATGACCTTGATGCTTCTGCGAAGGATTGGTCACCACTAGACCGCAAATATTTGAAAAAGGGGAAGAAGGAGGCCTTTGCTCAACAGTGGGAAAATATGGGCTAATATGAGAAGCTGTGTGGTTGCGGGTCATTAAAAGAATATTATCGACCTATCCCTTAAATTGGGTGTCGTAAATGTCGAGTAACGAACTGCACATACATCCACAAAGAGCGGCGCTGGGCTCACCACCTGTCCTGCTTAGCACATGAGCAAATGTTATTTGGTGAAACGTGCACTATGGCAGAGGCAGAGGACTGATTTTACGGTCCTCATTGCCTAGTCTCTAATCTTTAGCGGATAAGGATTTCAGTTTAGCAGGACATTGGGGCACCGGGATGGATCATGTTATATTTGCTGTCCCTTGATTGACATATACCCACCCATGCAGAAACCTGACGGGTCGCTGGCTCATTCTGCAGCTGAGAAAGCAAGTTTATTTGCCTCTCTGTTTGCGAGCAACTCGCGTCTAGACACCGGCTCTCAACAACCACCAAATTTACCTCGCTGTGATTCTTCGATGCCGGAGATCACAATCCACAATAAAGAGGTCCGTAGAGCCCTGCTTAGTCTGGACGTGAACAAGGCCAGTGGTCCTGATGGCATACCAGCAAGGGTACTGAGGTGTTGTGCGCCTGAGTTGTCACCAGTGCTAACGCGCTTGTATCGCCTTTCTCTCGAGGCAAAAACCGTACCTAAATGCTGGAAGCTTGCTAATGTGCAGCCAGTACCCAAAAAAAGAAATCGTGCCGACCCATGCAACTACCGACCGATCGCCATCACTTCCATACTCTGTAAGGTCATGGAAAGAGTTCTAAACTGTAAGTTGCTCTCATACCTAGAAGTTAATGACCTCCTCAGTGACCGTCAATATGGGTTTCGCCGAAGACGATCGACTGGGGATCTTCTAGTTTATCTGACGCACTACTGGGGTGAGGCCCTCGAGATGCACGGCGAAGCACTCGCCGTATCACTTGACATCTCAAAGGCTTTTGACAGGGTCTGGCACGCAAGTCTACTGCACAAGCTTCCAGCGTATGGTATCCCCGCTGACTTTTGTAGTTGGATAGCTGATTTCCTGACGGAACGGTCGATCAGAGTAGTCATCGATGGCTGCTCCTCTGACTCAGTGGCTATTGATGCCGGAGTTCCTCAGGGGTCTGTTCTCTCTGCGACGCTTTTCCTGTTGCACATCAATGACCTGTTGATACCGGGAGTTGTTGGGTATGCAGATGACAGTACTGTCGTAGAGAGATTCCTTTCGGATGCAAAAGCAAGTGGTGATGACGTGATGTTGATGAGAGAGGCCATGGTTGAGCGAACGAACCAGACATTAATTCACGTTTGCCAGTGGGGTGACAGTAACCTGGTAAATTTCAACGCCACCAAAACGCAAGCGTGTTTATTCACCGCTAAAAGGAGTCCCTTTAACCTGACTCCTACTTTTCGGGGTGCATCTGTGCCTGTTACCGATAGTCTCGTCCTTCTGGGCATGGAGTTGTCTTCAGACCTCAACTTCGACACCAGCATCGAGTCCAAGGCTCAAACTGCAGCTAAAAAGCTGGGCGTCTTAAATAGAGTCAAGCGATATTTCATGCCGGGACAGCTTTTAACTCTCTATAAAGCTCAAGTCCGATCTTGCATGGAATATTTCAGTCACCTGTGGGACGGCTCAGCTAAATACCAACTAGCTGCACTGAACACGATTCAACGCAGAGCTGAGAGGCTAATTGGCGACAAAGAACTAGTGAAGAGCAAATTTCACACCCTAGCTCACCGCCGCAAAGTTGCCTGTCTGTCGGTCTTTTACAGACTGTACTTCGGAGAGTGTGCTCTGGAGCTGCATGAGCTCATACCGCCATCCCCCTTCTTCCATCGGACATCCAGGCGCACTGCGGGCTACCACCCTTTCTTGGTGGATATTCCTAAATGTCGCACAAAGCGTTACTCAACATCTTTTATACTGCGTACAGCAAAGGAGTGGAACTCCCTCCCTGCGTCTGTGTTTCCGAGTACATATAACCCGTCCATCTTCAAAGCAAGAGTAAATAGGCACCTTCTGGGTAAACTCGCACCATCATAGATCCTGTCTTAGCCCCTGGGCTTGATTGGGATCAAGAGCAAACCCAAACCTAGTAAAAAAAAATATATATATAAAGTCTACACTAATGAGACACACGCACAGCTGCGGTCTGTTTGTCGTACGTAGGTAAGAATATCCTGATCGTTACTAATAAATAGCCTGTTTCAAGTGTTACTTGAACCATGTTGGTCCTGCTCAAAACACTTAGATTGAAAGCAACCTAATAGACGTGAGTGTATATTATGTATTTCTAATTTCACCATAGTAACTTAAATTTACATTTATATAACATGACATACCTACCATCATCAACTACACAGCTTAGACTATCAAAATTGACTAAAGCTTTTCATGGTAAGTAATCCATAAAAAAATTAAGGAAAAAAAGTAGCAAAAAACTTGATTGCCTCTTTTCCACAAAAATCTATTTTTAACATCAAATTTAGTACTCGCACGCTTTTTTTGCGGATGGAACTAGTTAACTCAAAATGGTTAATTTTTTATCAACAGCCTACATTCAGTGCCACCACTGTGATAAAATCCAATTAGTTATAAAATGGCGACAGTAAAAAACCAGCACGCTTCGACAATTTTGAAATGCTTACCTGTGCAGTTGGGTTTGGTGTGGGTTATTAGTTTGAATGTTAAAAATTTTTATTTATAGTTTTGTGTGCAGCTCTGACTTTTTATCTATAGGCTGGAAAATTCAGCCTCATGGTCTGCGGGACGGGGGGCGAAAGGTTGCGAGATGGCGCGAGAAAGAAGAACGCGGGACCGCATAGTAGGAACGTCAATAGCTGCATCCACACCGACCGAGCACGAGTCGCGACTCGCGAGGCAGCCTCGCGCGCGAGCCAATGCATCAGCTGGTGTGGACGTGGCTCGGGCTGCCTCGGGCGCACGTTGCTTCGGCGTGCCTCGGCCGAGCGTGCCTCGGGGTCGAGCCGTCGGTGGGCTGTCTCGGTGCCTCGGAGTGTGCGTGCGTTCGGTGTGGACGGTGGTTCTCGGGGACTTCTGATGGCTCAGCCTGCCTCGCGAGGCTCGCCTCTGTGTTTCGGGGGTGCATCTCGAGTCTGCCTTGCGAGGCCTTGCTCGCGAGCCACTACATCGAGGCTGCCGCGCGAGCTCATGCGCCCGGTGTGGACCCGGCTAATCGTGTGCGTGTCAGCAGAGATGTCACCCTCCCATATCGCCCGTAGACCATGGGATTGTCACGTACAACTGGCCTATAGCTCCTACTGCTCCTAATCCTACTCCTACTATTATTCCTGCTTCTATGGATCTCGGTAGCAGAGTGGCAAAGCGATCGTCCTGATATCCAGAGGTTTTAGGTTTAATTCCTAGGTCAGGCAAAGTGTGGTTGAAAAGAAACATTTGTGATCTGATCACTAGACCACGTTTATTTGGCAAGTGTGGTAATTAACTTGTAAGGCTAAAGTCAGCGATCGCCGGTCCACGTCATAATATAGATTTACGAGGTACAGATGTTGATAATAGATTTCATCCTATTACTTACATCTGCATATCAATGTTTATATCAGACAAGTCATGGCTAGAAATTTATGGGTGTCTTAGATAACTAGAGCTATTGAAACAACCTGTCGAAGGTACTTAAATTGTTATACCCTTTTTTAATTTTGCCTATTCACAAGCGTTGCTAATAAAGCCGGCCAATCGCCTCTATGGCTAGACCTCCCAAACTCAGAGGTCCTGGGTTCGATTCTCGGCAGGGGGTACGTTTGAATTCGGCTTGGTAGGTGGTAAGGGCTTCTTTTCAGTCCGCCTGTATAGTAGTCCACTTTCATCAAATAGCGACATGTGCTCAGCGTGACAGGTGGTGAGCCCATCACCGCTCTATGCTGTTGGAAGTAACCTAACGGTTGGTCTCGAGGTGCCAGTACAAATAAAACTTAGTGAATTAAGAAGAGGGGATGTTGGAAGTATGTGCAGCCTTTAGTCCGTTAGTCGCGTTTTACGGAAGAGAGGTGGTAATATTATTCTTTCATCTCTACGCGACACGGTTTAATGTATAGCTCCACCATCTTATCTAAGTCTGTCGCCATAACAACTTTTTACAGCATTATTGTTTGTTGTGTTTTGACAGTTTGAGTTAAGATAGCCAGTTCCTCAGTGGTTCAGGATTCCGGGTGAAGCGCGCTTCCACCTTCGGCCTTATCGTCACTTGCCATCAGGGAAGATGAAGGCCAAGCACTTACTCGCTGTAGAATAAATAATAAAATTTCCATTTAATTCTTTCGCAACACATTTTTTATAGATGCCCGTAGGTTAAGGTACAGTATAAAGAGTATTTAGGCGTGCATGGTTTTATGTACCTCTGTGTGTGCACCGTGGGGTAAGTAAGTACCTACTTTAAAAATAAATCATAATTTGCCGTTTATGTCATTCTTCGTGTTATTGTTCATTTATTTATACATTTTTATTGTCAGCTTTACCTAGTTGGTATTTCTAAAGGCCTATTATTAATCATTACCGTGTCTAATTGTGACATTAACGTTGAATGCATCAATTCGTAATCACCCATTAGTTGGCGATTCCAGTGATTGTTGAATCGATGGTCGGTGCACGTAGACTTACAAAGATTGGTAGAACATACAAAATCATTCCGGTTGTAAGGAGTGATCTTTTCTACTGCATTCATAGAAGGATTTCTTCTTTTTCTATAATCAAACGGAAATACTTTTTCTTCTTATTAAGTGAACAGTCGCAAGGTAGCACAAAGCCTACGACATATTTATGTACGCTTGATTTGTACTTAAGTTAAAAGGTATGAGCTTTTTAGTTTTTTGTTATTTGGACTATGGAAAAAAATCAGTATCAGGCCACTGGGATTTGAACAACGTTAAGTAGAACCGACGAAATTATAAAAAGGGATGCAGATGCACAGATGCACCTGAGGCAGGTCTGATCTGGTCCATTCAAGTCTATGGTTACATCCTGATGGGTAATGAAGTTCGCTAGGCAGAATAGCCCAATGCCAGCGGTCACGGTCACCAATTTCATACATACATAGGTACAGACATACAAACAAATCACGACTATTATCCCCCAAGGGTTAGTCAGAGACTAGGCGATAAGAATAGCGACTGCACATGTGCTCAGCGTGACAGGTGGTGAGTCCATCGCCGCACTATGCTGTTGGATGTATGTGCAGTCTTTGGTCCGTTAATCGCCTACAACACCCAAGGGAAGAGAGGGGGTGGTAGTATTCTTTCACCGCTACTCGAGACGGTTGAAACAATTCACTTGTATTATTATCATGTTTGTATTCTTTGACAATACATTAAATCTTGGTATTTGTGGCCTAAGCTAAGTACAGTTGCCATTCAAAATTTTAACCGCCTCTGTGGTCTAGTGGCTAAGTCACCGGTCTCAGACCCAGAGGTACCGGGTTCGATTCCCAGCAACTAAAACTAAAAACATGACCTCAATAATAATAGTACCAACATTTTCGAGCTATATTTTTTTAAAGTTTTGCAAAATCTCTCATTTTTAGCTGTTTTTCGTTGCTGTGTGTACAAATAAGCAGATATTTTTAAATAGGTACTGTTGAAGAATGAAAAGAAGAAAAAAAATGTATACGCATAATTTACAACATGTATTATGATGATACACTTAGGAATGTATTTAGAGAAAAGAAATTGCTTTCTCTTACTGATATCTATATTCTAGAAATTTGTGTATTCATTAAAAACAACATAGACTTCTTTAAATTTTTTGTACTTGTACTTAAAGTGCTTTTTTTAATTAATTGGTCACTTTCTTTATGGGACAGTTTGACACGTTCTTTATGGGACAACCTGTATATTAGCAAGTAATACAAAATAAGCAATTTGATTTATTACTGTTTTGTCAGCAATAAATTGTACCAATTTAGCAGTCGTCCTCTATTCAACGTCTTAATGCGGAACTGATATGATGTCATACAGACATGTCATGACAAATGTTTTTTTAATGGATTTCATCTCGGATTATTTAAGACTACCTTTTGCCCGCGGCTTCATTCGGGTTAACCTTTAACCTTTAACCTTTAACCGTTAACCTACCAAAATTCATCAAAATCCGTTTAGCGGTTTATGCGTGAATGCGTAATAAATAAACAAACAAAAAAAGCTAATTTTTGCATCATTATATAAGGTGACTGCTAGAAACTGCAAGAAACTTCAAGGGCTGGTCAGGTCAAGTGTTTTAAATATGACAAAAAACATTGCAGATTATCGCCCAGCTGACGCGGACGGGTCAACAGACGGGTGGGTCAACGGCCGGCCGCTGCCCGCGCGTTGTAAATAAGTAATAGTTTATTCTTTTATTTTATCTTACTTATGTTATTGCTTTAAAATAAATTAGGTACTCAAAGACTATCAAATTTAAATTCATAAAATGAATTATTTACTTAATAAAAAAAAAAAATCGAATTTCTTTTTGTCATTTTTGTCATTTCTAAAACGCTTGACCTGACCAGCCCTTGAAGTTTCTTGCGGTTTCTAGCAGTCGCCTTGTATTATCAAATTTTTTTTTATTATTATTAAACATTAAAGTGAAGTCGCTGTTTTGCTGTGTCAGTGCGGCCCCGCTTTCTCCTTCTAAACTGCTCAACATTGGATTTTATTCAGTTGTCAGTGATAAAAAGATCGATAAAGGAAGATGGGTTTTTTATAACTCCAATTTGAAGATGTATACGGTAGGTCGATGTAGACGGCGATGTGCTCACCACACCTGTCATTCTGAGCAGTGAAGTCGCTATTTGGTGAAAAGTCGACTATGGTGGAAGACTGCTTTTGCTGTCCTCATTGCCTAGTCTCTGACTAACCCTTATAGACTTGATTATAATATGTATAAAAAGTATTCAAACTAGACTTTTCCTTAAGTCATACATCGAAAACTATTGAAAATCGCGGAACACACATAGGGGTAATTTGGATGCCCATAGGGCTGCTCTACCTCTGGGCTTCCGCTTGACCATATATCTTGGGACACTTGGTATAGTATTTAATATACAGCCATGACATATCCACCATCCACCATAGAGGTCCATTGTCTAAATATTGGTGACAGATTTTTTTAAATCGGATTAGTAGTTCCGGAACTACCTCATAAGTACATACAAACTTACAAACATAACCTCTTGTTATTAACTCGTATAAGTGTAGATTTGTTTTATAATTTGAGGGTCACCTAATATGAAATGTCAAGTTTAGAATTAACAAATCGATCAAAAATTCTCTATTTAATATTTTAAATGCCTTTATTTAAATATGATAGGTACTTACTTACCTACGTAGCTCGTTCCTATTTAAATAGAAAATGCAAGACGGTTTTGTTTGTACAACTATCATTACATGATTTTTATAAAATCTTTACGTAGGTAGTAGGTACTTGTAACAAGTAGTAAGTTTGATAAGGCAAATATAATTGTTTGTTTAAATTATTTTTAATTTATCTAAGTAGGTATATGAATTTAATAATATATAAATTATAGTTACATTACTATTGTTTAATTGTATTAATATTTTAAATAGAGACCAACTGTCCCTCCAGAAAGAACCAATGACGTTCTCGTTAAAAAACCACTCTTGACCTGACCTCTAACAGCGCACTGTCTGTCAGAGCAAATATGATCGCTCATAGGTTTACTCGCTGTTCCTGGGGCGTCAAAATTTCTCTCTTCAGAGCATTTTGTACGTCCTTTTACACGAGCAGCCTATGGATAAACTACACCACAAAACAGTACGGCGCCTTGCGTGTCCAATTCAAAAATGCCTTTAGGATGCTGCTGGGGCTGCCTCGGTTCTGCAGCGCATCAGGGATGAGTGCGCAATACCGCGTTGACTGTTTCTACACCACAATGCGCAAGCGGTGCACATCCCTGGTGCGCTGGGTCAGGGCTAGCCAGAACAGCTGTTTTCTGAGCGTTTTGACTGTCAGTACATGAATCATTGCTGTATGATACATGTACTGACTTCCATTTGACTATGACCACACATTATTTTATTTATATTTTTGTTTGATTTTTTTATTGAATAGCATAAGTTTTTGTTTTTATTGTGTTTTATGATTTTATTTTTTTTCTTTGTAGGGTCGGGGAGGGAGCAGTGGCTCGAATGTGCTATGCTAGAAAGTAAAAGAGCCTAGTCAGTGAGCTGCTCCGGCGACATGGGGATGTGTTATGATGTGTTTTTGTTTCTGATTCTGTCAAAATTACATTTTAAGGTAAGTTTCACTTAATTTTTCTTAACTCTTACGAGATTTTTAAGTTGGCAACCAACCCTAGTGATAAGTGTGTGTGTATGTCTCTCCGCTGATCAAAGGGCTTTGAAATAAAGTCATCTACAATAAATGTATGGGTATCTTAAGGGCTTAATCAACGCGCTTGTCAAATGGCAATACAAACTCGGGGTGTGCATCGCCAAATCAGAAACGATCATTGCCCAACCTGAGAGTTGAACCTAGTATTCAGATATCGATCCAATTGCTTTGCCACTCGTCCACCATCAACATGTAATAACGAAAGCAAATATAAAGTAAAAAAGAACGGTTAAAAATTTTTTTTTGGCAAAGGCGTACTACACGTAATGCCTAAACGCCCAGTCATCAGGTCAATGACTCGAAATGTTATTTGTACTCAAACATTCTGCAAATTAAACAGTTGCCAAAAACTCCAAGTGATAATACGAGTGGAAGTAAACATTTACTTGTGAAATATTGAATCATCCGGCTTTTACGGCCATTGGGCGCGTTTCCAAATTGTGTTATTAAAACACTTTAATAATAATAAAGGAGTTAACACAAATGGCCTATCTACTTAAAATACGGTGATGGGGGCAACGCCGCGGTTCGACATAACATCTAAATAAAATTAGACAATTACTGTCTCAATATAGCGCTAACATAGGTAATTTATTGGAGCTTCAGCTTGTTTTGTACAGTCATCGTCAGATTTATCAAAGCACCTTATGCGTTCATTATTATCTTGGCATTTGAGAAAAAATAACTTTTTGTTTTCTTTTTTGTTAGCATGGTTGCAAAATTACATTCTGTGATAAGGACTTCGCATCGGCGGCGGCGCAAAGCTGTGTTCAATGCACTAGCTTAAAGGCGCGTCCGCTGCGCCATGTTTTGAACAGAACATTGTTGGAAAACATAAAACAGGGGCGTGGCCTAAATGTTTTGTCGAACAAATACACTTGAACGTGTTTGCCGGAGTTTGTGGAAAACATCCCCCACGGTCGTCTGCGGGCGGAGGGGATCTTTCATTTTATGTTTGATTTTGACGCAGAAAGACGTTTCGCTCGGAATTAAATTTCTTGTTATAAGGTATATTGAAAGAGCGTTGCTGTAAAGTAAGGTCTGACACGAAATCTACTTCTTTTTATTCTTCCGAGAACTAAATCCACCACAGCCAAAACAATGTTCACGTCTTCCTCGTCGCTGCTCATTTTTTTAAATGTAAGTTTTGTTAAAAAACTTTGTTTACTGAACAATGTTTGTTCAAAACATGGCGCAGCGGACACGCCTTAAGCAGCAGTAGCAGTAAGCACATACATACATACACACATAAACTCACGTCTGTTTATACAATTTATGGTAAGCACAGCTTCGTTCATTGTCGGGATGATCGCAAAGTCGGAAGGATGCCGAAGTGATGGAAAGTGATGAGAAATAGAGATTGTGTGTGTGACCTAACACCGGTAACATTCCGTACAATGCAATGCCTATTTTTGCACATAATCCGCAACCGGCATCAGGCCTGGCGCACTCCGCGCTTTAGGTATGAAGCTACAAGTAGCCGACCGGACGGACGCCCGCGAACACTCTGCAGTCGTTAGAAGAGATAAGAGCTACGCGATAGTACGCGATAGAAAGAGAGGCAACTTCTAGGTGAATTTAACTGTAGGTATGGGAGCGGTGTGAGACCTGAATTGCACTTTATTGTGTCTCAGCAAGGGTCGCTATTTATTTAAATGACTTATCGGAGTCAATCTTCTGTACTTGTACTATTATTATTCTATGCCGACATACGCTAATAAAGATTATTCCGACCACCTATACGCGATATTTACGAAACTGGCCATACCCCGTTAGCAAACAACAAAAGCTCGCGATAACCCGCTAACAGCTTCCATGGAGTTTGCCGAAAACATACAAACCGTATAAATTATATTAGTTTGACTACCGTCTGGTATGTGTTTGGGTAACATGATGTAATTACTAATTAAAAACATACATTATATCCACGACTATTATCCCCGAAGGGTTATTTGGAGACCAGGCAACGAGGACCGCAAAAGCAGTCCCCTGCCGTAGTCCGGCACGGTCCACCTCCTTGGTCGAGTGGTTTGTACACCGGTTTTCATGGTGTCGCCATCTCTGAGGTCCCGGGTTCGATCCCCGGTCGGGTAAATTTAGAAATTATTGTTTTCTAAGTTGTCTCGGGTCTGGGTGTTTTCTATGTATAATAAGTATGTATTTAAGTATTTTAGGTATGTTTATCCGTTGTCTAGTAACCATTTAACGAGTTTCTTCGAAGCTTCTCTTGAGCTAGATAATTGGTGTGATTGTAGAGAAGATTTATTATTATTATTATTTATTTATCAGCCTATAAACGTCCCACTGTTGGGCACAGGCCTCCCACGTAAACAACAGCACGTGGGGATGTTGGGCCATAACCCACCACGCTGGCCCAATGCGGGTTGGTGGGTTTTAACGACTGTCATCTTACAACAACAACCGGGACCAACGGCTTAACATGCCTTCCGAAGCACGGAGGAGCTGGAGATATTTTTATTTGGTCACCCATCCAGCGACCCGGCATTGCGCAAGTTTCTTAGCGAGCAAGATCGCAAGCCGAACGCACTAGCGCTGCGCTCTACCAAATGCTAATTGCAAAATGTCAGCGTGACAGATAGTAATGTATGTAAGAATCTTAGATTTTATGAATAAGTTCAACATCATAAGACCAGAACAATACGGTTTTTTAAAGGGTAAATCAACTGCATTAGCTACTTTCTCACTTGTAAGGAAATTGCTTGAACATACCGAACCGGACACCGGTTTCAGCATTGTTCCTAGACATGAGCAGCGCATTTGATTTTGTTGCCCACCATATTCTTCTAAGAAAATGTTATCTCTATGGCATTAGAGGTCTGGCTCATGATTTACTAGTTAGCTTTCTTACTAACAGAAGACAATATGTAGAGATAACAAGGATGAATGAAAAAAAAGAAGTCAATGTCTATAGATCATCAACCAAAACTAATAACATGGGGGTGCCTCAGGAGAGCATTCTGGGTCCATTACTTTTCTTATTGTATATCAACGATTTACCGGATGTTACAAATTAGGAATGCATTCTTTTTGCGGACGATGTCAGTATAATTATACCAAGCGAAAATAATAAAGATTATAACCAAGAAATTAACTTATGTCTAAATAAAATAGATGATTGGTTAAAACACAATAATTTAAAATTAAACCTAAAAAAACCACTTATATACAATTTATAAATAAGAATGGAAGGAAGAAATTACTAAACGTATCAGTTAGAAATCAAATAATAAATGAGTTCAATGAAACAAAATTTCTTGGAATCACTCTGGATGACAAATGCACTTGGACAAATCATATCACCCATATTTGTGGAAAATTTCATTCCTTCTCTTACGTACTATGGCGTCTTGCTAAGATTACTAACGAGTCAACCGCTGTTCAAGCCTACCATGGCTATGTAGGCTCATTACCTAAGTACAGAATTGTTATATGGGGTAATTCAAGTCAAATCGGGCAAGCTTTAATCACCCAAAAGGCATGTTTAAGAGCAATTTGTAACGTTGACATCATGACCTCCGGTAGACCATTATTTAAAAGGCTGAGAATTTTGACCGTTGTATCTATGTATATTTATGAGATCTGTGTTTTTGTTCGATTGCATCCAGAGTTGTTTGAAAAATCAACTCGGGTTAACAGCAGATAACCTAATAGGCTGGCACTGCCATTAGTAACAACGACGTCATATGCAAGAAACAGTTACATAATGGCCGTAAAAGTTTTTAATGGGCTTCCTGAAGAGCTTAAGATGCTACCAGTGACCATTTTCAAAGCCAAACTCAAAAAACGGCTCATTGAAGAATGTTTTTATTCTTTAAACGAATACTTCAACTGTTGATATTGAATTTGCTATTTTTAAATTGAATATTATTTAATTATATATTGAATTGAATTGAATATTATATAAATAACTTAAATTTCATAAATACTAGTTTAAAAATGTTAATTTTATTTTTTATTTTAATTTTATTTTTTGCGTACCAGTTTCTGGTGAAATGTGTGGACTTCAATGTATTTACCTTAACACCACATATATACCATGTTTTATGCGAATAAAAAGTTTTTGACTTTGTCTTTGAGCTCATCGTCGCTACATGCTGTTGGGTGTATGTGCAGTCTTTAGTCCGTTAGTCGCCTTTTACGACACCCAAGAGAAAAGATGGGGCGGTAGTATTCTATTAATGAGCCGCTACTAGAACAGCAACATACCTAATTACAAATTGGAAATGTGGAAATAATTCCTACAGCCAGCACCTTTTGGAGTACGCGTGCTACTCTCCGGAGTCAACAATTTACAGTCTCTAATATTCCATCACGCACTAAGAAATTTGATGACTTGTTTGTTTGTCGCACCTCCAAAAGATGGAATAGTCTACAAGCACACGTATTCCCTCCTACCTATGAAATAGGGTCCTTCAAACGAGGCGTGAAGAGGCACTTGTGGGCCGGCAGAGTGAGGGTGACTGATGCTACGTCTCTTACGCTGCACCAGTTATCCTCGCGCCTAGACTTCACTTCCACCTAACATCAGATGGAGTGGGGTCATTTGCCGGGCTTAGTATAATAAAACCCTTCAGGCATTCCGGGTGAGATGCTCTTCCAATTAAGTTACCGTGGCTCTTAGCCATCCCGCTGAAAGACTTCATCAGACTATTTACTTGTTACTTTGAAAGCCAACCGTGTCGCGCACGTTTCCCATACAATCTTCCAAGTCGAAATTTTTAAAGACTAATAAGCCATTTTTTTGATACTTTGCATGCTATCGTAAAATACAGGAATCTAAATAGTTCGTTGAAAACATTTAAAAAAAAAGTTTATATGGCTGAGTTATAGCAATAACTAAGTTAAATAAAAGTTGTTTTTATGTTTTCAACAAATTGTTTAGATCTCTATATTTTACTTCAGCATGTCGAGTTTCATCAAAATTGGCTTAGTGATTTTTAAAAATGTTAACTTGGAAATTTGTATGGGAAACCGAAATGTATAAACCCTAGGCAACCGTAGGCATCGCGTTGCATAGGCACTGTCGAGAAAGTTCCGGGTCGACCACTGTACGGCGATATTCGCTTGCACACGATCGTACGTAGGCGCGGTCGGAATGGGCACCCCTCTTCCCTTGGGTGTCGTAAAAGGCGACTAACGGACTAAAGACTGCACATGCATCAAACACCACCTGTCACGATGAGCACATGTGCAGTCGCTATTTGGTGAAAAGTGGACTATGGCGGAGGACTGCTTTTGCTGTCCTCATTGCCTAGTCTCTGACTAACCCTTCTAGACTTGATTATAATATGTATGTATGTTTTGAAAACCAAAGGCGCCCATTCAATGTCAACAACAACATCCGATCTTAATATTTTTGCAAGTATTAAAAATCAGTTAAAAATACTAGGCCTACTACTACCTACCTGCCTAATTATGCTAAGTGTTTGTATAATTTATTAATTTTAACGTAATATTTCTTGCGAATAAAATAACAAATTGGGAAATGTTTTAAAGAAGTCCGGCTTTATCTGGCTAAAATAAATTGTATGTTGGTAAAGATAACTGAAAAGTTATTCCTGTAACAATTAATCATACTTTTATTTAAGTACTAGCGGCCGCTCGCGGTTTTACCCGCGTGGTTCCTGTTTCCGTAAGAATATCGGGTTAAAAATTATCCTATGTTAATCCTGGTTATAAACTATTTGTATGTCGAATTTCATTCAAATCCATTCAGTAGTTTTTACGTGAAAGAGTAACAAACATCCATCTATACTTAAAAACTTTCGCGTTTATAATAATAGTAGCATTGATGTAAAAAAGATTAGTAGGATAGTAGGATTATTTTATGTATTCAAGGCTTAGTTTTATTAAAGAGTGTAATTTGGGAACATACAATGAGGCTGGCATATCCGTGGCAAAAGCCCCGAACTAAATAAAGAGAAAAAAAATTATCAGCTAAAAGGTTATCTGGCGAAGGAATAAACCGCAAACAGCCAGGCAGTGTCAGATTATATTTCCTACAGGATATATTATTCCCGTGGGAGAATACGAATGTGTTTGCTGATGTAGGTACCGGAAACCACAGTAAGTCATAGTTTGGTTTAAGTTGATACACAGATAACATTTATTTAAGTACTTTAATATGAGTCAAAGAGCTTATTTGGAAGGTTGTAAACTCGTTTTGTCAAGGACGATCGCCTTTACGTCTACGGTATTATTGAAATAAAAATTGCACCTTGAACTTTTTTTTAAACGTATTACGGCTGAAGACTCTACTGATGTTATGTGGAAATGGAATCCAGGCCCTAGGATCTATTCTGTGGTCCAGGATCAGTCGCCCTCACCTAGCAGGCTCACAAGTGCCTCTTCACGCCAAGTTTAAAGGACCAAAGGTAAGACTTTAAACTTTCGCGTTGCGTTGTATTAAAACTACGTTAACGGGATTGAACCTCAAGCAGTAAGTATATGTACTTACATACATACATAGTATCACGACTATTATCCCCGAAGGGTTAGTCAGAGACTAGGCAATGAGGACAGCAAAAGCAGTCGTCTACCATAGTCCAAATAGCGACTGCATATGTGTTCAGCGTGACAGGTAGTGAGCCTATTGCCGCTCTATGCTGTTAGACGTATGTGCAGTCTTTAGTCCGTTCGGTTAGTCGCCTTTTACGACACCCAAGGGAAGAGAAGGGGTGGTAGTATTATTTCACCGCTACGAGACACGTTCATAATTATATGTAATGTACTTACTTACAAAACTAATCGTGTTCAGTCCCGTTAACATAGTTTTAGGACCAAAAGGTCTTTATTGATCGAAGTCATTCGCGGTCACGAGTCTTTAGCTCTCCGCTCTGCTGTCACGCGCATACCGTTCTCCTAACGTCATCATAACATAACGCATACGTCACTATGACATCACGCGTGTCACCTTTATTAGCGTTAGGGTAAAGGCACCGAAGGGCACGCATTACCAAAGAGTTAACGCAGTGCTACTAAATCTTCTAAATATATAAAAAGAAAAACTGACGTAATTACTGACTGACTTAAGTAATAAAGCACAGCCCAACTACCAGGATTAGAAACTTGAAATTTTGCACCATTGCTTCCTTTTATTGTGTAGATGAACACTACTTTACGGGGGGAAAAATGGGAGGTAAATCTATATACATTAGAATCTAGTGCTTACTGGTAGAATAACAAGAAAAAAACAGCAATTTATTTTCACGTAAACGTAACCAACCTTACTGAGAAGCTCCGACTAGGTTTACCATCTGACCGAATAAAGCCGGTCTTGACCGGATTTTTATGTATTGGACCAGACTCCGCCCGGATTTCACGTCAGACCGGATTTTTACATACATTTCCTCCCGCTCCTCCTCCAGGAATTCCTATTGATGACGCAAAACTATTTGAAGAGTTCTGTCTGCTGAAGAAATTTCTAAACACAAAGCAGAACGATTATTATGAAGAGCTTGCTGAAAAGCAATGGTGTATGTTTTTAAATAGGTCACGAGTTTCAGAACTTCTGAAGATTTGTCAGTATTTCTTTAGTATTTTGCCTCACAATGCAAATGTGGAGCGAGTCTTTTCTCTCAAGACTTCTCAATGGAGCAACGAAGGAAATAGACTTTCAGTGGAGTCAGTAAGAGCCATATTGCTTACGAAATACAACTATAAACACGTAACGTGCGAACAATTTTATAGTGAAACTAGTTGACCCGACAGACGTTGTCCTGTCTTAATTATGAATATTGTAAAAAATATTTAAAAAAAAGTGATTATTTTATTTTTTTCTTTTATAAGAACCTTCTCCTGACCATAACAAACACAACAAAAAAAGAATTAGCGAAATCGGTCAAGCCGTTTTCATGTTATGTCGTGACAACGGAAAACGGGTTTCATTTTTATATATATAGATTGCTGGAAAAGCCGACTTTTTGAATGCGGTTGCTAGCAACCAAAAATATAAGAACAAATATAAATACTAACAGACTCCACTTTTTCAGTTGTATTTATTGGTTATTAAATGTTATTAAGTACCTACTATGATTTTTATTTTAAACACATGGCAGGATTTTTTTTTCAAAATCAGAATTTTTTGACTTGGCAGACAGGATTTTTCATTTCTGGTCCTGGTAACCCTAGCTCCAACCGATTTATAACCATGATAATGCCAATCTTATTCGCACCATTAAGCCTTGTATTATACGATATCCTCAAATATTTGCCAACACGCAGAGGCGCCGTCTTGACAAATTAGGAGACGGTTGACATTGACTTAAGCACAAGAATGTTGACATTACTATAAATAACTTCTGCCTAAGTTCGATAGAGCTGTGTCGCGTATTGGCTTATAAAAGAATACTACCGACCCCTTTTCCCCCTTGGGTTTCGTAAAAGGTGACTAACGGACTAAAGACTAAAGACAATACATCCAACAGCATAGAGCGGCGATGGACTCACCACCTGCCACGCTGTGCACATGTGCAGTTCTAACTTGGTGAAACGTCGACTATGGCAGTGGACTGCTTCTGGTGTCCTTATTGCCTAGTCTCTGACTAAGTTTGTGGATAATAGTCGTGATTAAAATATGTAATTAACTATGTAAGTATATATGTTAAGCAACTTTTAAAATGTCGGGTCACGGAAGGACGTGCGCCGGAGACTTCAAGGACTGTCCTCCGTCTGCCTGCACAGACGTTTTACAAGTCCGACTAACCATGGTATTATAACTAGACAAACTAGACTGCGCGCTAAGTTGCGGCCCATGTTTTGAGAGAGCCCTATTGCTGTCGGTTGCAGTGCAGTTGACCTTTACAGCGTAACCCTTTTAGGGGCGGCGAGAAACTTACAGATTCTTTAATAAGCAGTGTGACAAAATACCCTCAGAGGGTTTCTAGTGGGGGATGACATCTTGCATGTGATTCCCCCCTCCCCCCAGATTCTCCTTTGTTTCGAGTCGGTTGACTAGAGCGGAAATCCTGGGGCGCCAGGAGGCAATGTCGTAGTTGCGGCCTATGGACTATTCTAAGCGATTGCGCAAAAACTTGATTCGCGGTGTTGTCTCTAGTTATAATACCTCAATGAAACAAAAGGACAAAATCAAGCGATCCTTGGCCCAGTAAACCAGTTTCTTAACAAAACAAACGATTCGAGTATAATATAGCATCGCCAAACGAGCCGTGTGGTAGGTACTAAACCGACCGTTCTCTAAAAGGTTATTTTCGGAACGCATCAAAACACATATAATGCAAGAAATAAAATTACTAAAGATGTATAATAGTAATAATATATTTTTTTAATCGGTCTAATTCCTTTTTTATCTGTGATAATGATTAATTAGTAAACTTAAATGCTTTTAGTAGAGGGTACGGCACATAAAAATATGAAAAACACTATCCCAAAAAAGGAATTACTAAATTGTTATTATTATTGGTCTATTTATAAACTATTTTATTTTGTCGGGTCAATTTAGAAATTATGTTTTTCTAAATTGTCTCGGGTCTGGGTGTTTTCTATGTATAATAAGTATGTATTTAAGTATTTTAAGTATGTTTATCCGTTGTCTAGTAACCATTTAACGAGTTTCTTCGAAGCTTCTCTTGTGCTAGATAATTGGTGTGATTGTAGGAAAGATTTATTTATTTATTTTATTTATTATTTATTTATTTATGGTCTCTTTGTGTTTATGTACATTTATCCGTTATCTTACCATATTAACTTCATTTCATTTTATCTTGGTCTAGATAATTGGTGGGAGCGTAAACATTTATTTTTATTTTTTTATTTATCGATCCTGTTTCTGTTCTTAAGATCTCTGCGTGATTTTAATATGTAAATTTATTAGTAGACAACATAAATTTTCTTACAAATAACGTAACAATGCGCATAAAATATAGGTAAAGGTCATTCGTAGCATAGTAATCGCTTCCTATCGTCACAGAGCCTTAAGCGGTGCGCAAACGTAATGTTCATTTTTTATATACATACTCGTACATAATATAATCATGATTAGTCCCCGAAGGATTAGTCAGTGACTAGGCAAGGAGGACCGAAAATCCTCTGCCATAGTCCATTTTTCACCAAACAGCGACTTTTTTATTTATAAAAAGGAGTCAAACGCGCAGGGTGGTCACCTGATGGAGAGTTATCACCGCCGCCCATGGACACCCGCAAAACCAGAGGAATCGCAGGCGCGTTGCCGATCTTAGGCTCGTTTCTTGAAGATCCCTAAGTCGTAACTAAATGTTAGTGAACTAAAACTCGCTGCCATCTTGTTTACCCAATAACAATCCAAATAGCGCTGGTGTTCTAACTCAAGAGTACGAAACATCACAATACCACAGAATAAATAATAGTAACAATACCTACTAATCTCGATCGATCGAGATCGGTTTCAAGAGTATGCATGCTGAGCGCACTGCATCTCGCGTTCTTTTGTACAGACCTACGTTATTGTACCGTGTCGGCAACAAAAGTGTCTACGTTTGCGCAGCGCCTTAGTTTATTCTACAATAATATTATAAAGAGTAAACATTTGTTAGTTTGTTTGTATTGAATAGGCTCCGAAACTACTAAACCGATTTAAAAAATTATTACACCGCTTTGAAGCTACACTATTTCCGGGTGACATAGGCTATTTTACATTTTCAAAAAGAATAGGAATCCTTACTAAAACTCAAATAAATCTAAGAAAACTATTGATGATAGAATAAAATTATGTACTATGGCTTTGCAGAACACACCATTATCTACAAAAGTGTCGCGATAGCTTATGTCTATCTATTTTAGTTACGTCACAATAAGTGTTCTTGGGGAGAGGGAGTCATTTTAAAAAATTCGTCACGGGGTACGGCTAACAAAGTCGCCGGCGGTCTGCTAGTTAGATTATAAAACGACACAATCATCTGTTTGACGTCACCTAGCCTTCTAGTGCACTTGACAGATGACCAATAAACTGCAGACGTATCGAGTATCGATTCATACATTATATCGGCGACGCCTCCGCGAAGACCTCGAAATCATTGTTGTAAATCATAAATATGTGTCAACAATAATGGAACATGATTGTATCGATTTGTTTGTATTTGGGCAGTACCATGCAGTAGGTTGGTACATAAGTAGTTTTATTAACCCCTTGAGGATCGTAAAACCAGACACAATTAAAAATCAATTGTTTCGCGACCGCCGGCGGTCTTATGATACTTGACCTATTAAACTACTACTGAGAAATTTATTGAAAAGTGGAGCAGCAAGCCTAGTGGACACGCGACAATGGTTGATCAGTATTTTTAATAAGGCTCTAACACACGAGCAGCATAGTTTGCTTGCTGTCGACGTATGTAACTGCAGTCGACGTTAGGAATCCGCGGCTAGTTGTCAACATGTCGTCGGCAAACTGGCGACGTTTCAAATGCTTGCCGCAGGCAGGTCGACAGGTAGGTGACGATACCCTAAGAAGTAACGACATACGTACGATCAAGGAACTTCCTGGTCGACCACTACTAAGGTTACCCGTACTCTAAAATAGAGTATTGTACTCTTTTCATGTAGGCGTACTCTATAATCTACGACACCAATAGAGTACGCTAAAATATTGGCTTAAATACTCTATTTACGAAAAACTGATCTTTACTGGTTATGAGTACTTCAGCGTTCACTGAGAGGAGTCTTTTCCCTTATGAATGTAAAGTGGAGAGACGAAAGAAATAGAGCTACCTTAAAGTTAATAAAAAACGAGTTGATTATATTTATTAATCTAAATTTTGATTGCAAAGAGGCTGTTTGAGGATGTCGCAAATAGTAACAAAAAACACGTTTTTAAGGACAAATATATAATTATATTCTTTTTTACGCTATGTAAGTACTCTATTTTTGTTCTAACAAATTTCAAAATACTCTATTCGTCCTAAAAAAAGGTGGCGCGCCCGTTTTCAGGTTTCCCTACGATCCCAACAGACTTTTGCTACATTCACTCCCATCATTCTTTATACGTCTGCACATACATCCAACAGCATAGAGTGGCGATGTGTAGTCGCTGTTTGGTGAAAAGTGGACTATGTAGAGCTTTTGCGGTCCTCATTGCCTAGTCTCTGACTAACCCTTCGGGGATAATAGTCGTGATTATATGTAAATTATGTTATTTGTAAATTACTGTGGTCTTAGCGACTGTTGCGAATAAGCCCCTTCGTACACAAGGCTACAGAAATCTTCGATACTCGACAATTTAAGTCTCCAAGCGACTACTGCCATATAAATTGGAGTCGCGGTACAAATGTCGGCGACGCGACTCGTGTACGAAGAACCTCAATGGATTTGTATGGCACTAGTCACTTGGAGACTAAAGCGCAGGCCACACCGCCAGCGGGCGGGCGAGCGGGCTAGGCGGGCGAACATCATTTCAGCTCTTTACATACCTACTTCGGTTCACACCGCGAGCTACCGACTAACCTATGTCAGCGATGCGAGCCAAGCTAACGAAATATCAAACAATTCCAGCGAAGCTACTCGTTCACCTCGTTAGGCGCGCCAGCTTCGCTAGCTTCGCTCGCCCGCTCGCCCGGTTCGTTCGCCAGTTGAAACGGGGAGGGTTTCAAGTATTCGGACTTTCGGACTAGTCGACGCTCGCGCCCGCTCCGCCCCCTCCGCCCGCTCGCTCGTCCGTCCGTAGTTTTCGGTGTGAACCCCATAGTGTAGCTCGCCAATATTCCGCGTAGCTTGTATGGTTTCCTTCTATCGCTTCGACCGCCCGCCTAGCTCGCTCGCTCGCCCGCTAGCGGTGTGGCCTGCGCTTAAAATTGTCGAGTATCGAAGATTTGCGTAGCCTTGTGTACGGAGGGGCTAACACATATCGCGACCGACCGACCTCCGTGGCGTTCAGTTTAAATAGGTGCGTAAGTAGATATTTGCACAACACTGTTCCATATTTTTATCTTTCTAATGTAAATCGGCGATGCATGTAAAGCGAGGCCTCGTGTTTTGGCACAATGATGAATTTTAATTGTTTGTATGTACTTTAGTTACCGTGTGCCGTCGGCCATGCGCGCGATAGCGACTTGGCCAAGTCGGGAGATCGGTTGGCGTTTTTTATTATTATTTAATTGTTACTATTTTATCGTATGTTTGGTATTAGGTACATAATCCCGCAATTGATCTATCCTGTTAAGTGCAAACAAAAACCACAATCGAGGAGCTTCCCGGTTGACCACTTCGGAGTTTCCCGGCTGACCACTTTTTGGCTTATTTTACTATTGTTATGTATTATTATTGGCTTGCACTACACAAGATGGACTACGTACGTGCGGTGGGAATCTCATGTGAGAGAACTGCAAAAGCCACATCGCATGCCGTGGCTGTCTTTAATTAAAAACTGTACTTAGGTTAAGTTCGGCATTCACCCTATACCTACTGTTAGTTTTTTGGTACATGTTTTTGTTGACTGCCCAATAAATAATAATAAAAAAATTGTCCACTACCATAGTCCACTTTTCATCAAATAACGACTACACATGTGCTCAGCTTGACAGGTCGTAAGCCGCTCTATGCTGTTGGAAGTATGCGCAGTCTTTTTTTTTAGTGTAAGTGCTGTCGGTCGCAGATGACCTTAACATCTTTACCGGGCTTGTTTGGGGGCGGCGAGAAACTTAGCCGGTAGGGGGCGCAGCCTTAGTCCGTAAGTCGCCGCCCAGGGGAAGAGGTGGTAGTATTGTTTCACCGCTACGCAACACGGTTAAAAAAAAGTTGTTCCACATAATAACTGAAAATACTATTCAACCTAAATGTATGGAACAGCATATCCACCATCGGCCTTATCATCACCCAATAGGGCAAAGTGCTTTGCAGTATATAAAAAAAATAAGTAAGTAAGTAATTCGTTTTATAACTTTACTGTGTAGAAACCTTCGATTAACAATACAACTAGATGTCAGATCGGCGCTAAAAATATGTGTCGGTAAATAACAGCCCACTTGAGAAGTGAGCTCTTATTTTCTCGCAAGGCAATAACAGGAAAAAGTACTTTATTTGTTGCCGCCTAAGGTTGATATCACCACTAGATGTTATTGACGTCTTTACATTTTTTAACCGACTTCAAAAAAGGAGGAGGTTCTCAATTCGGTTGTATGTTTTTTATGTTTGTTACCTCAGAACTCAATCATTATACACCGATTTAGAAAATTATTTTTTTATTTAAAGGGCATACTTCCTGAATAGTCCCATTTTTATCAAAATCCAGTTCTGATGATGGAATCCTCAGGAATTGAGGGAAATCCACAAATATTGTAGGTATACCTATAGCGATTTTGGTATTTTCAGCAATATGTCAAGAATTTGCATTCAGAAAGTATCATTTGATGAAGTAGAACTGATGAAGAAGACCACAGAATGTCATTGGAACTCCTCAATGATAAGTATTTCACGGGTGGCGATAAGATAGCTCGATTAAGATAGTTAAGCGACTATGACGAATTAAAAGAAGGCAGGTAGCGGAAATCAATTCTGATGGTGGAATCCTTGAGGAATTGAGGGAACTCCTCAAATATTGTGGGCATACCTATAGCGATTTTGGTATTTTCAGCCATAGGTCAAATGAGATCCACTCCGGCAATAAATTCTTCCTAACTAATATTGTAAATGCGAAAGCGTGTTTGTTTGTCCGTCTCTCACTTGCGCATCGACCTGATTTTTGCACACAGCTGAAGAACAATAGTGACATAGGCCACTTTTTATCACTCCTTCCGAAACATTTCTATTAGGATTTAAAAATACAATATTCACATTGTTAATTCTGTCACTTCTTGTCTAAATTCTTCTTAACAACTTTATGCCGATGACTTACAAATTTACTCTCAGGCCTCGGCTGAGAACCTCTCAGAAGTGATTGAGCAGATCAATGGGCTTGGCGATCGATCTACTACTGGAGCAAGTCAAAAACGTCCCTCTAGTTTGCCTAACGGTGAACCCTAGTAACTCGCAAGTCATCATCGTAGGGGGTCTATACAGCGTTCACGAGTAAATCCGGATAACTTGCCGTCTGTTTTGGATGTTGATTTCCTACTTTGTGATAGGCGTTTCTCGTTTTCTTCGCTTGTCGCATTTATACGGCGCTGTCTCATACAAGTAGCACGTTTTGTAGGTTTACCAATATTCGCTTTCGATAAATAGAACGGAACGATTTACTAAAAAGCGAGAAATAAACAAAAATTTTAACAAAATAAAAAACCGACTCCAAAAAATTTTACTAAAACAAATGCACTAAAACGTAAAAAATAATTGCGTAGTTTAGTTTGTTCAATTTACTTGCAATATTAACCTATATTTTGGCAATGGGACAATATGGGCTAATATAATAATAATATAGTATGTCTTTTAATGTTTATGTTTACATTGGCTGGCACAGACTCCAAAAATATTTCTTAAGATTATAAGATTGAGTAAAATAAAGGTTAATATTGCAAGTAAATTGAACAAACTAAACTACGCAATAATTTTTTACGTTTTAGTACATTTATTTCAGTAAAATTTTTTGGAGTCGGTTTTTTTTTAAATGACAGGAGTACCTAATCATTGTTTTGCTCGTTGTTTGTTACGAATGATGAAAAAGTATTTATTCACGTGGACATAATTTAGCTTTGATTTTGTATGTGACGCGTTATCTAGTTGGTATTGTAGATCGAAGGTGAAAACAACTACAAAATTATCGGAACGAACTGGCCGGCTTCTCTGCACTGCACCATTTTGAACGAATGACTGATGTGATGAATGACAAACGGAAAACGTCACGTGTCCAATTCAAGGTGACAGTGTCATATGCATCAGAATTGAAATTGTTCAGCGCTCCTGAAATACGTGTGACAACATCGCTTTGTTTAGCATAGCAATACACCGATTGCAATTTTGCACGTGTACTAGTAATTTAGTCTACTAGAAGACTAGTACAGTCCGCATCAAAAGTAGCTTAGCATATGAAATTTTCAAATGATTGTTACGGTTGAAATGACCAGAATTGTTTGACATAGCTGTTGAGTGAAAAGTACATGACCGTCACTATAGGTAATTACAGAGAAGTTATAATTATGAACACAAAAAATGTCATATAATTCTGAAATGTTAAATGATGAGTATGTTAAGAAAGACACTTACTCACACGTGACTATTACTTTTGCATCCTTGTTTTTGTCAGCGATATATACGTTACACTAGATAGGTCCTTCCGAACATGCACTATGTTCCACTCATCTGCGGAGTCGACTCGGCACCTTGCTTTAGTGTAGCTTTGACATTCGCGCGTGCGGAGCGGCGAAAATAATTCTTTATTTCTTTTCAAAGTGTACACCTAGACGTTTACTACAATTCAGTTATCAAGTAAGTGAAATTAATTGTTATTCAAGTCATTATTATGTAGTTATATCGTATTATTAGAATAGAAAAGATATTTTTTCAATTATTGTTATTTACAATCTATTTGGGACGTCATCTTGATACACACTACGTTATCTTTGACCGATCTGGCGCTGCGGCGCTGCGATGTCTGTCTGTTGATTAAACGACATTTAAATCTTATTCCAGAATTTGAACAAATGGTTTGTATGAACGTTCTTGTCTATACTTCTAGGTCAATGGTTTTTGTTAAGTTAGTTTTGATGCTGACTGTGAATTGCGTCGCTAGTTTGATTCATCATCAGTGCAGGCCTTCCCACGTTGACAGCAGCAGATATGGAAATAAGACCATAACCTACTACCCTGTGACCCTGGTTTAGTAAATTACGATATTGTATGATTAGGTGGTTAGTTGCTCGAATTGAACGCGAGAAATCGTGGTTCAATCACGCACGTAAAAAACTCGCCACTCCGTCAGACCCCAAGCGTCCATATATGGACCCGCTCTCCACTTGACTTTGTACCGTGTTCTGATACGCTTAGAAGACTACTTTAGTATGAACGAGGTCGATTATTTCGGTTCTGTGGTACATTTTATGCATCTACTGCGTTCGATTTTTTTTTCCATTTCCGCAAATTGAATTCCCGCCAAAACGCACCTGCTGTCAAAATTTTTAGACATTTCGATTCCAAGACTGAGGGTGACGTGAGCCCACTCCGACAGTCATTTAGATTAATAGGTCACCTGTTGAAATACCAGACACAATAGAATTTCTATTGTTATCGAGTTCTAGGAGTCCTTGCGACAGACGAGGGGTTCAGGATGGGTTAACAGGACTATTATTAATGTGTTAAAGGCACAATAATAATAATCTTTTTAAAAAAAGAATTAAGAAAAAAAATTAAGAGAATATGCTTATTGTGTAAAAGTTGAAGAGTGTTCCACTCCACTAATACCTATGTATCATTTTAGCAGTAAGATGTATAAGTTAAATATTTCTTATTCTTATTCAGTATCGACTTTGCAGTAACAATTGGTTGTCTTTAAATAAGTATTTGTACGTATAAGAAAGAACTTTGAAAACTTTGTCGCGCGCGTTTAGGCTGCTCCGTGTTCGCGCGCCATCTGGCGGGCCGTCTGCTAATTTGCCGGGTCAGTATCAAATAGAAAAAAAAACCGTGTGAACCATCAACAGATGTGTCTAATTAGTAATTAATGTGTTTAATGGGTCTGCTCTTGACTCCCATCGGTACAATGGCAAATCTCTCAAAGCTGTGGAGATTCGCCAACCGACTGGATTGATGGGTTATCGGAACGCTAGGGATGGTTCCTAACAAATGCATTTTATTAAGTTTGATTAAGTAAATTATGGACAAATATGAACGATGAAGCCTAAACGTCTGAGACGTGCCAACAAAAAGTTTACTGTTGGGAAAATACCTCCCATCATTGCAATCAAGTCTACGCTAAATTTTTTTATTTTATTTTTATCTACAACTGGTAACCGCTTGGCCTTCATCTCACCTGATGGTAAGTGACGATAAGGCCGAAGGTGGAAGCGCGCTTTACCCGGAATCCTTAGTCACTGAAGAACTATGGCTACCTTATCTCAAACTGTTGGAACACAACAATGCTATAAACATCGTTGTTATCGCGACAGACTTAGATAAGATGGTGGTAGCTAGCCAGGCGGACTTAACAGCCCTAGCACCAATCAAACCAAGTACCTACACAAAGATGTAACCCTCGCTGGGAATCGAACCCGGGACATCTGGGTCTGAGACCGGTGGCTTAGCCACTAGACCACAGAGGCGGTTAAGTATAAATAGGTATTGGGTTTCTGGTGGAGGTGTTTATTCTCGTCCAAAATACCGCAGTGTCTCAAGACGAAAGTCTTCGACCAGTCTGTGTTGCCAGTGATGACATACGGTACCGAAACGTGGTCGCTCACTATGGGCCTAATAGGCAGGCTCAAGTCACGCAAAGAGCAATGGCCCTCTGGCTATGCTCGGGGTTTCTCTACGTGATCGAATCAGAAATGAGGAGATTCGTAGAAGAACTAAAGTAACCGACATAGCCTAAAGAGTCGCCAAGCTCAAGTGGCAATGGGCAGGGCACATCGCCCGTACAACGGATTGCCGTTGGGGCAGAACGGTTCTCGAGTGACGACCGCACACCGGAAGACGCAGTGTGGGCAGGCCTCCAACAAGGTGGCCCGACGATCTGGTGAAGGATGCGAGCAGCACAAGATCGCGGGTGGTGGAGATCCTTGGGGGAGGCCTTTGTCCAGCAGTGGACGTCCTCTGGCTAATGATGAGGTATTGGGTTAACCACCACGCTTTTCAAATGCGGGCTGCTGGTTACAAACCCGGGTTATGCATATGCATCGAAAACACACTTTGCACGACCTGGGAATTGAAATACAATAACCACTCGGTCACAGAGGTGTGAGTGAGTGCAAGTTAAAAAAATCGGCCACTGAGGTGTAAGTGCAAGATAAAAAAAAAACAATAACAACAGCAGTGCTCTCGTGGCATCCCTATTAACCCCCTGAGTTGAAAAGTCGGGCCAGAAATAAGAGCAAGCTAAGTTAGCGCAAGTTAAAAAAAAAAACAATAACAACAGCAGTGCTCTTGTGGCATCCCTTAACCCACCTGAGTTGAGATCTCGGGACAGAAATAAGTGCAAGCTACGTTAGTGCAAGTTAAAAAAATAAACAATAACATCAGCAGTGCTCTAGTGGCATCCCAATTAACACACCTGAGTTGAGAACTCGGGACAGAAATAAGTGCAAGCTAAGTTAGTGCAAGTTAAAAAAAAACAATAACAACAGCAGTGCTCTTGTGGCATCCCTGTTAACCCACCTGAGTTGAGAACTCGGGATAGAAATAAACACAATCTCATCTGTCAAGATCGCGTACTGAAATAGTTCTGACTTCTACGGCAGGCGGGCGGGCGGGCGGTGCGATTTTCTCCGAACTCATTTGTCACCGGCAAATTATATATTCCATCATCATCAGCCTATAAACGTCCCACAGGCCTTCCCTCATAGACAACACTGGACCTTGGGCCATAATCCACCACGCTGGCCCATTTTTCTGACGTCGCCAATCTTATGATAGAGTCTGGCCAACGAAAGCTGAACCAGAAAAAACGCGGCAATTTCAAAAAAATCATGACTGGGTAACTTAGGGTCACTCACACAGCAGCAATTTTCTCAGAAAAAATTCAATTTGACATACGACATGACACCTCAGATAGACACACATAGAGATAAAGTGTTGCCAATTAAATAATTACGAGGTTCAGCTTTCGTTGGCCAGACTTTAACAACCGGGACCATGCGAGCATGCCTTCCGAAGCACAAAAGAGTTCGAGATGTTATTTTTTTAATCAAAAATTACAACACAATCTATAAATTAAACATATTAGTTAAATCTGTAGCGGCAATTGGCTCACCACCTGTCACACTGAGCACATGTGCAGTCGCTATTGGGTGAAAAGTCGTGATATGTATGTAAGTATGTATGTTTGTGGAATGGAGAACCTGGAAACATATTCGTATTCATATTCATATCTTTATTGCACTCCATAAGTTACAAAGATGTTAAAAATATAAGTAGGTAGGTACATTTATGGACCCTGTAGGGCACGGCAAGTAGGAGAGGCGCGAAGTCACCTTATGCTCGTATTCACAATTTTTTATTTTTTAGTTTATTATATTTATGTAAATCATGTATTTTTTTTTTTATTGGCAACGGGTAAGCGCTTGGCCTTCATCTCACCTGATGGTAAGTGACGATAAGGCCGAAGGTGGAAGCGCGCTACACCCGGAATCCTCAACCACTGAGGAACTGGCTATCTTATCTCAAACTGCCGGAACACAACAATGCTATAAAAATCGTTGTTATGGCGACAGACTTAGATAAGATGGTGGTAGCTAGCCAGGCGGACTTAACAGCCCTACCACCAACCAAACCGAGCACACAAAGATGTACTCCCCGCTGGGAATCGAACCCGGGACCTCTGGGTCTGAAACAGGTAGCTTAGCCACTAGACCACAGAGGCGGTTGAAAATAGGTAGGTAGATCTATATATTTAGTATAGGTAGATAGATCTATATATTTAGCTTATAAATAAATTAACAACTTTAATATGATACTTAAATAATTATTTGAGGTCTTTATCATCTAAAAATTCTTGTAGGGAGTACTTAGTAGTTTTTATTATTTAAAAATTGTTTTAATTTTTTCACAAAAGTTTTTTCTATTGTTATATTTTTTATTGTTTCGGGCAATTTATTGTACATTTTAATGGACATACTAGAGGTCCTGATGCGTGTATTTTTAGGCAGGAAGTAAGAAGTGTTAATTGTTTTTTTGTATCGTAGTGTATATTTTAAGTTTAATTCCTCTCTTCGTTTATAAAATTCAGGGTATTTATTTACAAATTTGCATATTTCCAGAATGTATATATTACAGGGAAAAGTAAGTATTTCATATCTTTCAAAGAACGGTTTACAACTTTCTGTATTTTGAATGTTGAAAATTATACGAATAAGTTTCTTTTTCATAGTTTAGAGGTTGAGGACATCTATGTGCTGTTTCCGCACATGATGATCCCATAGCTGAGCCACGAATGTGCATAATGCTTAATATGTTGTTAGGGCTGCTTCTATGTTTGTGGTTTTTTTGACCTCACGGAGAGCGTATGCAAAAACACTGGGTCTGCAACAGGTACTTTAACCACTAGACCATAGAGCCGACTAATGTTGTATAAACATTATAAGTAATGTACCTACATTTTAAGCGTATATTTCAGATTCATTATGGGTTTTTTTAAACCCTGTATAGTATATGTATATGTATATATATATAAACATAAAAAATCTTGTGTTTTGAAATATTTAAATCTATGCAAAACAAGACCTCGTAGAAATTACAAAACAACATAACTCTTCTTGTGTTTTCCTCCACGTAATGTTGCGAGGTAAACACAACACTTTTTATGAATAGCAACTACGAATGCTGAATGTAGGTAATCTCCATACAAACATTGTAAAGTATGTGAAAAACAAATACAGACAAAATATAACTCACAGCAGTTTCATTCATTGAAGGTTTTTTCCACATTTGTTATTCAAGGTATTGCAACACCAAAATGGTGAACAAAGATAATATTATGAAACTATTTTCTGTAGTAAAAATCCTAGCGTGATGAGGGCAATAAACGGTGTCCCGTATTTATAATAACAAAGTGAAAGAATACCGCCACTCCCTTTCTTCCCTTGGGTGTCGTAGGCGTCTAACGGACTAAAGACAGCACATACATCCAACAGCGTAGAGCGGCGATGGGCCCACCACCTGTTACGCTGAGCACATGTGCAGTCGCTATTTGGTGAAAAGTGGACTATGTTAAAGGACTAATTTTGCTGTCCTCATTGCCATGTCTCTGACTAACCCTTCGGGGAAATTAGTCGTGATTATAAGTATGTACCTAAAATTAAAACTAAAATAACATCAAATTGGAAATTCGAAATGGAAAGTCTTTAGTCCCTTAGTCGCCTTTTACGACACCCAAGGGAAGAGTAGTATTATTTCACCGTAATGCGATACGGTTTCACTTTCACTGAGCTCGAATTACTTAGTCCTTGAGACATTGTCTTAGTTGTTGACTTTCAAGCAATTGTTACCAATTAACGGGTGACACACATATGGGGAATGTTGATTGATACATCGAAATTATGGCGGTTAAGGGTTAACTAGTTAGTTGTTGAGCTGGACATTAAATCGGAATCATAACTATAAAAAATCGTGACACAATTTGAGTACGAGAAAAAAAAATACACAAACGATGTCATTTTATAAAATGATGGATGCATTGTATCTATTACTAAAATAACTGCAAACGGTTGTCCACTTGTAGAAACTGCTAAAGGTATAATCTCCTTTTTTATATGTAGCTATTATTTTGTGATATAGCACGAAGATGGCTCTCTGTGACTCCACTCTACCTGATGTTGAGGGGCAATGGAGTCCCGGCGCGAAAACAACGGTTCAGCGTTTGCTAGAAAGCATCAGCCGCCCTCACCTTGCCGGCCCATGAGGTGCCTCTACACGACTCCTTTGAAGAACCCCCAATCCTTGTCTATTTCACACTTTTAAAGTTTCTTTTAAAGCATTTACAATTCGGAAAATTTTGTTTGAAATACCGTTAGTATTAACAAATATTACGTCATAAGGGACAAGTGAAACTATACTCAAACTCAAAATAAAGTCTCAAAAAAAAGTGTAATCTGACACTTTATAATAAGCTTTTTTATAAAGCTTTTCTTTGATTTTAAATTTATCAAGATCTAATTTCTGAATATCTGCAATGCTTTCTGATACAGCTAGATTAGTTTATTTCAGTCACTTTGATGTAGCCTGACCCACTTTACTTAATAAAGTCTGACCAACAAAAGCTGAACCAGGAAAAACGCGGCAAATTCAAAAAAATCATGAAAAAGGTAACACAGGGTCACTCACACAGCTGCAATTTTCTCAGAAAAATTTCAATTTGACATACGACATGACACCTCAGATAGACACACATAGAGACAAATCAAATAACTACGAGGTTCAGCTTTCGTTGGCAAGACTCTATTTTACATATTTCTTTAAAAATATTTTTTTCGAAATCGATACGTTTTTGCCCCATCTACCTGAGGGCAATTTGATAGCTATTGATCTCCACCATCACCCTTTAAAGGGATCGCTACGTATTTCCAATAACCCTGGATATAAAAAAGGACTTCCTTTTTGTTTTGTTAACAAAGCAGATTGCGATTGACGACAAGTCGACTATTCGGTAACAAGTTGACAATTTTATTGTTATCAATTGAACCGTTGACGTATGGCAATTAATTATTTTATTATTAAAGACATGAACAATTGAATAACGAACTTGAACGAGCACTGGTAATTATTGTCTTCTAATCATGGACGTAATATGTATATTACGTCCATGCTTCCAATATAGGTAAATGTTTTGCAGCTTTTAAAACCGGTGATCATGAAGTAAAAATAGAAAAAAAAACCAATGGAACATTTTGATAGGTAGGGTACGCCTGGGCTTGCCAACTCCAAAAAAGGCATTTCCGGGATTAGCCAGCTCGACATCCGGGACTTGGGTATATTACGCGAGACACAACACACCACATATAAAATGGTTAGTAAAAAAATATTTACTTACATGTATGTTTTTTAAATCATTTAATAAAAAAATGGAGAAGATGGAAAAGGAGATGGCGGGATGAGCTAAACTCCTACCGCCAAGACTGGCCATCAAGAGCGCTTAATCGCAAATATTGGAAAAAGGGAAGGGAGGCCTTTGCCCTGCAGTGGGACGACCATGGCTGAAATAATAAATAATATAATAAAAAAATCAATACAAGTGCCTAACCCGAGGGTAGTTTTGGCACGAGATATATACCCACTTACCTATATCTATCACTGATTTCCTGGGGCCCAAGTCTGCTAATTTACGAATTTCTTAAATTATGAATACCAAATGAGTCAAACAATTACAATGCGATCCAATTGCGATTCAAATGCCATTCGTAAATTAGCAGACTTGGGCCCCGGGACAAAAAGCGTCCCGCAAGGGATCACGGCGGGACTGCCTAAAATTGACCCAGAAGCGGGACGTCCCGGAAAATCCGGGACGGTTGGCAAGCCTAGGTACGCCTATCTGGACCGTATTAGAATTTTTTGTCTAAATGTAGAGCGAGGTCCTGGAACAAGTAAAATATGGCAAAAAGGAGATCTCAACATAAATATTTTGTAAAAAGTAACTTGATAAGTAATAAACATCCTATGCTATGTATTAATGTGATGTAAAAAAAGAAGGAGATTTTTATCAGTATACCCAAGTAACACAGATGTGCTGAATAAAGATTGATTAAGAGCACTCATCAAGAGCATAAGCTGAATAACGCCTGACTACCGTCTATTCAGCTGTTATTCAAGCAAAAAGGGCCCCAATTTTGAATGCTTAACGCTGAATAACATCTGAGTAACAATTGAGTAGGAGCTTAATAATGTTTCAATTAGCTTAATAACTTTTGAATAACTGCACACATTGCTTTTATAAAGCTTTTACAACTCAGTTATTCAGCTACGTCGAATTGGTAGGAGTATCCAGAATTTATTAAGCATTTAATTTATTGTTGACATTTATGCAAGCAATATTCATAGAAATTGGGAAAAGAAGAAATAAATTGGGTTCAATAATTAAATGTCGATACCTTTATTTGACATGACGTGAACTTTAAGTTATTCGGTAAGTAAATTTTAATTTACAAGTTAGCGGTCTGCTACATGTTAATTATTAGTGCGCAAGTAATTTTGTCGTGAATAGTACGTGTTTTGTTTTCATTTTTATGACGCGCCTCGCTAATAATCAAGATAATTAGTTGTAAATAGTATTTTCATACATACATACTAGGTCTGACAAAAGTACTTGTGATGAATTATCTAATTCTAGCAATTTTATCCAACAAAATAACATGACTTGAGTTGGAAATGTTGTAGTTGTAAGATTAATATGCATTTGTGTGATCTCGTAAATTCCTTGTAAGAATTAATTACAAAGATTTCAATGGCGATCGATGTTTTGTTTTATAATGCTGAATAAAAGTGCACACATGTTTTGTTACTAAACTATAACTTGAAAAAGAGTAGTCTCTTTACACTTACTTATGAATAACATTTATATAGTTGACCCCATTTCTATATTAGTTACTCACATTTTTAGGGTTCTCTAATGGAACGAAGAAAAACCTTTTATAATGTGTAACTTTCCCATCAGGCTTTCACTAAATTGATTACTTACATTTAAAATCACAGCATCTTTGTTATTTTTTTTTTCGTGAAAAAGACTATTATATTAATAGTATCTATTATGTTTAAGAAAAATTTCAAGTTTCGTGTGTGTGGTGTGCACTGGGCCCTTGTTTATTTAATCTTTATTGCACAACAATAGGATGTACAAATGGCGGACTTATTATTATATTATTAATTATAATTTATATTTCGTTTCAGAAAAATGACGTTTAAAATAATTTCAACACGTTGTAAGGGTCATTCAGATTTGTGCACTGTGCCGACCCAATGGGAGAACAAAGAACAAATTCGACGGCCAAGATATAATGCGGATTTATTAATTAAGTAAAGACAGCAGTGTCCAACCTCGCGCAGATTGGCTTACGATGAAACAAACAAACAACGCAAATAAAACATTTTATCGAAACGTTAATTTTATTTTCTTGTATTGCGATACCTTCTGCTAATAAAATAACCATATCAGAAATGAAATTTTCTGTATACTTAGATTTTTAGATCTTTCGGTTTTCCAATCCCAAAATCTGTTATATTTTTTTTTGGGGACAGAACCCTCATCATTAAAGGGAAAACACGCTTGCTGATTGGGACCGAGTTCAGTTTTGTTTAAACTATTTTCACAAATCCTGTCATGATCATTACTGCTGATGACACTTGGACACTTACTACTGCTGATATTTAAATATTCTTTTAACAATTTTCTTTCAATATGAACGGTTCTTTACGTTTTTGCCACGACTTTCGATCCATGATTTAAACAACGCATAAAATAAATACGTACAATAATATTCTAATTGCTGGTATTAAGCTATGGGCGCTATAACAATACAAATGTGGTCTTTAATTTGAATAAGTTAGTTGAAACTCTTTATTATACTGAAATAAGCTTATTAAAAACACAAATAATATTGTTTATTCATTCGTTATTAAAGAAGGAAAGGACAGAAATACAGAATTTATTAAGCGTTAAGTATTTTAAGGGTCCGTACTCAACCTTATTCAGTATATGGCTATTCCCAAAGCTCTTACACAAACCATATTCATCTTTGAACTGTTAAAAGTTCTAAGTGTGTACTGTTATCTTGCTTATGTGTTACTTGGGTATACCTACTCGTATACGAGTACATATACTGTTAAAAATCGCGTTCTTTTCTCGTAAAATACATTCACAATTTATGTTATTATGACGGTACTTCAATAATAATGTTAAAAAAATAAAATAAAGATACCAATTTTCCTAAAAACGTTCGGATAAATCTGTCCGCAACGAAAAAGTAGGTCGAAATCAGAAAATAACGTTAAAATTAAATAAAACGTAAAGTTTCATGTCTGCTTGTGTTTCGTGTAATTTATTGTACATTCCCGTGTGACAGTGAACGTTTCGTAACTGCACGTTGACGTACAATCGAAACCAAAAGTCGTATCTGGAGGTAGTAGAAGGCAGGCCTGAATAACCATTAGTGCACTAACCAGGCACTTTGCCACAAACCGAATGTTCCACAGTCACAATTTTTTTTTTATTATTCTACTACGGGTAAGCGCTTTGCCTTCATCTAACCTGATGGTAAGTGACGATAAGGCCGAAGGTGGAAGCGCGCTTCACGCGGAATTCTCAACCACTGAAGTACTGGCTATCTTATCTCTAAACTAGCGAAACACAACAATGCCATATAAACATCGTTGTTAAGGCGATAGGCTTGATAAGGTGGTGGTAGATAATCAGGCGAACTTAACAGCCCTACCACCAACCTAAACCGAATGTGAATCGAACCCGGGACCTCTGGGTCTGAGACCAGTGGCTTTAGCCACTAGACCACAGAGGCGATTACAATACAGTCCTAACTGATCATTTACGACGTAGAAAAAGTACACCGAGTACTGTCCCTCATCTGTTTAGGCCTTCAAACTCATTCGATTTCTGTAAGATTCAGTGGTTTTCAACAATGTGTTGCATTCATTCATAAACCGTGCCGCTTAGTCGTGATACTGCCACCCCCTTTTTAAAAAACGGACGAAAGACTGCACATACATCCAACAGCAAAGAGCGGCGGTGGGCTCACCACCTGTCACGCTGAGCACATGTGCAGTTGCTATTTGGTGAAAAGTGGACTATGGCAGAGGACTGCTTTTGCGGTTCTTATACTTCTTATTGCCTAGTCTCTGATTAACCCGTCGGGGATAATAGTCGTGATATGTATTTATGTATTCATCCATTCTATTGCATCGGAGTATTCACATTTTGTTTGCGTAATTCGTATTACTGACTTTTTTCTGTCAGTGTACGTTAATAATAACATTGTGTACCTACGTCTCATATAGGTCGTCCAATTGTCTGATCTTATTCCAAGGAAAATTGCGGTGACAAAGTAAAAAGGTGTCATACCTACCTAACAAATAATATTTTGTTACTAACCTTATTTTTTAACTCATTTTCTTAACGGTAACTTTTTCACAAAAAAAACTTTGCTTAACTGCCTCACAGACAAGTGGCAATCCCTCCATCTCGGTTCGTTAGGTTTTTAAGTTTACAGATACTTGGCGTGTGCACTGATTAAGTAAATAGATATAGAATAGCTAGAATAGCTCCTGTTTTTTTCACAAGCGATTGGCACAGTACATACACACACAGCAGTGTACGACGAATAACGGGCCAACGAAGTGAAGGGTACGCTTTGAGTGTGAAGATGTTTCCCCCACTGGGAATCGAACCTGGATCCTGCGGTCTAAGACCGGTGACTAGATCATAGAGGCGATTAAATTGTAGTACCTAATAGTCACAGTCATAGATTTTTAATGCGTCATGTCGTACATAGATAATGCTTATTAAATTCTTGTAATACCGTTGTTTGCTGTGCTTAATTAATAAACATTATTTACATTAAGGAACTCCGGGATTGTTTATTCAACGTGTTATTGAATTTGCGCAAAACCTGAAATTAGTTCGTTCAGAATCGAGAGTAGACTCAATTCAATTTTTTTTATTGTCTTAATATTTTTAGAGGCTTTTACCCATTAGTTATAGGTATGTCAGCCTCATTATATCCTACCTTTACAAATAACAAAAAAAATAATGAATCACTGTTTTAAATAATGCAAGACAAGGTCTTTGAACGCCGCCGATTGCGGATCTGCAAGTATAGATTGAAATAGTCCTACCTCAATGCTATTTATGTTATACTAGCGGACGCTCGCGGTTTCACCCGCGTGGTTCCCGTTCCCGAGGGAATATCGGGATAAAAGTATCCTATGTGTTACTCCAGAGCGTCAGCTAACTCCATACCAAATTTTATTAAAATCGCTTCAGCCGTTTAGACGTGAAGAAGTAACAAACATACACACTTACAAACTTTCGCCTTTATAATATTAGTGTGATAGTGTGATTTAAGCATCAAGGACTCCCTCTCCCTACTGTACTTAGTACAATCTAATAGCATAATAATATGCTGGACACCGTCAACGGTACCACAGATTTCACAGTTAGGCGAATCCAATTTTTTATGAAAACCGTATTTTTTGATGGATTATATCCTGAACGAAGTCTGAGAGCCGTTACTATGAATTGCCTATTAGAATAATAATTAATATTGGCAAACTACGGGATCTTCAGGCTGACCATGGATAGTTTTATACCAGAATTCAATTAATTAAAAATACAGGTCAGATTTTATCAGTAACTAGCGGCCTGCCCGCGACTTCGTCCGCGTGAACACCCCACCATGTATCCCGTGACAAACTTCCCAAAATTTTCTTTCACATGTAATACCAGAATTCAATTAATAAAAAATACAGGTTAGATTTTATCAGTAACTATAGCGGCCCGCCCGCGACTAAGTGACAATTCGGACACTTTAAATTCGGACACAGTGTCCGAATTGACACTTTTTAATTTTATTATTTTTATTCACTGACGATTCGGACACCAACAAAAATAGCTGCTTTGTACAGTCTGATAAAAACTTCTATAGATTTTAATGTTTTATATTTTAGCGTTTTATTAACGTGTAAAATTTTAAACAGTGTTTAAAATTTTACTTAAGTATATTTAAGCACTAAAAAAATTTCTATAGATTTCTTTACATTAATTTTAAGAAAATATACTATAGTCAAAAACATTATATTTTGAAGCTTTCTTATCTGACTGAACTGAACAGCTCCAATAATTTAATAGTGTCCGAATCGTCAGTGAAAAAATAATAAAATTAAAAAGTGTCAATTTGGACACTGTGTCCGAATTTGTACTGAACAGCTCCAATAATTTAATAGTGTCCGAATCGTCTGTGACAAAATAATAAAATTAAAAAGTGTCAATTTGGACACTGTGTCCGAATTTAAAGTGTCCGAATTGCCACTTAGTCCCGCCTGCGACTTCGTCTTCCGCGTGAACACCCTACCATGTATCCCGTGACAATACTTTCCAAAAGGAGAATGACCATTTTACTATGGGAGTTAGGCTAGATTTTTAGCTAGCTAGCGTAACACAGCGCTTTAATGAAATAAATAGTAATGAATAGCAGCAATGCTCTGAATTATAAAGAAAAAATTACATTACAATACATGCGGGAGTTTGAAGCTATCTTCATTTTGAGGTTATGACAACTATTATCGTATGACTATCAGTTCAGTTCAGCATTTATTTACACTTGACTCTTAACGCGGCGTTCTATAGAAAACCTTTTTTAACAGTAATCATTATAACTTAAGAGAACACTTTTGATATGTGAATGATTAAGACGCAATAGATATCGAATAGGCTGGTTTGGTCATTTTTCTTTTCTTTCACATATACCTAGTCCTGACAATTTACGGTCACAACAAAAAAGGAATCAGCCAAATCGATATCGATAGAGCCGTTCTGAAGTGATGCGCATACAAACATTTCGGCAATTGTTTTTTTTTTATTATACTTAGATATAATATTTTTAACAACGCCACTTTTTGTTCCAGATCTTCCAAATTTCAAATGTTCCAGATCGGGACCCTTATACTTTTAGATGAAAATATTTTAGTAAAGTGATTATGAGACTGCAACCGATCCGTGAAAATAAAAATTGTATCTGGCCGCGGACGGACCAGGCCCCATACAATTTTGCCCATTGTCCTTTACTTAACTCTATAAGTAAATTTATTTAAATTACTCACCACGTATTGCAGCCCCGCAGCACCTTGTCGTCGGGGTAATAATTCTTGCCGTTGTAATCGCAGCCCTTCCCTATTGGCAGAGGCTCCGGCCTCAGCCCTAGGCAGACCTCCTCGTAATCCGGACAGCAGTCGTCGTGAGACATCGTGCGATTGCAGAACTCGTCGCAGTAACACAGCGTGTCTGCGGAAAGATTCAACGTCATCAATTATCATCATCAGTGGCCTATAACGTCCCACTGCTGGGCACAGGCCATATACTTATCCATTATGGTAAATGTATAATATTTAATGATATTCCTTTCAAACCCCATGAGTTTCAGTACAGAATAACTAATAGTACAGAAGGTTCACTCTCTAGCGACTTTCACGCGAAATTGAAACTTATCGTGTGATCCGAGCGTTCATATTCCGTTAAGCAACGCTGACTCGATATCGATTTGACGTCATGACGTCACAGAGCGCAGGTTTTACGCGCGCGCCCAGGGATTACGTGCTATGGGACTCGAAGCTCGGTGCTCGGTGTTCGGTGCGTCGGCTCGTGGCAACCTTTACTACTTACTCCTGGGCGGCCTGCCTGGGAGGCGCGCCATACGAACGTACCTAAACTGCGGAGTGACACCCCCCGGTTTCAGTAAAGATGTGGGACTACGAAATCTTACACGGACTTCTTGAGAGTATTTGAAAAATTATGTTATACTGTTTTGTTCTTAGAGTAGGTATTTGTTTTATTTCTAACCGTGTCTGGTAGCGGTGAAAGAATACTAACATCCCTTCTCTTCCCTTGTGTGTCGAAAAAGGCAACTAACATACTAAAGACATACATCCAACATTATAGAGCGGCGATGGGCTCACCACCTGTCACGCTGAGCACATTTGCAGTCGCTATTTGGTGAAAAGTGGTATATGGTAGAGGACTGCTTTTGTTGTCGTCATTGCCTAGTCTCTGACTAACCCTACGGGGATAATAGTCGTGATTATAATATGTATATTTGTATGGTGGGCACATGCAGGCCATGCCACGTGGAAAACCGCACGTGAGGAGATTCAGCTACAATCTACCACCCGCGGGTTGGTGGGTTTTAAGAGAAAACACTACGTGGAAGTGTCCTGAAAAATTCCCATACGAAACACAGAAAAATGACGTTTTGTAGTCCCCTGCTATGCAATTCTCTGAGTGACACATAGACGCTGCGCGCATGGCTGTGATCTGCTGTCTCTTTCCAATTCTATGAACATGAAAGAGACAGAGTATATTCTCAGCGCTGCGGCAGCCGCTGCTACCAAGGTTTTAACTTAGAGAATCTCACTGATGTTTCCTCCTTCAGAACTGGACCAATTTTTATATTTTTCAGCATCGGTTAAGGAAATAGATTTTCTTCGTCTGTGTGTTTAATTTTTTTGCTATATGTCATTTATTTAACAACCGGAGCCTTCAAAATTTAACAAAATCACTCCGTTTAAGGCGTCTTCAGAAACATTTATATGTAACCGGTTTAAAAAATATCAAACATACAGATAATGTGTCCGGTTTTGCGGCAGTCAACGTGTAACCGATGCTGAAAAAGTAATAAAAATTGGTCCAGTTCTGAAGAAGGAAACAGGGGACTACGAAACGTCGTTTTTCTGTGTTTCGTAAGAGACTTCCACGTAGAATTTCCAAGTCGATATTTTTAAAAACTAATAAACCAATTTTAATAAAACTTTGTTTGCTTAAGTAACATTCAAGGATCTAAATAGTTTGTTAAAAACATTAAAAAAAAAACGTTTATTTAACTGAGTTATTTGATTTTAAACTTTCTTTTGTGGACTTTAAATCGCAATAACTCAGCTAAATAAACATTTTTTTTAAATGTTTTCAACAAACTATTTAGATCCTTGTATTTTACTTTAGCATGAAAAGTTTCATTAAAATTGGCATTATAGTTCTTAAAAATTTCGACTTGGAAGTTTGTATGGGAAACCGAAATGCGTAAACCCTCCTAAGGGCGTCCACCTTACGACAACCACCCACATCATAGTAAAAAGTAAAGAGAAGCCTGTGTCCCACTGCTGGGCAAAGGCCTCCATCATTGAAATCAAGTCATCCTTACAATTGATTAGTATTGGCTTAACCCGTCACCCGTCTCATCGAACAACGTTGTGCGATAGAAAAATATGGCGGGACGCGTCTTGTCGAACAACGTTGTTCGATAGATTTTATTGTCGTTGACAAATAACTGTATTTTTAATATATGTGTGGTCGGGTCCATATTTTTATATTGGCATTCGGGGCTCATTGACAATACAAATTTAAAGTTTGATCAATCAGAACAAAGTAAACCGGATGAATAAAAAATAATATGTCATAGAAAATAAACAGTCCGCCATTTTTACAATACGTTGAGACTTGTGCTTGTGTTTGTGTTCTGGAAAAATGTCTCTAGCATTAAAACGTTGAGTGATTTCTACATGTATTTTAAATAAGAATGTCAAAAAAGGAATTTGTGTTTTTTTTCATTTTTAATTAAATAATTCATTTTTTCTTCATGGAAGAAGGAAGGGAGGCCTTTGCCCTGCAGTGGGACAATTGAGGCTAATAATAATAATAAGGACAGGGCTATTGTTGCCAATAAGCCTGACATCGTGATAGTCGATCGGTCCCAGCTGACTGCGATGTTCGCTTAGCGGCCCTGTAAAGACGTGCGTCTGTGGCGTGCGTCGTTTCGAGCGTTTGTACGTACGTAGCTTCCTTACTGCTTTAGCTTATATTTATACTGTGTAGGTACTGACGCGGACGGGTCAACAGACGGCCTGCCAACCCTTGCGGCGGGTCAACCCCTTGCCCGCGCATTGTAAATAATTGTCATTTTTTATTGTTTTCATTTTATTTTCTTATTTTATTTTTTATTGGCAACTGGTAAGCGGTTTCCCTTCATCTCACCTGATGGTAAGTGACGATAAGGCCGAAGGTGGAAGCGTGCTTCACCCGGAATCCTCAACCACTGAGGAACTGGTTATCTTATCTCAAACTGCCGGAACACAACAATGCTATAAACATCGTTGTTATGGCGACAGACTTAGATAAGATGATGGTAGCTAGCCAGGCAGACTTAGCCCTACCACCAACCAAACCGAGCACACAAAGGTGTACCCCTCGCTGGGAATCGAACCCGGGACCTCTGGGTCTGAAACAGGTAGCTTAGCCACTAGACCACAAATGCGGTTATTGCTATTGAATAAGTATATGATATTGAAAAAAAAACACGAATTTCTTTTTGTCATTTTTGTCCTGTTTAAAACATGCACTTGACCTGACCAGCTTTTAGTGGATAGGCTGCTACCCCTCTCCACGTCGGGCTCGTGTGGCTGGCCGGGGCCGGGGGAAGGGAAGAAAAGTCCCACATAACCCGAGGTCACCCGTGGCCTTGGTGTATGCGTAAGACGGCATTTTACCTAGTTAAAGAAGAAAAGGTTCATTCGGTTCGTAGAAATTAGATTAATCTTTGTTGATCTTTTTTATCTTTGTAGGTGAGTTGTGAAACTGGCCCGCCTTCGTATTACTGTTTGCATGATGATACGTCAAGGTCGCGTTAGTACCAAACATATTTTGAACAAGTAGGTACCCATGTGCATTTATTAGAATGTTTGGTAAAAGTACGCGTTACTGACCCGAGTCAGTTGGCAGATGTCACGTACTCCATCAGTCCGAACTGATGGAGTACCTGACATCTGCCAACTATCAATCGGTAGTTGGAAGTCTTTTTTAAAAAGTAACATTTAGAAAAAGTAATGTTCTCGTGTATGCAGTTATTTGATGTGTTGTTTGTTAGCGATTGGTTTTTATAATTTATTGTTTTAATGATTTTATTTTTTATTCTCATTTAATAATTTTGAGAATTTTTGTTCTAGCCATTTTCATTTATATTTCTATTTTATTAACAAATTAAGTTTGGTTGTATTAGCGAATTCGGTAATTTAAATGATATTATAAACTGTTAAGTATTCGATTATGCATGCTGTTTGCACAAATTAATGGAGATCCAGCATACCTATTTTAGAAAACGCTGCTATTGTTATTTTTAATTTTGTTGAGACTGTATTGTGTATAAATAAAATAAAATAAATAAGTAGTGTAATCACGCAACTGCGCTATCCTAATAAGTGCAAAGAACAACAGACTATCCGCATGACAGCAACTCTGTAATTGCAAACATACTGTACATACATACGTATAATCACGATTATTATCCCAGAAGGGACAGAGACTAGGCAATGAGTACTTACCACAAAGGAAGTCCTCTGCCATAGTCCACTTTTCACTAAAAAGCGACTGCACGCGTGACAGGTGGTGAGCCCATCACCGCTTTATGCTGTTGGATGTATGTACAGCCTATAGTCCGTTAGTCGCCTTTTACGACATCCAAGGGAAGAGAGGGGGTGGTAGTATTCTTTCACCGCTACGCGACTCGACCGGCAAATACTACTTACTCGACCTAAATGTTAAAAAAAGTTGTGACGAGCTCAATGGCGCAGCGGCTAGCGCGTTCAGCGCTTGTGATCTTGCCCGCTAAGCAACTTTCGCAATGCCGGGTCACAAGTAGGGGTTGCAGTCCCGGTACTGTGGAGAAAACGGGATTGCAGGTACTGCGATAACTCTGGCACCGGGAAAACCGGGAAATTTCGGTACTTTTCGGTAAGTACTGAGTTTTTTTTTACCCAGATCAGCCCAAATGTAACTAACTAAAATAAAATATTACACAAAATGTTTATAATAAAATAATTGTTTTGTCAATTGTTTATAGCTGTGGAATCGCTTTGTCGAATGGAATTGGTTAGAGGTCATCCGAGATGAATGTTTAAAATTTTAAAGGGTCTATATACAATGGATTTTTAAGGTTAGTAAATATTATAAATTCGTCCAAACCGACCGTTCAAACGGCGACAGACTCCCTTCTCCAACGGATGCCTTCGGCCGAGATTGTAGTATTGGGAGACTTCTATGCCCACCACGTCGAATGGCTTGGTTCACGCACAACTGACCACGCGAATAGAGCCGTTCATGACTTCGCATTGGCCTACAGTCTGTCCCAATCGGTAACGTAAGGTATGATAAGATGTTAAGGGCCATGTCTCGAATTGGAGCCGACATAACCTAGTCCACTTTAACCCCTCCAAGACACAAGTTTGCGCATTTAAAGCGAAAATACATCCCTTCGTCGTACCTCTGAACTTTGAGGGAGCTCTCCTTGATACCAATCCGACTACTGGAATCCTTGGCTCAACGTCACTCAAAATATCACTCGATATATTCAGTTTCGAGGTCATTTGGAAGGTAAAGCTAAATTAGCAAACATTCGAGAGTGTTACATTTGAGATTTTGTCCCTCTTGGGTAAAAGGAAGAAAATCCCAAACGCCAGCTTCAGTGGGTTGTTTGTAAAATAAAACCATAAAATGTTCAACGGCTAGGTAGTATACTGTAAAAGAACACAATAAGATGTATACGAACAGAACCAATCCTAAAACACCAGATTCAGTTCAATAGCAATACGTTAAAAATATAAATTTTAATTTACTACTACTATCTAGTTAGGGGGTTAGTAAATTTTTTTCTCAATATTATGTTAGGTGGTTAGCTTTTACATTTAATTTATTTGGTCGAAAATACAAACAAAACTATCGGTCGAAATTGCCCCGGCGGGTCATTTTCAAATTAATTTTTAAATAAATTTTATAATAATTTTGTCATCTTTATTATAGGCCAGCCAGCCTGCCAGCCAGCCTCAGGCTCCGCCACCCAGCAAGTCGAAGCTGCGGTGGTGAGCGAAAGCCATCTGCGACGATAAGCTCGCGTGGGACCGCCGGAGTCCCGCAGCATCGGAGCCGTGACATAAACCATGCTGCATGCTGCATGCCGCATGCCCGCCTGCATTCCGCATGCCTGCTTGCATGTTGCATGCCTGCCTGCATCCTGCATGCCTGCTTGCATGCTGCATTCTTGCTTGCATGCTGCATTCTTGCTTGCATGCTGCATTCTTGCTTGCATGCTGCATTCTTGCTTGCATGCTGCATTCTTGCTTGCATGCTGCATTCTTTCTTAAATGCTGCATGCTTGCTTGCATGCTGCTTGCTTGCTTGCATGCTGCTTGCTTATTACATGAATAATGTTTTATATGGTTACATTATTATATCAAATGTATATTATATCAAAATTACATTATATCAAATGAAATTATAGAATCTAAAATAATATTACTTAAATGTTTATTATAGTACCTAAGTCAGTTGTTATATCAAATGAAATTATACGAAATTAAATTATATTATCTGAACGTTAGACCATAAGTATTCATATCAAACATTACACACCCCCCGTAGGGGTGTGTGGTAGCCCCTACTCTGTTTCTTCTGCATATCAATGACATGTTGTATAACAACAGCATTCACTGCTATGCGGATTTACGGAGGTAACGCTCTACACCGGACGAAATAATATTTTTTTGGAAAACGTCATCGAGAGCCGGAATAAACTTGTGACTGACACCGAGAACATGTTAAGTCATGTCTCGAATTGGGGCCGACATAACCTTATCCACTTTAAACCCTCCAAGAAACGAGTTTGCGCATTTACCGCGAAAATACATCCCTTCGTCGTACCTCTGAACTTTGAGGGAGCTCTCCTTGATACCAATCCGACTACTGGAATCCTTGGCTCAACGTCACTCAAAACATCACTCGATATATTCAGTTTCGAGGTCATTTGGAAGGTAAAGCTAAATTAGCAAACAAAAAAGAAACTATTTAAATGGAATTATCAAATCATTGGAGTGCGATGACGATGAAACCGTGCGGTGTATGGTACGGGTACATTAGTTATAATTTTTTCCCCAGTAAATAGTACCGGTGACGTCACGGTTGAGTACTCAGGAGATAACTGGGGGTTAAAGTTACTCGCGTCCGTAGGTTTACCCTTGAGACCCTACACGTGACCTCTGGGTGGTGCTAAATGAGTGACACTGACTGAGTGGTAGAGTAATTCGTCCGGCCAGTGAGAGTTCCGGAGGCCCGTTACTAATTATTATCAGTACCTGCCGGTACTGCGTAAAAAGTAAAGCCGTTGGTCCCGGTTGTCGTCGAAAGATGACAGTCGTTAAAACCCACCAACCCGACGGACCGTAAGCGAAATCACACCGAACTTAATCATTCGAAGTTCATAAGAATGAAAGGACCTGCCTAAATGAAAGCGACAGAATAGAAATAGAAGAATAGAAATAGAATAGAAAAACTCTTTTTCTGAATGCCTTCAATACTTTCTATGTGTATTTTATAGAATGGGCTCCAAATTGTACAACTATATTCTAAAATACATACTTATTACGTATTATGCTGCTGTAATTTTTTATATTTTAATTTTCAAATATTGTTTTTTTTTAATTACATTTGTTAGCGTTTAACTTATTATTAATGTTGTGTACGCCTCTAATAGGTATATGTATAAGTATTAATTTGTAAAAATAATGTTTTGTTTAATGCTTACTGTTGGTGTACCTTTTTCCATAAATAAATAAATAAATAAATAAATAATGAAGACATAGGTAGGTAATACACTTTTCGTACCACTTGCTCAAAAAAGTGACATTCTATGCTACAAAAAGCGAACATAACAATAGTCATTTTTAATCTGTTAAAAATAGGGAAAGAAAATTGTACTGAATTTCATTCATCCTATAAGGGAGAATGAGATTTAAATTTGGAATACTTACCGAAATTTATACTGAACTACATCTGTGTTTACACCATTGAGTTTGTCTATAAAGCAGTATACATATTTTTGTAAAAGGAAATAAATCAAATAAAAAAAAATAAAAAATAAGAAATAAAAAAATTTACAAATCAACTCATCAACAATAAATGTACCAAACAAAATGTAACTCTCTCTATAATAATTGGACCATTGTTTCGAATGTTAACTTTTACTTTTAATTGTCATTGTTTTTAATAAATGCTTATCTCATATTATTATTGTGTTAATTTTTTCGCAAATGGTACGAAAAGTAGTATATTTTCCTCGGTGATAAAGCTGTCTTAGTCTTGGGTTAAATCCCTCGCTACACTCAGGACTCGTCTTAAATCCCTCGCTTCGCTCGTGATTTAAGTTTTTAACACCCTCGCTACGCTCGGGAGTAAACCTCGAGTCCTTCGTTACGCTCGCGATTTAAATCGTCACCCGCGACAGAAGACACTGCTTTATCCCTTTGGTTAATAATCTACTATTTTGGTTTCTTAAAACCTTTTGTGGATCTAAATACCTACTTATAGTCCGTCAGTCGCCTTTTAAGGGTGTTACCTTACCAGACCAATCGATCGATTGTCGATCGACGGCATCGATCAACGTCGATCGAAGTTGATCGACTGGTCTGGTAGCTTTAATCGATCGACGGATACCGTTTGACTAACCAATCGATCGACGACTGTCGGTCGACGTTGATCGATAGGTGTGGTGCTTTAATCGATCGACGGATACCGTTCGTCTAACCCATCGATCCACGTTGATCGATTAACCCCGGCTATATTCCATCAGTTTCTTACGAAATGTATTCAGAAGAGGACTCGTTGTTTGCTCGTACTATTATTACGGAGACGCAAACGCAGAAGAATCTGGATGCGGCCGTTTTTCAACTTTAAGCATAATCAATGAACTCTATTATTACGACTAGTATCTATGGACACTAAATAAATTTATAAAAAAAAGTGAAGCGGCCGGCGCGTCTAATCAAACAGCTCGATCTAACACCCAATTCATTCTACCGGTCGATTGTCGATCGACATCGATCGATTGGTCTGGTAGAAACTATCGATCGACGTCGACTAATCCATTTCACCATCCATCGATGTCGTCGATCGAAGATCGATTGATAGGTCTGGTAGACACTATCGATCGACGTCGACTAATCCATTCTACTATCGATCGATGCCGTCGATCGACGATCGATCGATTGGTCTGGTAACACCCTAAGACACCTAAGGAAAGAGGGGGTGGTAGTATTCGTTTAGTACCTTCTGTGTGGTACCTATGATTATCCTTACCAAGTATTCTATGCGCGCAGGAGTCCTGCCTCTTGACGCAGCAGGTCTCGACCCCGATCACCCCGCAATAGGGTCCCGGCGGCAGGTCAGGGTATCGATAGGCCACCACCACCCCAAACGCCAGTGCCAATAGCACGTAGATTCTGGAACGAGCACAAACATTTTTAACATATATACATACTTAAAATCACGACTATTATCCCCGAAGGGTGAGTCAGAGACTAGGCAATGAGGGCCGTTAAAGCAGACCTCTGCCATAATCCACTTTTCATCAAATAACGACTGCATATATGCTGAGCGTGACAGGTGGTGAGCCTATCGCCGCTCTATGCTTTATGTTAGATATATGTGCAGTATTTAGTCCGTTATTCGCCTTTTACGACACCTAAGGGAAGAGAGGGGGTGGTAGTATTCATTCACCGCTACGCAACACGGTTATTATAATTACGTTTATTATAATTGTATATATATTATATATATTTTTTTTAATTTATTATAGGTGTTTTTGTTTTTTAAAAATGAATTTCTTGTAATATTTAGGCATGACCACTTTGCCCTTACCCCCATGGCCGCTTTAGGCGCCAACAGGGGCAAAGCGGTTTTTTGACTAGTCTTCGTAATTTACAAATTAAAATAAACTGTTCAAGTTTTTGCAAAATGTGCCTCCACATTATGAAAGCTTATTAAGTTCCCTTTCATTTGATATAATATTTTTTTTATATATCGTTTCTATAGTGGCATTTTTTTTAAGTCAAGGTTAAGGTGGCCGCTTTGAGCTGACCTCCCCTATGTTATAATTCGACTTGTAAGTAATGTAACTGTGTAATTTTAGGGAATATGTTATTATCAAAATAATATTTTTTTTATTATTTAACTTGTAATGTGTTACTTGTATGGTGTAACTTACTTACTTATTAAAAAAAAAAAATCTTTTTGTAAAATTTTCAATGCTCCGATTCTTGATCTTGTGGGGACTGCGAAATCTGTGATTTTTTATATAAGTATTATGCGCATAAAATAATGAAAATGATATCTAATAATGTTACTAAATTATATAAAAAATATCATTTAGTAACGTTAGTAGACATCATTTTCATTTTTTTTTATTTTATTATTATTCATTTTTTTTTAATTTATCCGGCACAATAAAAAATAACTCGTGGATACCGGGCGAACGAAAGGTCACGTGTAACGTAAAGGTAGCCTAACCTAGGTATCCTGTGGTGTCGTAATGTTGTGTCAGAGTTCAATGTGATCTACGGCAATTCACCATGATCAACGGTATTATTTTTGTGGATATGTTTGATCAATTTTAGTTTCATTATTTTCCACTTAAAAAAAATTAAATTAAATCTGTAGCTCTTGAATAAGTTACTCTATAATATAAAAGAAATAAGCGCACAGAAAAAAAATCCTGTACATTTGACGTATGTGTTTATGGGGTACAAGGCGATGACATGCGACAGTAATAGAGAACTGCTTTTGTGGCCTAGTGGCTAAGGCACCGCTCTTTGACCCAGAGGTTCCGGGTTCAATTCAGGCACATATTTGTGTACTTGGTTTGGTTAGTGGCAGGGCTTGTTAAATCCGCCTGGTTAGCTACCACCATCTTATCGGAAGTCTGGCGCCATAACAACAATCTTAATAGCATTATTGTGTTCCGACAGAACCCCTCAGGCCCCAAGCGGTCGCATGAGACCGCACCTACAAAAACACACTTGACTTTGTACCGTGTTTTTATAGACTTACAGACTACTTTAGTATGAACAAGTTTGATTATTTCGGTTCTGTGGTACATCTTATGCATCGTCGTGATCGCAAAATATCGCATAGTCTATGCTCGATTCTGTCAAATTTGACGTTGACAGTTGCGCCAATTTTTGTGTCAAACAATTTCAAAGACTGAGGGGAGTTATTCGGTGGTCGACAAGTCCGGGTGTTAGAGCGAGAGCGATATATGCAAGGTACCTAGGTAGTACTTTTCCTATACCCAATGTATGTTGTCGGTAGGCTATTTTCTTAACCGTTAAGGCGTTTACAGACGGCAGCAATAACGTATATTAATATACATTTACATCTCGGGATTTTACAAGAAAGCTATAATATACATTATAGCTGTCGTGTGTGGTCTCCCTCCGATTTCTATGGAATGATGAAGTGAGATGTATCGTGCTATAATATACATCTTTACATTATAGCTGCCGTCTGTGAAAGATTTTAAATTTACCGTGTCGCCACAAAACAGATAAGAATTTGTTTTGTGGTGTTGCGTAGCGGTTAAAGAATATTACCACCTCCCACTCTTCCCTTGGGTGTCGTAAAAGACGACTGACGGACTAAAGACTGCACATACATCCTACAGCGCCGATGGGCTCACTACCTGTCACGCTGAGCAAATGTGCAGTCGCTATTTGGTGAAAAGTGGACTATGGCAGAGGACTGCTTTTGCGGTCCTCATTGCCTAGTCTCTGACTAAACCTTGAGGGATAATAGTCGTGATTATTATGTATGTATGTATGTATGTATTTTCTTAACTAGAATAGCAAGGTTTAACGTCCGATACGAATGCTGGCAGTCACTAAACAATTAAACCCGCCAATAACACTTGAAACTTTATCTACAGGTAGTTAGTCGGCTGTTAAAACAATACAATACAAACAAAAAACTTCGAGGGTCGGTTGTGAATGAGGTTTTGTATTTAACTTTTTATGCGTCGTCCGATTTGTTTCTATAGTCAAAGCCTGCATATTTCTTTTTTACAAAATACTTCTAGAAAGGTATGAAATTATAAACTTCAAAAAATATTAAGAAACAAAAAGTACGCAATTATAAAAAAACACAGATTTCGCAGTTCCCGCAAGAATCGGAGCATTGAAAATGAATACTTACAAAAATGTACGTGTGAAATTCATTATTTTCGAAATTTCAACTCAATTACACTTCATATTCATTCATTCTACATTTTCAAAATTGTAACGCTGACACGTGTCTTGATATATTTCTCAACTCTTGGTACTATTTCTATTACGATCCTCCCAAAATCTTCGGAGATATGGCCAAAAATACGTCTCAGGCGATTTGCGTCTGATAACCATTTCCATACCCGTTTTTCTACAATTTCAAATCTAAAGGGACCACCTACAGGTCACAAACACTGCACAACACAGAGAATAACATTTTATTTCCTTTTACAACCTAAGTAAAATTTATTCATCGCGCATTCATCAGACGCCCGATGAATTTCACTTAGATTTTCGAAATTCCAACTCAAATGCACTTCTCGCCTGCATCCGCATCTTTTAACACCATTACCATGACGATCAGTCAATAATCAATAAAGCTACATCACTTTTAATATGGAAATACCCGTTTTTCTACCATTCCAAATGTAGAGGGACAACCTAATGTTAATTAACCAATTTTCAAAATTTTTCGTCATTTTGTAGCATAAGTAATAAATATCCTAGGACCCTTTAATGTTTTCTTAAGTCTTTTTTTTCCCCAATCATTTAAAATTGGCTACTTGACAATTTTTGAAAAAGTATTTTAAAAATTACAAACGCTTATATTATACCCCGTACAATATTTTCTTTCTCGAAAAAGCTTTATTTAATAGAAATAAACATATTTTTCTTTATTCATTTAAAATTTCGTGAGAAAACGGTTGGTCACGTGACATTTTGCTCTGTGACGTCACATATCAATAATTATTGAAATTTTTCTTGAAACCTGACAGATAGTTTTTGATAATTGTGTGAAATGTGACGTCACATGAAGCTCAATCATGGCCGGCCGGTGTTTCGGGTCTTGTAATCCACAGATAAAAAATCGCAAATTTATTTTGTAAAAATAAAATATTTACAAAGTATCTTAATAAAAAAATCTATTGGATAATTATCGTTAAATCATAAACTACCATTTCCGACATATATCATATTGGATTGTTACAACTTAAAAATAGCCAGTTTAGTAAACAAACACCCCATAAAAACCCGTTTTTTTACATTTTTCAAAATTCCAAAAAAAATAACTGGCCGATTTTCAAAATTTAAATTACAATTGGCATAAGTAGTCTTTTTTAAACGAATATTTCTAAGGCATAAAAATTATTTATATTTATTATTGTTTGGCCGAATGTTTATATGACCGAATCCACAATGGGATACTTTTAAGATGGCACAATTACCTTTGGCAAAATTGAATTCAGCATAATTTCGTTTAGCATAACGTTTATGCGGCGATTATTTAGTACAATTTCATTCGGCATAATATGAAGATGGCAGAATTGCATTTGAAATAATTTCATGAGGTATATTGCTATTTCTGTAAAATAATATTTTAACCTTAAATTGAATTAAAATATTGTCTTAAAATTTCATTATGTTATTTACAAAAGTTAGTGACAAAAACGAATCGGAGCAAAACCGACTCCACGTTATCTTGTCTGCCCTACTACGCTAGAGTATAATTTAAGCCCGCGTAGGCGCGAAAGAGCGAAGGCGGCCCGCGTGCTGAAGAGCAGGTGAGTTTAACGCTCGCCAGGCTGCAGCAAGCCGAAGTTGCGGTGATGAGCGAAAGCCATCTGCGATGTGCGACGATAAGCTCGCGTGGGACCGCCGAGCCCCGCAGCATGCTTGCTTGTATGCTGCATGCTTGCTTGCATGCTGCATGTTGCATGCTTGCTTGCATGCTGCATGCTTGCTTTTTTGTGTTAATTAACTAATTTTTGTGGATATTTAATTTATGCCCACAGATGATTCTGATTTATAAAATTATGAGTTTTCAATGTCTGTTATATGAGTGTGTCTGAGAAATGAAGTCTATGCCATCCGCTGTTATGCATTATAATATTATGACTTAAAAAGTTCTGCGATAAAAGGTACATACACCCTTCGACGATAACCGTCATCACCGTGCTCATAATCATAACCATATCTTACCTAAATACGTATTTCCTGTTAGTCATTTTATCAAAATGTGTACAAAGGATGTTTTATGTTTGGCTATCAGAAACTCTGAAAGGTTCTTTGTAGCGCGTTTAGGGAAGCTCACTTGATAAAAAATAAAAAATAAGGTCGTAAGTACAATAAAATTCTTGTGTTATTTTATGAACGCATGAATTGGCAAAAATATAATCTTATTAAGTTTCGTTTTTAATCAGTATTTTTTATTATTATATTATGGTAACACAACAACCTTCATCTGTCCATTTGCTGTTCAATTCAATTTAATATCATTTACTTAAGTTTTTTATTTAGGTTACACTAATTGACAACTTAAGAATGTTAAATAAAAACCGGGAAATGCCCTCTCTATCATAGAAGGACAGGTATTTTTGGATTAATTATTGTGCTGAAAGCAATGATATTATATTAAAAAGAGGTAGATAGGTTATGTCAGTACTAATATGATTTCAATAATGGACCGAAGCGTCGTACGTACGAAAACCTGAGCATGCGCTATACTCACTAAATATTACGATGTTATACGGCCGAGGTAACTTGTCACTTCTAGTCGATGATCTCATATGGCCGCATCTGCCGAGTTAACTTGACCGTATTCTAAAGTGTGAGCAAGATAGCATGACAACTAGTAAGAGCGTAAACAAGACAGATACATGTTGCGCTGTGTCATTTCGAATTACATGTCAATTTGCTGTCGCACTCTATATTTTTATGACACAATTTATTCTGACATTTTGTAGTTGATAAATAATAAGAACTTAAATCAATTAAAATTTAAACTCACGCATGCCACTCATGATATATAATTTCATGACCTTTTATGTAGTTCGCATGACACAGGACAGCATATTTTTAATTAATTTTCGGAAACAAATACATGCAAACTGACACTGTCAAAGTGTCAACACTGCTAACCTCGGACCAAATATCACTTGGTCCGAGCTGCTAACGCTTTTGTGAGACTACGCTTAAGGTAAGCCAATTAGCATAGTTTTGTGTTGCCACTTTTTGGCACATGTAACACATCTACCTCTTTTTATTGTAACATCATTGGCTGAAAGAGCTTTTTTTACAATAACTACTTTCACAGTTTTTTTTAATTAACCGAATTAACTTATTACTTTTTAGTACCAGAGCTGTTTTTGTGAATATAGTAAAGAAAGAAAGGAAGAAACAAGAAAAAAAACATTTACAGACTGTCACATTAAATAATTAAAAAGAAAAAATAGAATAAAAAAGACGTGTATACAAAAACAGAAAATAAAAAACAAACAAAGAACAAAACAGCGCGACGAGCCAATCATTATGAACGCCAAGTCACAAAATAAATAATAGTACTATAAATGTGAGCTAAAGATTTATACTGTGGCACTACGTAGCCAAGTGTTCTCAGCCTCCTCCTCCGTCTGCTCAATGTAGCAGATTGTCGAGTCATGGATTTATTTTCACCCACCTTATGTCGTTTGTTTTTTATAAGTAATAATTAATAGTTTTTGCATATTTTTTTTTGTATTTTTTTTATAAATATTAGTTTTAAGTAAGTATTAGTTTATTTAAGACCGGTAGATACTGTTGTGACGTAACGTTCCAAACATTATACAAATATCATGGGATTACCGTCTAGCAAATAAAAGTCAACAAAGTGCTACTGTACGCAGGCATTGACTGTAATCTGTCTGTGTACCAATTGAAATAAATAAATCAGAACGCTGAGTGTAAGTTGAAAATGTGCAAACGTTACTATCGCGTTTGAGTTAAGAGTTTTGATTCTCGATCTTATTTACCTAGCATTAAGATCTATCTGTCAAAACTTAACTCAAACGCGATAGTAACGTTTGCACATTTACAAACTTACACTCAGCGTTCAGGACCATACCTCAGTCAGCATATGCCGCTACGGTGTGAGAGAGTCACATCACATCGCATCGGCGGCGCTGGTATTCTGGCAGGGCCAGAAATTATAGTAGAACACGACAAATCAATTTTGTTGGATAGTAGGCTGATACAATAGGATAGAATAGATAGAATATAATTGTATTGTGTGAACTGTGTAAGTAAGTATTTTTTAAATTTTTTTTTACTCTCTGCTCCAACAATAACGGTGCGTAATTTTTTTTTATAAGATAAGGAGGCAAACGAGCAAGTGGGTCACCTGATGGAAAGTAATCATCGCCGCCCATGGGTGTCCATGAAAAACCAGAAATCGCAGACGCGCTCGTTTCTTGAAGATCTCTAAGTCGTAACGGTCCGGAAATACCGTCGCCGAGAGCTGGTTCCACAACACTGTAGTTCGAGGCAAGAAATTTCGTGAAAAACGCACAGTTGTATACCGCCATCCAACAAGGTGATGTGGATGGAATGACAGTCGATTGCGTGTAGTGCGGTGAAGGAAATCAGCGGCAGGGATCAAGCCGAGCAATTCCTCAGAACACTCTCCATGATAAATGCGGTACATTATACAGAGAGACGCTACGTCTCTCGCCTTTTGCTTTATTCTCATTCATATTAGTTCTCGCATTTATTCCTCTCGCACTACTCTGTGTAAGTACGTTAAGATCTGTATTGTGTACAGTATACATTGTGTACACCACGACTATTATCCCCGAAGGGTTAGTCAGAGACTAGGCAATGAGGACAGCAAAAGCAGTCCTCTACCATAATCCACTTTTCATAAAATAGCGACTACACATGTGCTAAGCGTGTAAGGTAGTGAGCTCATCGTCGCTCTATGCTGTTGGAGTTGGAGGTATGTGCAGTCTTTGGTCTTTGTCAGTACCTACATTATTATGATGATGATTATGGAGTGGTGAATAACACAGGCACTTTTAATATCGAATACCACCAACTCATATCTTTTCTTGGGTGTCGAAAAAGGCGAAAAGACTAAACACTGCACATATTTCTATCCAACAGCATAGGGCGGCGGTGTGCTCACCACCTTTCAGAGCACAAGTGCAGTTGATATTCAATATGGTGTGTGTTACAGTTATTGCACTGCTCCAACAAAGCGGGGTCACAGACATAACAAAGCGGAGGGCTCGTAGAGTGGAGACATTGCGGAGAAAAACCACATAGGTATTGATCGAGGGGAAAGGGAGTCATTCATTAACAAATTTAATATTAACCGTTTCGATGTAGAACAACCCAAATTCGGATGTTGCTATAAGTCTGTGTAATTTAGTGAAGTTTTGTGGTAAGTGACTCGTTCTTCCCTCGAATTTTAATAGGTTTATTTATATTAATTGTTACATCATTTATACCATGTTTACTTGCAAATAAAGATTATGATTATGATTATAATATAGTTTTAATGGGATTGACATGTCAAGAGACATAAACCGCCAAAAATAATAAAGATTCAAAAAAACGACATACTTCTCTCAAATGCGTTGGTACGAAGACCTGAAGAAAGTGGCCGGCTTTAAGTGAAAGGAGAGAGCATAGGATAGGGACGTGTGGCGCAATTTGAAGGAGGCCTACATCTACGCGATTGAGAAAGGCCAAGAAGAAGAAAAAGTGACGACTACGAGCACTCTGAGAAGAGTGTAGTAACTGAGAAAAATATTGAAGCTGGGAGCATCGACCCACGCTATAAGCGATAAGGCGCGCTGTGCTACTTACCGTTTTTATTGCGATTTATACAGATTTACGGCTGATTAGTGTCGGATTTGGTACAAACGTGCGAATTTTATGCGTGTATTGCTTGGGTGCATGAGGCGAGAGTGAACGGGATAGCTGGACGCCACGGATGACAGTTTGCTGGAAGCAGACCTCGGCTAACGTGAGTAGATCAGATCGGTGACGTTCTTGTTAAAGGTCAAGAGTACCCTAAACCGACGGTATGAAGAACGTTATGAGAGTAAGGCTGGATTCGACCAAACTGGAATAAGGTCTTATACCTAGGTTAAACGCCGAATTTGTATAGACTAATATCGGAGTAAGTCTTATTCCAGTTTGGTCGAATCCACCCTAAGGGGCCGTCCATTAATCACGTGAGGCTCGAAAGGGGGGAGGGGGTTCGGCAAAAATCACGAAATATCACAAGGGGGGAGGGGGGTGTAGTAAGATTCACGTGTATTTATTTTTTCGTCAAACGCGCTATTTCTAAACCAAAAGCGGCGTGCGTGTGGCGTGACCTTGACTTGCCGCGCCGTGTAAGTACTATTATTTATTCTGTGGCGCCGTTGCCTAGTTCTATAATAAAATTATATTATGGCTACTTTATACCTGTATTTAAAGAAATTATACTAAACATTTTAAGATTTTTTTGTAGGTAAGTACTAAAAATACACGTGATTTTTCGTTAGTCTTAAACCTCACCACGTATCACCAAGGGGGAGGAGGGGCTTAAAAAATGCTAAAAAAAACGACTCCAAAAAATTTTACTGAAATAAATGCACTAAAACGTAAAAAATAATTGCGTAGTTTAGTTTGTTCAATTTACTTGCAATATTAACGTTTATTTTACTCAATCTTATAATCTTAAAAAATATTTTTGAAGTCGGTGCCAGCCAAGGTAAACATAAACATTAAAAGACATACTATATTATTTATTATATAAGGCCATATTTACCTATTGCTGGCCAAAGGCCTCCTCCCCCCCTTCCAGTATTCGCGGTCTTTTGCGTGTGTTGGCCAATCCTTCGCGTAAGCATCTAACTCATCTCTCCACCTCCGTCTGGGTCGGCCTTGCTGCCGTTTAACCCCATTGTCGTTTTTATTCATAAATATTTTTAATTAGCCTTTAACAGTTGTCGTGTTCATTAGTAAATAGATTTTATTAGGTATTGCTACAAGCTGGCACCGACTCCAAAAATATTTTTTAAGATTATAAGATTGAGTAAAATAAAGGTTAATATTGCAAGTAAATTGAACAAACTAAACTACGCAATTATTTTTTACGTTTTAGTGCATTTATTTCAGTAAAATTTTTTGGAGTCGGTTTTTTTTTGTTAAAATTTTTGTTTATTTCTCGCTTTTTAGTGAATCGTTCCGATCTATTTATCGAAAGTGAATATTAGTAAACCTACAAAACGCGCTACTTGTATGAGACAGCGCCGTTTAAATGCGACAAGCGAAGAAAACGACAAACGCCTATCACAAAGTAGGACATCAACATCCAAAACAGACTGCAAGTTACACGAATTTACTCGTGAATGCTGTATAGACCCCCCTACGATGATGACTTGCGAGTTACTAGGGTTCACCGTTAGGGAAACTAGAGGAACGATTTTGACTTGCTCCAGACATAGATCGTAGCCAAGTCACCATTGATCTGCTCAATCGCTTCTCAGAGGTTCTCAGACGAGGCCTGAGAGTAAATTTGTAAGTCATCGGCATAAAGATGTTAAGAAGAATTTAGACAAGAAGTGACAGAATTAATAGTGTGAGTAGTGTATTTTTAAATCCTAATAGATATGTTTCGGAAGTAGTGATAAAAAGTGGCCTATGTCACTATTGTTCTTCAGCTATCTATGTGCAAAATCAGGTCGATGCGCAAATGAGAGACGGACAAACAAGCAAACACGCTTTCGCATTTACAATATTAGTCAGGAAGGATTTATTGCCGGAGTGGATCTCATTTGACCTATGGCTGAAAATACCAAAATTGCTATAGGTATGTCTACAATATTTGAGGAGTTCCCTCAATTCCTCAAGGATTTCACCATCAGAACTGAGTTCCGGTACCTGCCTTCTTTTAATTCGTCATAGTCGCTTAACTATCTTAATCGAGATATCTTATCGCCACTCGTGAAATACTTATCATTAAGGAGTTCCAATGACATTCTGTGGTCTTCTTCATTTGTTCTACTTCATCAAATGATACTTTCTCAATGCAAATTCTTGACTTATTGCTGAAAATATCAAAATCGCTATAGGTATGCCTACAATATTTGAGGAGTTCCCTCAATTACTGAGGATTCCATCATCAGAACTGGATTTTTATAAAAATGGGACCAATCTGGAAGTATATCCTTTCAAATAAAAAAAGAATTTTCCAAATCGGTGTATAAATGACTGAGTTCTGAGGTAAAAAACATAAAAAAAAACATACAGCCGAATTGAGAACCTCCTCCTTTTCTGAAGTCGGATAAAAAGCATCACGTGATTAATGGACGGCCCCTAGTGAAACAAAGGATGTTGTGTGTCAGGGGATCGTTCTTCATAACATGCTCGTCGGTTTAGGGTACCCTAATTTACTCATGATCATGAGGGTTTTTTAACATGTGTTTTAATAGGATAAAATGTTTACTAGAAAAAAACAAACAGTCTCAGGAAAGCTCCAATGGGTTTCGAACCCGGACCGGCAATACCAAAGGTCATGGTTTCGAATCCACTTCGAGCTTCCCTGAGACTGGTTGTTTTTTTCTAGTAAACATTTTTATCCTATATCTATAAAGCATTGTGAATGCAAATTTGAATAATAAAGATATAAAAGAGCAGCCGAAAAATAGTTTTAAAAGAAAATTGACTGAATGGCTCATCTCAAATTGTTTTTATAGTGTTAGGGAATTTCTGGATTTTAAAATTGGACATACCTACTTGATTTTATTTTATTTGATTGTAAATTTTATTGTGAATTTTAACATTTAATTTCAATCTTACTATTACTTTTTTTATAATTTTAATCACTTATATTAACATTTTGCACGTCTGCACGCAGGCTGACTACAGTGAATCACAATTATATTGCACTTTACCTGTAATCTAACAAATAAATGATTTGATAGTATTTGTGTTTTAAAGGCATTTTCAGTAATATTTTGTGGAAGTGTGTTAAAAAACGAAAATTAATCTAAATTTTGACATTTGACCAATGTTAGTTTCGCGGTATTATAGTATCATCGACGATTATTGTAGGTACCTACTCAAAAATTATGCACAACAACTCAACGTCATTTTTATTTTAATACATACATATAAACACGACTATTATCCCAGGGTAGGGTTAGTCAAGGCTAGGCAATGAGGACCGCAAAATTAGTCCTCTGCTGCCATAGTCCACTTTCCAGCAAATAGCGACTGCACATGGGCTCAGCGTGACAGATAGTGAGCCCATAGCCGCTCTATGCTGTTAAGATGTATGATGTGCAGTCTTTAGTCCGTTAGTCGCCTTTTACGACACCCAAGGGAAGAGAAGGGTGGTAGTATACTTTCACCGTGACACGGTTTTTTAAACACTGACCTATAAACCGACAGACAGGGCCTTGACAATATAATGAAACATATGTGGAACTCATTTATTTAAACCGTGTCATACACACTCATATTATGTGACACGCTTTTCATGTGACAATGACAACATACGAATATCTTACTGAGAGTAGGTAACTACTGTAACGCGATCATTAAAAACCGAAACAAAAAAAAACCAGCCATTTCGTCCGCGTGGATTTTTTTGCATTAAGTAATTTATTTAATAACCAGGAGCCTTCAAAATTTAGCGAAATCATTCCGTTTTAAGGCGTCTTCAGAAACATTAAGTGGCTGGTTTAAAAAAAAATCAAACATACAGACATAGAAAATCTCTTTCTTTAACCGACGCTGAAAAAGTAATAAAAATTGGTCCAGTTCTGAAGGAGGAAACAGGGGACTACGAAACGTCGTTTTTCTGTGTTTTGTACATTGAGGTACAATAAACTAGAGAAGACAACGCGAAGCAAGTTTGTGCGCAACTAAGGTGCAGCCGCAAGGTCCACAATCGCTTGAATCACGCGCAATCACTGAGGCGTTTGAACGGAACACAGCAGTGGTGAGCGGTGTCTTCTCTAGACGTAGTAATAATAGCTCAATGGTTTTGTATGAGTGTTTCCTCTTAAGCATAAATTTAGATAGAGTTAAGATAAGTAAGATTTAGCCATTAATGCCAATTGCTACTTGGGTAGGGTAAAAAATGAGGCTAGGTGATAAGGACTGCAAAAGCAGTGCACAGCTACAATCCACGTTTTACCAAATCACAATTGCACATGTCCTCAGATTGACTGGTAGTAAGCCTAACGCCGCTTTATGTTGTTGGATGTATGAGCAGTCTTCAGTCCGTTAGTCGCCTTTTACGACAACCAAAAGAAGTAACAGTTGGTAGTACGCATTGAGCTATTATTACTACGTATGGCCCCGCCACACTATGCTTCTCGCGCTGCTCTCGCTTTGCTCCTCGCGCTGCCGCAATATTGCCTTCTCTGCCCACACACTGCTCTACTCGCGCAATTAATCGCGACGCTCCGCATTTGCCTCTGCTATGCAATGGACGATGAAACTGTAGTAACGTGCGCGCTATGCATTTTTAGTATAGCTAATTATATCAATGTCATACAAAGAAATATACATCATCGTCGTCGTCGTCCTCGCCAACGGAGATGGTGGATGACGTCTATTCATCCCAATAGAACAATGCGAACGATCGTCTGCGCGATTATGTGACCAGACACTCGCGCTCTTATTGCCGGTCCTTTGACTCGCGCCCAAAAAAACCGACAAAATAGGGAGCGGTGGGCATGACGAGGAGCATGACGTGCGGCATGACGAGGAGCATGACGTGCGGCATGACGAGTAACGTTGCCACACTACGTCTCTGCCTCCTTTCCTCGCTACTTCCCATACCACTCGTCGAGTGTGTGGCAGGCCCAATAGAGAAGACCCCGCTCACCACTGCTGTGTTCCGTTCAAGTGCGGTCTGCCGGCCGCACTTGGGCTGCAAACACCTCAGTGATTGCGCGTGATTCAAGCGATTGTGGGCCTTGCGGCTGCACCTTAAAACTTGCTTCGCGTTGTCTTCTCCAGTTTATTGTACCTTAATGGTAGTAGGTATACTTTTAATAACACCCAGCTCAACAACTTGTTCTACATTGTGTTTATGAAACGTTTTAACACCTGTTTGTGCGTAGGTATATAAAAATGTAAAATAAACGAATAAAAGAAAACGTGCAAAATTAAATGAATAAGTATATTTAACCTACTAAGCCCCTTCGTACACAAGGCTACGCAAATCTCCGATACTCGACGATTTTAGTCTCCCAGCGACTACCGCCATACAAATCCATTGAGGTTCGTACACTAGTCGCGTCGCCGACATTTGTCTCGAGACTCGCGTCGCGCCAGTCGCGCGCTACCTACCAGTCGAGATCTTTGCTACTTAAGTCGCGGCGATTTCCAAGATGGCAGAGCAACATTAAATATTAAATTTGTTTCTGAGGTGGAGAAATATCCTTGCCTATATATACAACATTAGTATCGGAGATTTGCGTAGCCTTGTGTACGAAGAGCCTTACATTCGCATCGCGTAGCCTCGCGCATCGTCTCATTAGACAGTTGGCGTTATTAGTCACTTACAAAATTTGATCTGAGCCTTGACCGTAACGGGTAACGGAAACCAACTTAATATGTCTAACGTCATTTGACACTACTACCTACAGATGTGTCGCGTTACACAAGGTTAAAGTTCTGTGTTGTTGGTTTTATACGACGCGCGACGTGTTATTCAAGTAGCTCAAATCTCACAAATTATTATCACTATCATTATTACTCCTGGTAGATAGTAAGGTCATGAACCTAAAATAGACATGTGCCATAACATAGTCAATATTTTTATAAATCATTAAAATTAACGATTTCTAAGAAATTTACCGACGACTCTTTATAAGATGTAACATGTAAGTAAGGTATTACAGGATGTAAGGTAACAGCCTTTGGGTATGACGGGTAATTTTGCAACACCTTGTATTTATTGTAGGTATAAGAATGTTATATTTTTTTTGTGAAATGATTGAAAATATAAGTACCTAGGTAGTGGTACCTTTTGCTTTTTTGTTTTCTTGAATTTGTGACCAATTATAAACTTTATGTTACCTAATAATTAGTCGTGATTTAAGCCCTCTAGTGGTGTAATACGTTAGAGTTTAGTATTAAAAGCGGCGTTGTCGAAAATTTAGATAAATTAATGTGATCCATAGATGTAAACATCTATTGTTTACATCTATGATGTGACCCATATTTTTCATTAGTGGAATCGATTCTAATAATAGAGAAATCTGTTGATGCCCAAATTTTGTAAAGCTTTGTTTAAATGAACACCAAAAAATAGTAAATGCAGTTGCACGAAAAAAAATGGCTTACCTGACCTAACCTAGGTGCGAATTTTATCTTTTTTTGGCGAACATTTAAGTAGGTAAGTACTCTTTTTTAAGGTGCGAGAATATTTACCGTGTGGCGTAGCGGTGAAAGAATACTATCACCGCCTTAGAATAATAACGCATAGAAAGCGAGAACACGCACGATAAATGAGGCCAGTAAAACCAAGCCATACTGGCTTAGTACCGAAACGGCCCGCGTCAGTACTAATAATCTAAACTTATCTATCTATCAACCGTTGCAATTTCCTTACTTTTGGGGCAAATCTGATTCCTCTAGCAACATTACTTGTATACTTGTGTGCGTGTCGCCGAGATAGTACGCGTAACTTACTCCTACATGCATTTATTTCTTGCCTCACGCCATGACAGTTTTCTAATACGAGACTATCGTTCTATGCGTTATTATTCTATGATCACCGCCCTCTCTTCCCTTGGGTGTAGTAAAAGGCGACTAACGGACTACATACATCCAACAGCATAGAGCAGCGATGGGCTCACAACCTGTCACGTTGAGCACATGCGTGCTGTCGCTATTTGGTGAAAAGTGGACTATGGTAGAGGACCTTTGTATTGTACCGAGCAAAACAGAAAGAGGTCGTAACTTTACATTTAGTAAAAACAAAACAAACGAGGTTTCGCATTTCATCGACAAAACAAAACGCGACATATTATAAATCATTCAAAATAATGTGACTGTGCCTGATTTACGATATACCTTACCTCGCCGTCAAAATCACAATCAAGTTTGAACTTTATCAACCAGCAGAAAAAGGAAATAATCGTGAGTCGTTAAGTTTAAGTAAAGTTTGGAGAAACGTCATCAATGTTAAATTTACATAAAGGAGTATTTATGTGTGGAACCACAAAGCTACAAAAGCTTTTGTTTAAAAGGAATGTTAACGACACGCCAATAAAACGTCTCTGATGTTTGCGTAACAACGATCAAAGGTGTAACCGCCGCCATGTTGCGGATGAAAATGGAACTATATTTATGGGCGCTTTGATAAAAATCATGGATGTTAGTATTTATAAAAGAGTTTGCTGTTGGTTCCCTAGACTAATGAAATGCAAGATGAAAATGCAATGCTTTTTCACGACGATGCGAAAGAGATGGGCATTGAGCGTCGCTGAGGCCCTCTCTAGTGCATCCGAAACTTCGTTGCCTCGTAATTTGTCGTACATTGTAGTAGGTACCAGGGTAATATAATGGTAGTAGGTACTATGCCAATCGCTATAATAAAAACAGTAGCACGCGCGCAGTGTAGGTACAAAGAACGCGTTTAGAGAGTAGGGCCACGGGGTAGTACTATTATTTATTCTGAACCACAGGGCCTCTGGTGCACATTATGGTTGCCAGATGGTATCCAAAAGGAGGACATGTCCTCCTTTTCCATGTTTTGTCCTCCCGTCCTCCCTTATCTACTGTAAGTCCTCCTTTTTGCTAAACGTCTAAGTGTTAAAAACATTGAATGTTTCTCAGAACTGCTCAAGAACTGCGAGTTTTATTTTTATATAAGCGTACATAATGCAAATGTGGAAAGAGTTTTTTCACTGATTTATACTCAGTTTTTTTTTGAGTGTGAGTGCTGTCGGTCGCAGATGACCTTTACAAAGTTACCGGGCTTGTTTGGGGGCGGCGAGAAACTTAAAGCGTTCCTCAAGCCGTGAGTGGTCGACATTCCCCAGAGGGATTCCGGTGGGGAATGGCATCTCGCAAGCGAGTCTCCGATCCCCTCCCCAGAGCCTCTGGGGGTTCGAACCGGTAGGAAGTTAATACTCAGTGGAGCAAACAGAGGAACAATTCAAACTAAGTGTGCAGTCAGTTATATCATTAATTCTTGCTCAATACCTACAACTACAAAAACGTGACATGTGCAGATTTTTATAATTATTTGTTGAAAACCCAAGAACTTCTTGCAAGAATTGACAGCTCAGCTAAATATGATTACAATAAAGTAAAATAATATAAAAGAATCGTTTAATTGTGAATGTCCTCCTTGTTTACAGAAAATCCTCCTTTTTCATCCCACCTCCCTCCATCCATCACATCCCATCCGACCCATCCGCACTCCTTTACCAAATTATCGTCTGGCAACCCTAGTGCACACAAACACAAACGAAACTTAACGTTTTAAAATAACGTGATTGGCCCCCAGGTTGCGGTTTGTTCTTTGTAAACGCTTCATCGGTCTGCTCTTGCTAACTTATTTTTATATAAGTAGTTGTAGTCTTACTTTTTATTTTTCTGTACTGTAAGACATTGCTTACCTACATTGATTATTTTATATTGATGAATAGGTACGTGAACTTTTTATTTTTATTATTACTTTATGTGTAATAAGCTTTTATTATTGTAATGGAAAGTGATTTTTTATGATAGGGAGGGCATTTTTCAATTCTGATTGACGCTGTAAAAGAAAGGGAGAAAAGAAATGCACTTGCTGAGTTTCTTGCCGGTTCTTCTCAATACAAGGCTGCTGGTTACTCTCAATACAAGGGCGTCTCCCGCCCCATAGATAGACTTAGGTACGAACCGATGTATTCATAATGACATTCATAAATGCTGTAACCTAAACATGGCCTAACCTGAATAAATGATATTGATTCTTAATTCTTGATCGATAGTAAGCGATTGTGGACCTTGCGGCCGCAAATCAGTGTGCAAATAAATTGCTTTGCGGTAACGTCTCTAGTTATAATACCTCAATGCTTGTATGGAATGAAATGTGTAAAGTCTTTGTGCTTATCGAAATCCTTATCTTTTATCGTTAAAACGTAACTGTGCTTCTCGGAACGGTACACTGTAACTTTGAACCTCCATCGAACTTGACCCTTGATCCATTTAGCTCTCTCATATTATTATAATACTTAATATATTGTTTCTGCTTCCAAGAAATTATAATACCAAGAACGATTGCCAACGCAACTGCGATAATGTTAAGGGATCATAACGTTTATTTTTCATTGACATTAAATAGGTTAATTATTAATTGTGATGGACCATATGCGGTCTGCGGGACAGTGAACCGGTTAAGTAATAAAAATAATTCATTATTAATATAAATCTAATCTAATATCAATAGAATTATGACAATATAATAAAATAATTAATATTTAATTACTTATTCGCTATGTTGTCAACCTACGTGCATTATCAAATCAAAATTAAATTCACCTGAAACGCACAATTTTGTGAGTGTGTTTGTTAATAAATGTATTTTTTTTAATGTAACACGTCATAGTAACTACATCCTGCCTGATGGTAAGCAGCCGATGCAGTCCAAAATAACGGAGCGCTCCTCACCGTGGAACAAGCACGGTACGGTAACAAGCGCACCCATTCATCATGAGGGCCTGCATAAATGCCGTTTTACGCCCCGTCCCCGTTTCAGCTGGGAAACCAGGGATTTATATAGTCTTTGTGGGAAAAACATGCGCCGCGCCGGCAGAGAATTCCAAAGCCAAATGGTCTAACGACTTACCAAATTTTTTGGTACGAGTGCTGATATTCTGCACAGTATGATGGCTGTTCTCAACACTTTAGGTCTTAGACTTCTCCTAGACTTCTTTCTTCTATCGGGCGTGCAAATCTCACAATACATGATAGACGAACTATAAAATACCTATCAAACTCTATCCAATGGTAGTACTATTATTTATTCTGTGCCAATGTCTCTATTATGTAGGTAAATAATCATAACCGTGTCGCGTAACGGTGAAGGAATACTACCCTTCTCTTCCCTTGAGTGTCGTAAAAGGCGACTAACGGACTAAAGAAAAAGACTGCACATACATTCAACAGCATAGAGCCGCGATAGGCTCACCACCTGTCACGTTGAACACAGTGCAGTCGCTATTTGGTGAAAAGTGGACTATGGAGAGGACTGCTTTTGCTGTCCTCATTATCATAATCTCTGAATAACCCTTCGGGGATAATAGTCGTGATTATATGTATGTATATATATATAATCATAATAATTTTCATTTTTACACTCATAAACACAATTTGCATTGGATTTTAAGCTCTATGTACGTTTTTGGAGTTGGCGGTACAAGATCGAAATAAAGGAGACGGAATAAAAATCCCTTAAGAAGCAGCCGTCATAATGAGACTTGTTTGTAATCAATAAAGCCTTTAAAACGTAATGTTCCGACATTATTATTTAAATTCTAAAGCTAACCGATTTTTTTATATTTAATGGGCGATTTTCCGAGATCAAAAAAAAAAGAAATTGATTTGTAAATGACTTCATAGATGGCGCTTAGCATAGATTAGTATGGCGCATGGTAAAAGGCGGGTTCATGAAGAGCACGTGTATGACTGCGTAATATTTATTCTATTCCAAAATAGAAATAGGTTCTGGATGTCCTGAATATAAATAGTAAGGACTTACTATTTTTTTATTATTTTGGTAGACAAGTAAAAGTGTAGAATTTATTAAAGCCCTTAGGTGGGTACGGCTTTTATAAAACGACATCTATCGGGTGTTTTTGAACTAATTTTTACTTTTTAATTTGGGCTGTCAGAAAATCGCCCATTATCAAAATACTCCTGATTGCGTTAGAGAACGAAGCAATTCTTGGCTTGATGAAAACATACCCGATTTTAAAAAGTGTTTGACTGTCAATTGTCATTGTCAAATTGACAATGTCAATGCATGATTGATTCTTATTTGTTTTAGTTTTCAAGATTATTTTATTTTATTATATGCCTGTAAAGTACGCAACGAAAGCACAATACCATCACAACACAACACAGCGCGAAGGAAGGTAAAAAGGGAGCCAAAAGTGAGCTGGTTTACAACATGTCACTTGAGTTGAATAAACATGACATTGACTTATTAATTTGTTAGCTATGAGCCAATTAAATCCATATTACTGAACTGAGTTGAGTATCGACTCATTACCAACCGATATACGGTGGCATTATATTAATTCGCGAAAAGATTGATGCTCTTAACTTAGTTTTAATAACTCAACAAAATAAATAATATTAAGGCGTTGTTTTTAATCTCGTAACGAAATATCGAATGAAATAAGTACATAACTGTTGCAAATTAATATCTAAAATCGTTATAAATCCCTTCGATACATATCGATGCTGTATGACAACTCGACACACTGTTACTGATTGACTCTATCCTACGGCTTGTGCTAGTGCTGCCATAAAAATTAAACAACATGGCCGTGTAAAAAATTTAAAAAAAAGCATTTAATTTTCGTATGTTATTTGTGAAAAATTGGCTAGACTAAGATTTTTTTTCAACTCATATGAGTTCTGCATATTGAAATATCCCGATTTTCATTCATTTTGGTCCAGCTGCATTTTAGTGAAGACTTTCTATGGAAATGTAGACCGTCTCCTTTGGAATTGATGGGATACAAGTTTTGGAGCAAGCGGTACTAAGCCCATTAGACATTGGGCCAGCGTGGTGGGTTATGGTGGGAGAAGGCCTGCGCCCAGCAGTGAGACGTTCATAGGCCGATGATGATCTAATATTTAGCGCGTAACTCGACAGGTACTTAGCGATTAAAAGTTACATCACTATGTGACGTCTTTGCTATTTCACAAGTACATGTCAAGTATTTGATATACAAATCAGTTGTTAAGTGGATATTTATGTGATACTCTAACAGTTTTTATTGAGTTGGAATGGTTGAACTGTGTTAAACTTATTTTATTCTGAGAGTAGGTATTTATCTTAATAATTTGGAATCTTTTTCATGAACCATACTTTACCTTATGTCTAAAAGTCAGGTCAAGAGTTACCCTGAACCACGGAGTATTATACTTAATATGAAAAATGTTATGCGCAAAAGAAGTGGCCTTGCAGAAAACTTATTGATGTGATTGTTGTTGTTCTATACAAGAAAATACAAGAAAAATAACAAGATAAATGTATTGTTGCACCAGACTTGGCTTACCAAGCTCCGAGGGGTTCTTTGAGAATCGAGGCCGTGCAAGCTGATCCTGCTATGTATTGTGTTCGTTGTAGGGTAAGGAGCCACTCATTATCTACTTGCAAATCCACAGAAGTAGTTTGTTTTCGTTGCGGTAAGAAGGGTGTGAGGACACCTTCGTGCCCCAACTGCAATAAAAGGTCAATCCTGTCAGAACTGCAATTCAAAAAATTAATTTCCCGGAACTACAGCCATAATTTTATTAAGTCCGATTGGGACAACTATTTAAAATGGTTACAAGTTTTTTTAAACTCTTTAAGAGTAGATTCAGTACGTTTTTTTTTTTTTTTTTTTTTTTTTATAAAAGAGGGAGGCAAACGAGCAGGCGGGTCACCTGATGGAGAGTAATCACCGCCGCCCATGGACACCCGCAAAACCAGAGGAATCGCAGACGCGTTGCCGGCCTTTAAGGGAGGAATAGGTTTAAGGAAGGAATAGGAATTGGGAGGAGGGGGGGGGGGGGAAAGGGCCTCCGGAACCCTCACTGGTCGGACGAAACACAACAGCACCAAGTGCTATTATTTCACGCCGAATTTTAGTGAGAGGGTGGTATTACGCCGGGCGAGCCGGCCCAATGTGTGCTGCAACGCAGCGTGGCTCTACCACTCAAAAATATATAGTATAGTTATAAGACTAGGGAGGATGGTCGGCCGCATTTAACCGTTTCTATATATAATGCGGATTATTACGGTTTACTTGACTCGGGTTCATGCATTTCAGTATTGGGTTCCGATGTTGGCCAACAGTTCATAAAAGCTGGTGCAACCTTACACTATGATGGGTGCTTGGGCAACATCGTAACAGCCAATGACTCGCGTGCAAACGTGAAGGGTTATTTATATTTACCAGTTACTCTTATGGGAGTGACTCAAGTTATTAAATTTTATATAATTCCTGATATCACCACACCGTTAATTTTTGGCGTTGATTTTTGGAAGGCTTTTAATTTAGCTCCTGAATTTTTTAATAAATTGCCTTTTAAGTATTTTCAAAACTCTAAACACCGTACTTGCGTATCGGAGGTTAAGCATTTGCAGCCGTTTGATGAATTAACACCCGTTCAGAGGTTGAAAGCGGAGTCATTAATAAATGAATTTAAGAAGGTGTCTTTTGAGGTTAAAAGGTTAGGTCGTACCCAACTGTTGCGTCATAAGATAGACACGGGTGATGTTTCTCCTATCAAACAGCGTTATTATCCACTATCACCTGAACGCCTTAAGGAACTTAACCGCCAGCTGGATGAGATGTTAGAGATGGGAGTAGTTGAGCCTAGCAATTGCGCGTGGAATAACCCAGTCCTTTTAGCTCCTAAACCAAACGGAGAATGGCGATTTTGCCTTGACAGCCGAAAATTGAATGCTGTCAGCAAACAAGATGCTTATCCGCTTCCCTACGTCTCTCACATCTTAGATCAGTTGCGTGACGCTCGATACTTTTCGTCACTTGATTTAAAATCTGCATTTTGGCAAATTGAGCTTGACTCCGCTTCATCAAAGGAAAAAACCTCATTCACGGTTCCCGGACGAGGTCTTTTCCATTTTAAGGTTATGTGCTTTGGGTTGACGGGGGCACCAGCCACCCAGCAACGGTTAATGGACATACTGTTTGGTCCTGAGTTTAATAATAAAGTGTTTGTTTACTTGGATGACATTATAATATGCTCATCGACATTCGAGGAACACATTTCGCTTCTTAAACGGGTTTTAGAAAAGTTACGACAGGCTAAGTTAACGATTAACTTACAAAAATCCTGTTTCTTTCGTCGGGAGTTAAAATATCTAGGTTACAGGGTAGATGAACATGGTTTACACACTGATCCGTCGAAAGTTCAGTCAACAGTCAACTTTCCCACAACTTTTTTTTTTTTTTTTATAAAAGAGGGAGGCAAACGAGCAGGCGGGTCACCTGATGGAAAGTAATCACCGCCGCCCATGGACTCCCGCGGAATCGCAGATGCGTTGCCGGCCTTTAAGGGAGGAATAGGTTTAAGGAAGGAATAGGAATTGGGAGGGGGGGGTGGGGGAAGGGGCCTCCGGAACCCTCACTGGTCGGACGAAACACAACAGCACCAAGTGCCGTTATTTCACGCCGAATATTCGTGAGAGGGTGGTATTACGCCGGGCGAGCCGGCCCAATGCGTGCTGCAACGCAGCGTGGCTCTACCACTCAGCCAGTGTTACTCATTTAGCACCACCCAGGGATCACGTGTAGGGTCTCAAGGGTAAACCTACGGACGCGAGCAACTTTAACCCCCAAAACCTACCACCCGGAAGGAGGTGAAAATGTTCCTTGGAACAGCGTCGTATTATAGACGTTACATTAAAAATTTCAGTTCCATAGCGGCACCTTTAAATGCACTTACGAGTACTAGCAAAAAGCCCCGCCTTTTAAGTGGACTGCTGAGGCAGAAACCGCGTTTACTACTTTAAAAACAGCGTTGGTCTCTGCCCCAGTATTGGCTTGTCCTGATTTTTCCCAGCCATTTGAGATTCATTGTGACGCATCCAGTTTTGGGATAGCGGGCACTCTGACTCAGTTTATAAAGGGAGAGGAGCATCCAATAGCATATTGTAGTCGTTCGCTGAATTCGGCAGAACGCAATTATTCGGCGACGGAGCGAGAGACCCTAGCGGTGGTTTTTGCTGTAGAACACTTTCGTCCTTATGTGGAGGGAGGTCCTGCGTTTAAGGTGATAACCGACCACTCGAGTCTGAAGTGGTTCTTTAATTTAACCAATCCTACGGGTCGATTAGCTCGTTGGGGTTGTCGGTTATCGCCTTACAACTTTGTTATTGAGCACCGCAAGGGCAAGGACAACGTAGTTCCAGATGCACTATCGCGTGCCGTTCCGGTGCTCGAAATAAAGGTGCCTGACGCAGACACTTGGTTCCAAAAGTTGTGGGACAAGTGTGTTAGTACTTCTAGGTCGTGTCCTAACTTTATTATTAAAGACAATAAACTTTTTCGTTTTTCAAAAAATAAATTCGGTGTGGCGAGTGATTATGATTGGAAACAAGTAGTACCGGAGCGGAATCGTCTGGAACTTTTAAAGAATCACCATAGTGGTGAATTATCTCCACATTTTGGAGTATTTAAAACTTATAAACGACTTGCACTACGTTACTACTGACCTAACATACTATAAGGAAAAATTGTGACTAACCCCCTCTTTTAAACAATAAGAGTGAAATAAAATTTATAATTTTATTTTATTGTTGTTGGACAAAATATTAGTGTGTGTTCTTTTACAATATGCTGCCTAGCTGTTGAACATTTTATGGTTTTATTTGATAACAACCCACTGAAGCTTGCATTTGGGATTTTCTTCCTTTTCCCCAAAAGGGACAAAACCTCAAATGTAACAGTGGAAAGACATATTCAGAATGTCTTTCTATTTGATTATCGCGTCGATGGATTGGCATTGCAACGAGTGTCTGTTGTAAGAGATCTTGGTGTCTGGTTCGATACTAAGCTGACATTTAAAACCCATTATGATCATATAATAGGCAAAGCAAAGAGGATGCATGCGTTTATCTCTCGAATTTCCAAACCATTTAAACGAATTTCAACCTTTTTGTTGTTGTACAATACTCTTGTGCGATCTCAACTTGAGTACTGTTCGTCAGTATGGGCGCCTGTGTATAATGTCGACATCAATAGGATAGAATCAGTGCAAGCTTGTTTCTTGCGATCCCTCGCAATAAGAACAGGAAAAAGGCGTACTCTTCCCGAATACAATAAAAGAACGTGTTACTTTGGTGTAAAAAGCCTCGAGAGTAGAAGAAAAGTTTCTGACCTGTGCCTATTACATAAACTGGCCAATGGACTGTTAAGTGAGCGTCTGTTAAGCATGTTGTTTATTAATACACCCATACGATCCCAAAGGAACTCCCGGCTTTTCAGCATTCCTCTGACAAACAACAATGTAACTCGGAATGGTCCCATCAATAGAATGTGTAAATTGTACAATGATCTTGACTTGTCTTTTGATATTTTCCATCAAAACATAAACCAATTTAAATATGCTCTTTCCCGAAATTCTTAGGTATAACTCAAACAGTATTACATTCTTATTGCATGTTCTTTTTATTTTTTGTTTTTCTTTTTAATATAATAATTTTTTATTGTGAGTTGTATACAATATAAGGCTTTCAGATTTACACTAAACTTTCTGTTCAACTGTAATAATATGTATTTTTTTAGTTTGTAAGCTGCTTTTGTATCTTAAGTAAATAAATAAATACTTTTTTCACACAGCATTTTTAACCGGTTCACTGTCCCGCAGGCTACATTATGGTCCTTAACAATTGTTATATTTTTTGGACAGTGAACCTGTTAATTTAGCCGAGCTGTAAAAAATATTGTAGTCTGTAATAATAAAAATCAATTGATCAGAATGTTTGTACGCGCAAACATTACTTACTTCAGAACGGTTGAACCTATTTGGTTAATTTGATAGATAGATAGATAGATAGCGTTTATTGCGGCATAAGTTATACATGCATGAAACCCGTACATGAACCCCGTAGGGGCACATCAAATAATGAGGTTTATTTAATTTTTACTTATTAATTAATAAATTACAAATACAGTTTTTTACCTACATTTAATACAGTTATAATATAATATTTTCAATAAATTTAAATTTTAAATAAATACATTTTAAATACATAAATTACGGGATACGGAATTTTCACACGGACAAAGTCGGGGGCGGGGCCCCGACATAATTATGGTATTATATTATAATAATAGCTATCAAATGACATCTGCGTGGGTCTTAGACAAAGCTTTCATACATTTTTCCTTCGATAAGGTTGTTGTGCGCACACCCGCAAAGTTTTCCCAGTTGGTGAAACTAATCACTGAATACTACGCCTACATTCTAAGCGTATCCGAGACCTCGTTGGTCCTAATGTACCCGTCATCCACCAGCACCACTACCATCATCATCAGTCTATAACGATCCACTGCTAGGCCTTCCTCAGCATTTTAAGGTAAGATAAGAAAAATAAACAGTATTTTAGAAAAATTTACAGTATTTTATATTTTCAAATATTTAAAATATTCCGATGCTTGAAAGCTGTTAGAGAGCCCCACGTAACCACCGTCTCCCAGACGCAGTGGTACTCAGCAATGAGTTTTCCGTAGTTAAAAAAAGGTATAAAATTAAAGTAAGTAATTATACAATGTGATAGTGGTGGTACTTCTAACCTGTTAAGGCTAAGTACTACATCTAAATTCATCGACAAAAAAAATAATATGGACTTAAAAAAAAGTGATTTTAAATCACAAAATAAGCTTAAGTAATGATTTTTTTTCTCACCATAATAATCTCAAACATATACGAAACAAAGTAATTTATCCAGTGTCATTAGCTACCGTTTGCCATTTTTTTCATGTTTCTCCGACGTATGAAACCTTTGATATCGCATAAAGTAAAAATGGTCATAAATTATAGGGGGAGGGGTTAGGACCCCCCAAATTATTTTTTTTGTCGTTGAATTTAGATGTAGTACTTAGTCTTAACGGGTTAGAAGTACCGCCCCTATTACATTGTAGAGCGGGGATGGGCTCTCACCACCTACTACTAGAACATGTGCAGTAGGTAGTAATTTGGTGAAACGTTGCCTATAGCAAGGACTGTCTGCTCTAGTCAACGTTCTCTTTGCCTCGTCTCTGATTATAACCCTTTGAAGATAATAGTCATCAGTGTGCAGATAATTAGGTTACATTCCACCTATAAACCATACCTACGGCCATATTTCATCATCATCATCTTCATTAGTCTATAGACCAGTTTCTTAATATCTGTTAATTTGGAATTTTTATTGACAATAGGTATTTTAAGTTGTCTTTCATATGTTTATGTAAGTAATGTATTTTTAATTAATTTAATTTTCATATTATAATTTAATTTTCTAATTTTCTAAATGTAATTATTTTTTTATTGCGTATTATTTGTTATTTTCCTATTGGTGAATTCTCTTTTGTATTTAGTTTTTAATGTATAACTTAGTGTATTGGACATGTAGTCTGTTAGCTGGCATGTAGGTAATGGAATAAATAAATAAAATAATAGACGTCCCACTGCTGGGCACAGGCCTCCCACGTGAACATTAGCACGTGGGGATATTGGGCCATAACCCACCACGCTGGCCCAATGCGGGTTGGTGGGTTTTAACGACTCCCATCTTACGACAACAACTGGGACCAATGGCTTAACGTGCCTGCCGAAGCACGGAGGAAGCTTGAGATATTTTTAATTGGTCACCCATCAGGCGACCCGGCATTGCGAAAGTTGCTGAGCGGGCAAGATCGCAAGCCGAACGCTGCGCCATCGGGCTCCTCGGCCGTAGTAAATTCAGACAAATAAATTAATCTTTTGAAGACCACGCTTACACGAAACTTTTAATGATAAGACTAACGTTAAGGATGATGTATTAGTTTTTTTTGTAGTAAAAACGAAGGCTTTACTAAAGTCGAAAAAACGAGAGATTCGATACAGAAATGCGAAGATTCTTTTTCCACAAGTGTTAACGATATTATCTTCTACCATTCTGCATAAGAGTCGAGTGTAACTGATACTATCTGGTAATAAAGATACTTTTTTATGTTTTATCTTGACCATTAACTTAATTCATTTAACAACTTTCTTTATTTTTATTCGTACGGCGCAGGCGCCACGCGGCCGCCAGTACTAAAAATGCCACTTTAGACTGTTCATACTATTTTCCGGTACATATTTTTATAAAGAGGTAATGTTGCCAGCATTCTACCCACGTGCCCACATATTTTATTATAGTTTTATCTTTAGTTTCAAGTAATTTTTTTTATAATTTATTGTTCTTTAGTTTTAAGTTGATTTAATTTTATTTAGGTTATGTTGTGCTGTTTATTTTTTTCCTTAATTTTTTGAATAGATTATTATGATTGCACTGTTCAATTGCTATTTGATAAAAGATGGACTGTGACAGTGGACTGCTTTGCAGTTCTCATGGGACCGTATCCACATATTTTATTATAGTTTTATCTTTAGTTCCAAGTTTTTTTTTATCTAAAATTGTTGTATAGTTTTAAGTTGCAGTACCTAATTTTATTTAGGTTCTGTTGTGCTGTTCATTTTTTTCCTTAATTTTTTGAATAGACATGATTGCACTGTTCAGTTGCTATTTGGTGAAAGCTGGACTGTGACAGTGGACTGCTTTTGCTGTTCTCATTGCATAGTCTCTGACTAGCCCTTTGGGGATAAATAGTCGTTGTTGTGTATTTGTCTGAATCGCTCAATGTGGCCTTCTTACACCACATTGCATGTTGCGAAATCACCCGCGGTGTCAGATTAAAAACTGGCTCGGATTAAAAATAACTGTCGTTATTTCTTTTTTTAACCGACTTCAAAAAAAGGAAGCTACCGTGTCGCGTAACGGTGAAAGAATACTACCAGCATCTCTCTCCTCTTGGGTGCCGTAAAAGGCGCCTAGCGGGCTAAAGACTGCACATACATCCAACAGCATAGAGTGGCGATGGGCTCACCACCTGTCACGCTGAGCACATATGCCGTCCCTATTTGGTGAAAAGTTGACTTATTGCTATCTTTTGTTGGAATGCTTTTGCTGTTCTCATTGCCTATAGTCTCTGACTAACCCTTCGGGGATAATAGTCGTGATATTGTATAAATAATTATTATCTATTTTTGTTAACACATAGTATGCGATTATAGTTTTAAAATATATCCTTAGTTTGTAAACATCAACCCTAAAAGTGGAATATTAAAAAACAGTTTTGTTTTATTGTAGGTATATCGCCGAATATTAATGTGACATTAACCAGGTAATGTTGAATTGTATCCTAAAAGGGCAAGTCGGAGTCTAGGCAATGAACGCAGCTTCATCTTAACCGAATGTTCAAATATTTGTAAAAATATTTCTTTCGGATCTCAGAGGTGAAAACTTCTAAGATTTAATAAAGCAATGTTGACTAAACAACTTAAGCATCAAGCACTGACAAATTTCGACGGGTGAAAACCAGACCTCGGTAGCCAAGTGGTTAATGGCTGGGTCCCACGGGCTGTCTGAAGACAAGCCGCGCCACGCCGCCGCCGCAAACGGGCCGTGGGACCGCAATGCCTGCCGCGGCTTGGAGCGGCTTGGCGCGGAGTGCCACGGCGGCGCGGCGCGGCGTGGTGCGGCCGATGGATCGCACAGGCGACGGCACGCCGCGGCAGGCTTCATCGGATGCGTTTATTCCCACGGCCTGTTGGCGCGGTTGGGCGCGCCAAAAATCAGGCCGTGGGACTGCGGCTTTAGGCAGCCGCCCGGAATGCGGAAGGTGCGTGGTTCGATTCCCGCCAGAGGTTTCGTCTTTTTGCAGTGTTTAAAAATTTTACTTAAGCATATTTAAGCGTTAATAAAACGCTAAAATGTAAAACATTAATCTATAAACGCAGCTTCATCTTAACCGAATGTTTAAATATTTCTTTCGGATCTCAGAGGTGAATACTTCTAAGATTTGATGAAGCAATGTTGACTAAAAACCATCAAGCACTGACAAATTTCGACGGTTGAAAGCCAGACCTCGATAGCCAAGTGGTTAAGGCAGCCGCCCGGAATGCGGAAGGTGCGTGGTTCGATTCCCGCCTGAGGTTGTCGTCTTTTCAGACGGTGTTTAAAATGTTTACTGTTTTTCTACATTTATTTCGGTTCTGGGGGTTTTTCTATGTTTATGCCTATTTATCCGTTATATTCCATATTTACTAGTTTCAAAAGAAGCTTGTCTTGGGCTACAACAAAAAATTAAAAAAATATATATGTAGATAACATTTTAAAATTCATAACAATTTATGCAGTTTGACCGCAAGCATAATCTTAATGATTATTGATCTTTATTAGGCTCAATCAATCTATATTAGTACCACGTATACGTAGAATGATCCTTTTACATTAAGTATATCGTTCTAGGCGCACAACTTTATCACCTATTAAATAAGGTTGAAAATGGCTCAGCATGTTTTACCCTTTCCAAATGTTGCCATCCAAATTAATGGTTTATGATTAATGATAAATGATAGTCAGAAGGGCTTATTAGTGATTTGGAGCAACTCAAAAGGAGTATGCCATAACAAAACGTAAAGAACAGAATTTATTTATTGACTTTGTTTTGTTAACATTTTGGCTTCGATCAAAGTTTTGACTGGTGTATGCCACAAACGTCGTTGAAGACTTCAGAAGACCTACAGATTTTTTTTTAGTAAAAGAAGGAGAAGGAGGCAAACGAGCTGGCGCTTCACCTGATGGAGAGTAATCACCGCCGCCCATGGACACCCGCAAAACCAGAGGATTCGAGGCGCGTTGGGTTAGGGAGGAATAGGGATTGTGAGAGGGGTGGGGATGGGCCTCCGGAACCCTCACTGGCCGGACGAAACACAACAGCACCAAGTGCCATTATTTCACGCCGGATATTCGTGAGAGGGTGGTATTACCCCGGGCGAGCCGGCCCAATGCGTGCTGCAACGCAGCGTGGCTTTACCACTCAGTGTCACTCATTTAGCACCACCCAGGGGTTACGTGTAGGTCCTCAAGGGTAAACCTACTGACGCGAGTAACTTTAACCCCCAAATGTACCATGAACTTCAAATGGCTAGATAATTTTAAAACTAAAAAAAGCGAGATACCTTTCGATTGTCGTCGAAAGATGGCAGTCGTTAAAACCCACCAACCCGGATTGGGCTAGCGTGGTGGGTTATGGCCCAGCCAGCCCATGTGGGAAGGCCTGTGCCCAGCAGTGGGACATTTATAGGTGTATGATTTGACTAGCGGCCGCTCGCGGTTTCACCCGCGTGGCTCCCGTTCCCGTGGGAATATCAGGATAAAAAGTATTTTATGTGTTAATTCAGGGTGTCAGCTAACGTCATACTAAATTTTATTAAAATCGCTCCAGCCGTTTCAACTTTCACCTTTATAATATTAGTGTGATTTGAAAGAGTTATAGCGCAGGACCGAGGCGTAACATATGGCATTAACAGAACAATGCCTGAGCCCAGCTGAGCAGTGGGTTGAGAAAGGCTTAAAATAATTATTTTTTTAAATATTTTTATTTTACCACGGGTGAGTGCTTGGTCTTTAATCTCACCTGATGGTAAGTGACGATAAGGCCGAAGGTGGAAGCGCGCTTCACCACTGAGGAACGGCTATCTTAGGTATCTCTAACTGTCGGAACACTACAATGCTATAAACATCGTTGTTATGGCGACAGACTTAGATAAAATGGCGGTAGCTGGCCAGGCGGAGTAAACAGACCAACCAAACCGAGCACACAAAGTATGCACCCCCCGCTGGAAAACGAACCCGGGACCTCTGGGTCTGAAACCGGTGGCTTAGCCACTAGACCACAGAGACGGTTGAAATGGACGGATGGTAATGAAAGAGCTTATTTTGCTAGCTATTATTATTATTTTAAGCTAATATTTATGAGTTAACGCGGTGGGATTATTGAGGTAGGTATTATAACTAGAGACGACTCCGCGAAGCGAGCTTTTTCGCACTTATGCCTAGTTCGCACCTGTGCTAGTATTTTAGTCGAGTAGTAAAGTTAAGTCGAAAGTAAATTAATTTTAAATTTGCAAAGTGACGAAGCAATGTATCTCTACTCTACTAAATTACTAACACAGGTGTGAACTAGGCATTAGTTGCGGCTTATGCGTTGCAAACACCTAAGTAATTGCACAGAATAACTAATAGTACTTAATTGTGAGTGATCCAAGATAGCTAAGCGATTGTGGATCTATGGGGCCGGAAATCAGTGTGCAGAAAATTGCTTTGCGGTGTCGCGTCATCTACTATAGTCATAATACCTCAATAGGGCGGATAGGATACAAATAATTTATTGTATTATTTATTACTAGCGGCCCGCCCGCCTGCGCCTTCGTCCACGCTAACTTAAAAAGTCCGTCACAGTTCAGCCATTTAAAAAAATATATCTACAAAATTTAAACAAAAACCACCCTCAGTTAACGCTCTATCTTTTAGTGAAAACCGCATAAAAGTCCATTGCGTGGTTTAGGAGAATAGTGCGGTGCTACAAACAGAGGAAAACGGCGACTTCATTTTATATTATGTAATGATGATGTTCTAACGAATCTGCTTTTATTTATACGAGTACGGTACATAATAGTTAAAATATTATAAATAATAATAAATCTCTTTATTTCAGGCAACAAACAATGTACAGGATGGTAAAGATACAAAGAGGCCCATATAATAAATACCTTACACGCTAACATACATACAAAATAAAACAATTTTGTTAGTAGGTACAATACTTATTATCTATGTTAGTAAGATCTTATTTTACACGTAATGTACTTGTCGTACATGTCGGCGACGTGTGGCGCAACGCGGTGTCTGGTAACCGACCTCTGAACCTCCGGTACACGACACCCTTCGGCCAAAAGTCCTCCTTCATGAAGGTTTATTTAACATTAACTGTGACACCTCATACAAGTAACCTAAAAACATAACCCTCCATTTTCGGGCTGTCGTTTACCAACCCAAGCAAACAGCTGTTACAATAGGTACGTTTTGAATCATTCGTAAACTATTCTTTTCAAAGCTGTATTTGTGTTGTCAATTCAAATTTGTGACAAATTCATTATGAGTATAACATAGTTTTATGTAAGAAATAGGTAAGTAGTTTAACTCCCCAAACCACCACCCACCAAACTCACATTGAGCCAGCGTGGTAGATTATAGCTAGGGCTACCATCCGTCAGGATAAATCTGGACATGTCCGGACTTTTAGATTCTAGTCCGGACTTTGTCCGGATATGAGTAACAAAACTACATTATAAGTCAAAACTAAAGTGAGTAGTGTTTCCATTTTGTGACTAAAAAGTCTGGACTTTTATCGAAACGTCAGGCTTTTTGTCAGGACTTTTCCAATTCCTAAATGGTAACCCTAGTTATAGCTCTCTTTACGTGCTGTTGTTCACGTGGGAGGACTGTGCCCAGCTGTGGGACGTTTAGGTAGGCGTTAGGCGTATGCTAACACGCAGGTGACGCAGCACAGCACAGTGCAGATTTTGCAGGACAGGGCAGTTGGCGCAGAAATAGGCCGCGAACGCATGCAGCGACGCAGCTAAGTGACACAGCACAGATACTTACAATATTCACCCACAATAACTCTTTAAAAACCTTTTTTGAGTAATCATGATGATTAATGTCATGTAAACATGGTTCACAATAAACAAGTTCTATCAAAGAACAATTATTGTTCTTTCATTGTACCAAAATTATGATAAAATGGTAAAAAGTACGTGTCGACATGTACGCGTCGCGCAGAAATCTGTGCCGGCACTACAACGAGGCGCAGAGCAGGACATACCCATGTCTGCGTCGCGCGTGCCTGCGCCCGCCGGAGCGTAGGTACACGTGCAGCTCTCAGATCCATGCATTGCAAAATCTGCTCTGTTCTGCGCTGTGCGGAACTGCGTCGCCTGCGTCTCTGCATACGCTTAGCCTAGGCTGATGATGACGCGGAAACTACATTGTAATTACTAGAACTTTCCATTTATTACGATCCTGATAAACTTTTTTTTTTCATTTACTGTATTATAAATACATACATACATACAGAGAGTGTTATGCCTAGTTTATGCCTGGGTTAACATAAACAAATAAAAAATACTACTCGCATATAAAATAATTCAGAAAATGGATGTTTTTCATAAAATATTCCATAATATTTGGGCACTCTAGTGCTTTCGACTCATTTACGCGTATATGAATAAGTAGCTGTCGTGGTTGGTGTGACCCGTTTTTTCTTCATACTTGATCTTATTTGATCTTTTCCCGCGCTTAGAGTGTATACGCTAACATTATTTAATAGAATCATTATGCAAAAACTGAAGTTTTTTTTTTAATGAATCAAATAGGGAATCGACCTCGGACCAAATATTACATGGACAGAGTCTTACGACGTTGCCGCTTTTACATACGTGTATCAAAGTAAAGTATTTGTATCTCTGTCTGTATGACTGTAGTGTGATATGAGTAAAAGAGATAGTGAATGTACGTTTGGCAGCGACGCACTGTCGGTGTGAGACGTGTCATTTCATGACCGATTACTCGGTCAAAACATTGCTGGATTGTGCGAAATAATAGCGAAATACTAAGAAATCTTAGTGTTTGTGTTATTTGTGTAATATAAAATTGACATAATGTCTTGTTCAGCTGTTTATTGTTCGTCAAGAACACCAAAAGGAGGTGTGCAAGACCAGGAATTATCATTTCATATGTTAGTGATTTCTATTAATATGTATGCTTTACTATGAGTTTTTTAATAATAAAAACGGCAAAGCATTAATTTTTGCTAATTCTTAATCATACTATATCGTACACTATTCATAAGAATCAGGTTTTAAACCTTAATTAAATGTAATATAAAGGCTTTGTTTTTGGCATAATGATTAGTGATGTACGTACGTATTTGTGCATCGAAGCTTTATCGATATTACTAATATTCTTTTTAATATTCTTGCCTTGTTGTCAGGCTGGATATCTCGCTTCGGTTGCCCGACAGACATTATAACTGACCGTGGCCGGCAGTTCGAATCGGCCCTCTTTCAATGTCTGTCCCAAATAGCCGGATTCCAACACAAGCGGACAACAGCCTACCATCCGGCATGTAACGGCCTGGTGGAGCGATTTCATCGGCAGCTGAAAGCCGCGATCGTCTGCCATGGCAACGACAGGTGGACCGAATCCTTACCATGGGTGTTACTGGGCATAAGGACTTCGATCAAAGAAGACCTACAAGCCTCGTGTGCTGAGCTCGTGTATGGCGAGCCGTTAAGGTTACCAGGCGAATTTTTCGACGCATCTGCAACCGGTACCACAGACACCTCTGAATTTACCGCGCGTATTAGGGAGTTCGCCAAGAAACTGCAACCTGCACCTACGTCACACCATGGTAAGCCGAAAACATTTATTTTCAGGGATCTCGCCACTTGTGATCACGTTTTCCTGCGTGAAGACGCATCACGTGGCTCACTCCAACCTGCTTACTCTGGTCCACACAAAGTCGTCTCGAGAGGACACAAAGTGTTCAGAATTATTTTTAAAGGCAAGGAGGTCACGGTATCCATTGACCGAATTAAACCGGCCTTTATACTTTCTGACCAGAACAGCCACGTTGAGGAAGAACCCCCACCAGGATTTCTCAAAGACTATGTCACACGATCCGGTCGGCGGGTGAAATTTGCTGATTTGTATCGCCCTTGACGGTCTCTGGAGGGGGGTGGTGTAGGGAACCTTCCTACACTCAGGTGATTAAGTTATTTAACTATTATGTATTTAATTATTAACTATTTACAATTAAAATATATATTTACAAAATTACACTTATACCTAGACATTTACTATAACAGCACAGATAACGTTATTAACATTATTGTTATTATCAAATATTTACAATACATTTCATTAATTAATATTATAACATCATATCTACATAGCATGCGACCCAGCTTGTCGATATCGATCATCGACAACGTCTATCGACATGCGCCTCGCACTAGTGCGTTGACCAGATACATAAGCCTTTTGTTTCGCTTATGTGCGCACGCACCGGTGCAGCGGCGCCGCGTGGCGGCAGCCAGTCGAGACTCGATCACGGCGCGGAGCTCATGCTTTTATGCTTATGCTTATATACATTACCGCTTTCGCTTATATATTTAGACTGTCATACGCTTAAATATTTGGACTATATTGTGCTCGTTTTTGTGAACTATATTTCTTCCTTGTTAAACTGTTTACTGTGCTGTGCTGTGCTTTCTATCTTGTAGTGCCTTCTGTATTGTGTGTGTATGGATTATACAACGAACCGTAAGTTGGTGTTTTTATTGACTGTGCCCTACCACACACTTCATTAATAGTTAGTAGGACTATAAATAAATTAGCGTACATTCCGTGCACCTACTTAACTATATTCTTTTTTTAGGTTCCCAAAATGCCCGGAAATAAGTGAAAAGGTTTTAAAGCTATTAGACGTGATAACTGGGAGCCTACAATATATTCAAGGCTCTGTTCCAAACATTTTGAAAAATCCTGCTTTGTTGACGGTTTATTAATAAAAATCCACAGATCTCGTGCTCTACACGACTTGAAAGGGCATTAAAAATGTACCTACCTACTTTTTATAGATTATTTATTATAGCAATTTTCAGTAAAAACGCGTAATTTTTCTTTTCTATTTTTTCAAAATCAACTTTTCCAAATTATTTTTTCACTCCTCTTGCTCAAAAAGACCGTCATTGTAGCGTTCCAAAGCGAGGCTATTAAAGCTTTTCTTGTCTTAAGGAAAAAAGTATTTTTTTTTAATTTTTGTCGGTTACATGACAATGAGCCAACACGAAACGAAAAAGTTTTTAGTCTTAAGTAGAATAATCATGAATAAAGACTGCGCTAAAAACCCATTAAAACTCGGTTTTTATTTACTCCCTCGCTAAAGCTCGTTAGTAAACTACCTCGTGTATAATGGGTCATTTTAGCCCCTTGTATAACAATCTACTTTCAGATCATCTTAAAACCCATTGAATTCCACGTCTTTCGAGCTCTCATACGTCCTCGTGGCCTTGAACCTCAGGGTATCACGGGCGAGTCGCACTTTCAGCGAAAATGGGGCCCCCATTTTCGCTGGGGCCCCCTACTGGAGCGAACGAAAAAACATTTTCAATGTTAAAAAACTTAATACAGTGCCGACCGTTTTTGAAGGTTATCCATCTTACTATCAATCGGTAAGATTAGTTGATGTCCCTACTCCTACACTGTTGCCCGTAAATGTTAGTAATGGAAATAGGCCTTCTTCCGAATGGGCACTTTGTTATGATATTGTATTAATTCTGAAGTTTTAAAGAATGCAAATTTTAGATTGTTATTGCCATTTTATCAATTTATTTTTTTTATAATAGAAGAAGGCAAACGAGCAGGCGGGTCACCTGATGGACAGTAATCTCCGCCGCCCATAGACACCCGCAACACCAGAGGAATCGCAGATGCGTTGCCGGCCTTTAAGGAAGGAATAGGTTTTAGAAAGGAATAGGAATTGTGAGGGAGGGGGTGGGGGAGGCCTCCGGAACCCTCACTGGCCGAACGAAACACAACAGCACCAAGGGTTATTATGTCACGCCGGATAATAAAATATAATACCGGGTGGTATTACGCCGGGCGAGCCGGCCCAATGCGTGCTGCAACGCAGCGTGGCTCTACCACTCAGTCAGTGTCACTCATTTAGCACCACCCAGGGGTCACGTACAGGGTCTCAAGAGTAAACCTACGGACGCGAGTAACTTAAACCCCCAATTGGACGTAGTTTAGCAAAAAGGATCCAACCCACATAATATTACTTTTGAGATATCGACGTTTGAAGTTTAACCTGTAATTGCTTAAAGATGTAATATTTATCTATTTATGTTTTTGTGAAATATAATTTGTAAAAATGCATTGTTTTTATTCAAATAAATTGAATTCAGTTCATTCCAATATTTACGGAGTTATTATGGAAAAAGTGGGGTTGGATCCTTTTTGATAAATGTTATTTTCCTTTGTGTTATTCTCATGATGTAATTCTCAAAAACGATTTAGCAAGGTAATTATTAAGGGATTTATTAAAACATCTAATTTATTTAAATAAAATTATATTTTTATGGTTCTTTAAACTTTTTATTACAGCTACAGTCTACAATTTTTACTTATTTATATTGTTTTGTCATTAGAAAGTCAAATTAAAAATATACCTTAAATCATCCGCCTTGTTTTTTATCATCTTGTGATTCTATATTAAAATCGGGCTCTCCTCTAAAACCCTCAATGTCCTCTCGAAGGCTATCATTACCTCTTGAGCGACTTATTTTATTATAGGTCTAATCAATCCTTAGGGATAAACTCAAAAAGAAAACCAATAAGCCAATTTTAATAAAACTTTGCATGCTAGAGTAAACTACAGGGATCTGTTTAGTTTGTTGAAAACATTTTTAAAAAAGGTTTATATAACTGAGTTATTGCGATTTTAAACTTTCTATAGTGGACTTTAAATCGCAATAACTCAGCTAAATAAACATTTTTTTAAATATTTTCAACAAACTATTTAGATCCCTGTATTTTATTTTAGAATGCAAAGGTTCATTAAAGTTAGCTCAATGGTTTTTAAAAATTTCGACTTGGAAGTTTGTATGGGAAACTGAAATGCGTAAAAGTAAGTGTTGCAAGTTTTTAAAACAATATTTGGTATTTTATGGTGGGTAGATTAAAAATAATTTATATTGACTTTTAAAATACCTTAACTTTTTTTCTAATAAATTATGCAAAGCATTAAAATAAAACTATTAAGATTTTGAATCAGTATAGCGATTTAATAGAAACGACATTTAAAAAAATATAAAATTATCAAAAATGAGCTAACCATTCTGGGCTGGTTTTGCGATTTAGTTTGTGAACTCTTTTCAAGCAAATATAATTTTTCATAAGCAATTCAAGCGTTCTGCGTCGTTTTTATGATATAATATTGTAAATTATTTTCAACTAAACAGCATTTATCAAAAATAATTAAAGCTTTCTGGATTGTTTTTGTGATTTATTTTGTGAACTCTTTTTTAGTAAATGACTTTTATCAAAACTAATTCAAGCATCCTGGATCGTTTTTGTGATTAGTATTGTGAATTATTTTCTAGTAAATAGCATTTATCAAAAAGGACTCATGCGTTCTGGGTCGTTTTTTTCATTTATTTTGTTAACTAGTCTTAGGTAAATAGCATTTATTAAAAAGGATCCATGTGTTTTGGATTCTTTTTGATGTATTTACTCGAGATCGGTGTTTATAATTGGCTAATTTTACTATATAGATCCAAGGATATTGGATCGTTTTTGTGAAACTATAAAATGAACCGGCCATACATGTGGGATGGTACCCTGCATCAAAAATAAGGTCAAACAATTTAATATTGCTTATAGTTATAATGCTAAGAGGAAATATAGACCCTGATGGCCATTTTGGCATACATAACTCATTTTCGACTAACTTGTGGGTTGGGTCCTTTTTGCTAAACTACGTCCAATTATTATAACGAACTAGGTACACACCAAATTAAAGTGATTATATCGATATATGACTATGTTATACCAGTCACATCCTTAGTCACGCACACATGTACAGATAGAAAGCTGCACACTAACAAAAGACGGACATGCTAAAAATCCAAAGACTCTGTCCATTGTGATAATTGGTCCGAGGAATCGACTGTTTAATGTCCTCCGTTAAATACAGGGTCAATTTTGAATTCCCCGCCAAAAGTAAATATGGGGTATAAAAAGTAATAATAAAATATTTGACGTAAAAATAATAAATGTTTTCTATTTTTAAATATAATTTATTGGCTGCTTTTTAATTCCTATATGTCTAGGTGCGTGCGCTCACCCTCGCGGTCCAAGCGAACGGAGCGCCGTCATTGGTGGAAGGGGGAATAAATAGCGGTCACGCGCATGCGCTTTGAAAACGAGGCGGCCGCGCGCTAGGTGACAATGATTTTAATTTTCGTAAGAAAGAATTGAGACAAAAATGTGACAAAAAAATATGTCTTTTTATTTGATTATTTGGCTGTAGGTACTGCTGTTATAGGCTCACGCGAAAAATTTTGCCGGGGGTCCAAAATTGACCCTGTATGTACCTCGGCTTAACTAACGCGCTGTATAATCGCGACTAATAACTCCGAAGGGTTAATCACAGACTACGCATGAGGACCGCAAAAGCTGTCATCTGCCATAGTCCACTTTTCACCAAATAGCGACTGCACATGTGCTCAGCGTGACAGGTGGTGAGCCCATCGCCGCTTATGCTGTTAGATGTAGTAACACCCAAGGGAAGAAAGGGGTTGGTAGTATTTTAATTAAAGAGCCGCCACCACACAACAGAAGTAAGTTTATAATAATAGTAAATAATATAATAATACCATAAGAATGTTTAGGTAAGTACCTACTTAGTTTATTATATAAATGCACCATATTGATACTAGAATGCAGAACTGTGCTATCTACCACGTCAGAGCTAAGGAATTTGCTGATAACCACACAGTCAATATAATCGCAGTAGGTATGAGCGTCACAAAAGTGACTACAGAATTATTTTTTGCTTTCTGTCTATGTGTTCAGTTTTCTTCAGTAGGTGAGTCGGTCGCATTTTTTGATATTAAATATTTATTACGTCACCCAAGAGTTAAAAGCCTTTGGCCTCGTTTGTACAAGGCTAGCAATTTAGACGTAGTAAAAATCTTGTTTTAGTCGTAGTAAATTTAAAAATTGTAGTGTTAATTCCGCTAACCTACTAATCCAGTTGCGTCGCGATACAGTAGCGATGTAAACGCGATGTAGTAGCGATATAAACGCGACCTTTACCACAGAATAACTAATCCTTTACACGCGAGTGCGACTTTTATTAGTAAAGATGCAGTGCGACACGCAACTTGTTCAATGCAAAATCCCACAAACAAACGCGCAGGGGCCCAAGTCTGCTAATTTACGAATGGCTTAATTGTATCGCAATTGGATCGCATTGTAATTGTTTGACACATTTGGTATTCTCTTACTCATTTATGAATACCAAATGTGTCAAACAATTACAATGCGATCCAATTGCGATTCAATTATGCCATTCGTAAATTAGCAGACTTGGGCCCCTGTTGTATCGCTACAAACGCGCGTTGGCATTGATACAACCGCATGTATCGCGAAAGCGTTGTGTAGTTTGCATTGCTACAATAAGTCGCAGTGTCTAAAGGACAGGACATAAATAATAAATATCCGAATAGAGCCCAAGCAAAAAACAGAGTTCAAGCTTTCATAGAGCGCAAAACTTATACCTACTTTAATAGAGTTGTCACATGAGAATACCAAAACTGACACAAAATATACCATTATACTTTTTTTTAAACTTATAAATTTTTAAATTTATATATTCTAAATATATTTTTTTAATTATTGTTCTCATGTGTTTATAAAGGGCTCTAGTAATAAAAGAAACGCTACGACTGCCACTGAAATTCAACACCTGCGCTGCGGTCGCTAACGAATTGATAACATAATTTATTAAGGTTATAAATAGCTATTTTCAATCTCTGCCAGACGTTCCGACAAATTTAGAGATAGTTATAACATTATAAGAACATTTAAAAGGGTTTTCGACATGCTGGTAATTTTTTATGCCGACCTATAAACAGTTTTAAACTTCTTGAGAGAATTGGAAAAGTGATGTTGCACTGGTTTATCACATTTGCTAACACTCATGCACGTTCACGAACAATTAACTGTTAATAATCCACTATTCAAATAACCAGCCTATAAACGTCCCACTGCTGGGCACAGGACTTCCCACAGGCCTTCAGGGGTGAGGGGGGGGGGGATCCACCATTATTTCACATTGATATTCGACAAAAAAGCAAATTTTAGAATAATAACAAAACTGAAGTTAAAGTTAACACAAAGGAGGCTAAACATTCGAATTTCAAACAATTTGAATTTCTCAATCTCAATTGATTAATGAGAAGATTATAAAATAAGCACCTCAATTATAAATCGATTTTGAAATAAAAAAACTGTAGCGCACAGACACGTAAACTTTTTGACCCGTTTATTTCGCGCGTATTATTATTATTCTTGTTTGGCGTCTGCACAGGCGCCAGCTCTAGGGCTGCCTGTTTGTAAATTAAATAAATAATTAATTTTTGCTTTTGTCGTTTTTTAAGTATACGCTGTAAAAATAAAATAAAGATTTTGGCCTAATCTCTCATTTGGGAAAGCATCATTCCAAATGTGGGAAGTTTAAAAGCCCATGGTGATGTTGATTTAATAATATTAAAAAATTAAAGCTTTTATTTAATTACCATTATGAAGGGTGTTGACAACCTTATATTAAACTGTCACGGACGTTATCCAGTTTTGAAGACATAGACGTTTCATGTAAATTTTAATGCAAATTCCGTAATAGGCATACAGTAATACTGTCGTAGAAATATTTTCTACATTTAAATGACAATAGGAATGTTTGGACGAATATAAATAAGAAGTTAGGTACTTCTAGGTGTGTAGTTTCTTGCATCCATTCTTTCTTCAAAGCTACAAGACAACCTAAAAAGGTAGCAGATTAAAAATAATCTACATATTATGTACTTAAGTAAACTAATTTATTTTTAAGGCAAGTCACCGGTAAATGTGGGCAAACCTGTTTTGCTAGATCAAATGGTTTATGTATTTACTATTAAATTACGTCCTTATAAAAATACATTATACACTAAAGAGTATTGCCTAAAGAATGTGCTAATTTGTTACGAGATTAGATGTACTTCACTCGATTACAAAAAATCCCGAAAACAGGCCAAATAAAAGTCTAAAACGGATGATTTCTTAATTTTTTTTTAAATTTTTCGATATAATTTTCAAATGTAAGTAAATATTTATTTTGAAGTACTACAGAGAACCTGCTAATTCATTAAATCATAGTCTATATAGGCAAAAAACCTATAAAACGCGCCTATTTGCGCCGCTTCGCTGTTATACCCGTCCCGTACCATCTCGTACCGTCGAGAGAGCGAGAAAGAAGCGCTCGAAAGGACTCGCCTTAAGAAAAAGAGTTAATGAGGTCATCCGTCCCAGATTCAGAGTTTCCGGTTCCGGTTTTTTTTTGTTTACGGTTTATAAAATATACACTGTTCGATTAGTTCGGTTTTTTTCTAATCCTACTTTAATTAGTATTCAATCTAATTCATGTCTCCATTTAACGGCATTGCCCGAATCGTTGTTGCTATGCATAAGAAACGATCTGCTAGACCATCAATCAAAAAACACTAAATTAAAAATATAACAGTGGCAATGGTTTATTTTTAAATTCAGAATGCAATTGGCATCGATATTTTACGCTTACGTCAAACAGCCTATAACTATAATTCACGGTATGAATTTCGAGCGTTCCTCTTAATATACCGTGGTATTATAATGCCCCGATTTTATCCGTTTTAAACGGTCAAGTGGCCACACCGAAATACCGTTTAGCGATTTGAACACTCTCCTTGGCATCTTTACGGATTTATGGTTATTTTCTTTTTATCTCATTTCTTTCTAGATCTATAAAATGTTAAATGTGCTTTGAGTCTAGCTAGTTTGATTTTATTGACCAGATTGACTACTCATTTGCATACAGAGAAAATGAAATAAAACATTCATTAAAACAGTTATTTATTATACTTATTATTATACAATATTGTAATTTTAGAGCTGTGTAGTGGCGGCGTGTAAAAAATACTACCAACCAATCTCTTTCACTGGGTGTCGTAGAAGGCGACTAACGGACTAAAGACTGTATAAGCAACCGCGACCGCAGGAGGCACTGCGGTCAACCGCAGCCGCTAACCGCAATGTCGTCTGCGGTTGCAGTCTGCAGCCCATTCCGGAAACATACCTTTAGTCCTGACGTTTCGAACCCTTTATAGGGTCGGTGGTCACAGGGAGACTGCATACCGTCAAATATTTTTATTTTTGCTTGCATAATTGGGCATTACATTTTTGTTGAGACTTTTTAAATGTAAAGGTACCGCAGTTACTTTACTTTACTTAACATGATTAGGCTAGGTTCGAATATGATCATTTCATGAAATATTTTAGCATTTCATGATATGACCAATTTTACGATATGTCCACGATGACATAGACATTGTTTAACTTTAGACTTATTTTTGTAGTTAGATCGTTGTCCATTCTTACTAAAAAAGTTTCACCTTCGTAGCCATTGAGGTATTATAACTAGAGGCGACACTGCGAAGCAATGTTTTGGGTATTGAGTTGCGGTTGCGGCCCAGGGCCCACTTACTCTTGAAACAGATCCCGATCGATCAAAATTGGATTCGTACTCCTAAGTTACGACATCAGCGCTAATTTGGATTTATATTGCGCGAATATTAAAGTGAACTAAATGCAAATCTAAATTCCATTTAGTTCACCCAATATGAATTCAAATCAGATAATTAGTAATCAAATCAAATCAAATCAAATAATCAGGTAATTTAAGATTACGAAACATCACAATAACATCTCGATCGATCGGGAATAGTCGGGATCGATTTCAAGAGCAAGCATGCAGGCCCGGCTGCATAGCAATTGTGTTACGTTTGCGGCCCATGGACCGCAACACAGTGTGCAAAAAGATGTTTCGCGGTGCTATCTAGTCATAATACCTCAATGTTTGCAACCGAGGTAATCACCTGTCCGTCTGCATCCGGCCTACAAAGTGCAACCGAATAAAAACAACACACACACTCATTAGCATTTCACGCATCAATTACAAGATTACTGTCAATCACTACAGACACGTCGACCCATCATAATAAGGTTCATATTCCCGTATCAAAAGAAAAGATCTTTTAAATGTCGATCTGTTAATCTGGCCGGAATACAAAAATAAACTACTTATGTTGGCGCCACTTTTTAATCTGTCTCAATGAATGTATGGTAGCTTAATCTAAAGAGAAACACACTCGCTATACCTACCTTTATTATAACTTGTAATTAACACTTAGTTATATGTAAAATATAATAATTTTAATAACTTAGATGGAGACAAAAAAGCTTAGGTAAGTAGGTACTGAGTTTCTTCTCAAGCTCTTCTCAGTTGAAAGGTTGAAGACTACCTTAACTTCGACTTTGACTTTGTACTACGAGGTTTATTGGTTACTATTTTTAACAACATACATTATAATCACGACTATTATCCCCGAAGGGTTAGTCAGAGACTAGGCAATGAGGACTGCTAAAGCAGTTCTCTACCTTAGTCCACTTTTCACCAAATATCGACTGCACATGTGCTCAGCGTGACAGGTGGTGAGCCCATCGCCGCTCTATGCTGTTGGATGTATGTGCAGTCTTTAGTCCATTAGTCGCCTTTTACGACACCCAAGGAAAGAGGGGAGGTGATAGTACCTATTGTAGTGTTCGAATAAGTGAAACAACCGTCGCGTGTGATAGCTAGTTTATTACTGTCTTTCACGTACATATGAATGAATGTGCAGGCACCTTCAATATAAACATATCATTCCTCCAACGCTAATTAGAAACCCTGGGGACAACAAAAAACAATAATATAATCAATAACGTTTACACTATAATCAGTACCTACCTATACAGCTACTATAACTTAGGCTATGATAAATTTAAATTTATGTAATTTATTCTAAAAATATCTATCTACTTTTTTACGTATTCTTTTCGAATAGCGCTCGACAGGCCTAACTTCAGCATTTGAAGTTGCTCCGCGATTATCTTCTGATAAATTAACAGAGCTGCCAGTAGGCGGCTCGAGCGCGGTACATATTAATGGGTTTTCCTTATTATCTACAATTCTCTCCTCCCCTTCACCATCACCATCATTCGCCGTTGAAGTGGAACAAACATTATCAGTTGGTGCGACAGCTGGCAACACAGTCGCACCCTCGATTGCGCCTTCTGGCGGAGGCGGCGCCAGCGGCGGCGGCTCACTAACATAGTGACGTGAGGGTGTTGTTGGAGGCGGGGAACACAAGGTACCACTACCATCAGTCTTATCTAATGGCCATAATGAAGAATCACTATTACACGTTCCTTTAAATTTCATAATCTGATCAACATGGCGATTTTGAACGACATTATAATTCTCGAAATTAACTTTAAACATGCGGTTACCTAATATATTAACAATTTTGCCTACTGCCCATACTGCCCTTCTAGCGATGAACCATTTTGCCCAGACAACTTCACCCTTTACAAAACAGCGTGACTTTTTCAATTTTGCAACTATTTCTGTATCAAAATTTTTATTGCTCGGCTTCGTAATTAAATCTAATTTTGACCTTAAATTCCGACCCAACATTAATTGTGCAGGGGTGTTCCCTGTCGAGCAATGAACAGTATTACGATATTCAAAAAGAAATCCTAATAACTTTTCATTTAAAAGAGACTGTGACAAGGTTCCATTATCAATTATGCATTTAATCATTTTTTTACACGTTTTTACCGAGTTTTCGGCCTGGCCGTTGCTAGAAGGGTGATATACAGGTGATGTTAAATATTTAATGCCACTGTTATTACAAAACGAATGAAATTCCACTGAAGCTATTTTAATATCATTGTCAGATACGATTATGTGTGGAATTCCATATCTCGAAAACAAATATTTTAGTTTTGCAATAAGCGCCTTTGTGGAGGTGCCACCATTCATATAAATACATTCAAGCCACTTACTATATGCATCTATTACAATTAAGTACATATTTCCTGATATCGTCATGTAATCGATATGAATTCTGTGCCACGGCGCGCGCGCACTGGGCCAGGGCGCCGGCGGCGCGCGCGGCGGGTCGCAGCGCGCCCTGGCGCAAGTGTCGCAAGCGCCTATCCACCGTTCAATATCGTTGTCGATTCCGGGCCACCACATTTTACTACGAGCTGCACTTTTTGTTTTGACGATTCCAAAATGTGCTGAATGTAATTCTTGTAACATACGTTCTCGAAATACTTGTGGAATTACAACCCTGTGACCCCGAAACAGGCAACCGTCATTCTCTTCTAGATCCGATTTACAGTAAAAATATGGCAATATATTTTTACATTTCAACTTACGTGGCCAACCGTAAGACATATACTTCATTACGGTTGTTAAAGTCTTGTCTTTACGAATCGCTTCACTTATATCAGAAAGCGTAACCGGTTTTATGTTACTATCTAAAAACTTTAAGGTGCTTACGCCCTGATCGTCAGTTTTACTATTTTTCTCATTAGGCAGAGGTGCGCGAGAAAAGTAATCTGCTACTAAGTTACTGTTACTGTTTATGTATTGCACTGTATAATTATATGCTGATAGAAAAAGCGCGTATCGTTGTAATCGAGAAGCTGACGTGACGGATATGCCATTTTTCTTCCCGAAAATTGACAACAGCGGTCTATGATCTGTTTTCAATATGAATGGATCTTGCCTGCCGTATAAATATTGATGAAAGTATTTAATACCAAATATGATAGCCGTAGCTTCTTTATGTATCTGACTGTAGTTTTTTTCATTCGTCAATAATGACCTCGATGCGAACGCGATAGGTTTTTCCGTGCCGTCGGGGCGCCTGTGCGCGAGCACCGCGCCCAGGCCCGCGGGCCCCGCGTCGACGGTCAGCACCAGCGGCTCGCGCGCATCGAAGTGCGCGAGGACGCGCTCGGACGCTAACTCCTTTTTCACTAGGTCGAAAGCCGCCTGCTGTCGCGCTCCCCACTCCCATTTAGCATCCGCGCGAAGTAATTCATGCAACGGGTGTAACAAAGGGGACGCATTCTGAATGAAACTACGATAATAGTTTACAACGCCTAAAAATCGCTTAATACCTAACACGTTAGTTGGTGCTGGCGACTTTATGATGGCTTCAACTTTACTTGGACTGGTCTTTAGCCCATTCTTATCTATGACATAGCCTAAATATGTGACGTTGTTCTGAAAAAAAACACACTTATCTTTATGCAGCCTTAAGCCTGCGTCATTCAATCGAGTTAGTACCTCTTTAAGTCTCGATAGATGAGTGGACCTATCTGGGCCTGTGCAGCACACGTCATCTAGCCAACAAGAAACCCCATCAATGCCAGATAGCAAGGTTTCCATCGCTTTCTGGAATATAGCTGGTGCGTTGGCTAAACCATACACTAGGCGAGTGTATTTAAACAGGCCTTTCGATGTATTGATCGTAGTTAGGTCCTGGGAAGGTTCACTTAGAACGAATTGATTATATGCGTTACTCAAATCAATTTTTGAGTAATGCTCACCACCGCCTATCCTTGCAAACACCTCTTCGATTCGCGGCAAAGGATATTTATCAATTTTTAAAACCTTATTAAGGGTACAAGAAAAATCACCCGCTATTTTAACTGTCCCGTTTTCCTTAAGAACGGGTACTATGGGCGTAGCAAATTCGGAATAATTAACTGGCACTAAAATTCCTAAATTAACCAATCTTTTTAATTCATCCTCCACTTTCTCTTTAAGTGCAAATGGTATAGTACGTGGCTTAAAAAATTTTGGAAGGGCATTATCTTTTAGGTGTAACTCAATCTTAAATTTATTAAAGCATCCCAATTCGTCTTTCCATAGATTTGGAAACTGATGCAACAATTGTAACACCTCCATGTCAACGTTATTACAATTTAAATCAATTTTGTTATTTTTAGAAGTAAACTTTATATTAAATTGAGCCATAAAATCACGACCTAGTAACGGCGGTCCACCGTGTTCTACAACATAAAATTTTATTTCTTTAATACGGTTCACGTACGATACCCTTGCCAAAAAATAACCCAGTGGCGTGATTTTATGTCCATTATATAAACACATAACTAAGTTACATTTTAGTAATTTAATGTTGGAAAAATTATTTAAAAATACATTTTCTGAGATTACACTTGTGCCAGACCCTGAGTCTAACTCCATACACATTCTTTTTCCGTTAACCAATACAGAGATCTTAATAGGTTCGTAGTTTACATACCGCATATTAAATAACTGGCATTCCTTACAGTCGTCGTCATCAGATACCTCCGCAATATTATTTAATTGTAAAGCACTTGACCGTTTCACTGGGCAAACCTTCTTTAAATGCCCCTTTTTACCGCACGATTGGCATCTATAATTTTTATAACGGCACTTCAACGCACTATGGTTTTTTAACCCGCACACTGAACACTGCGCTTGCGTTGGCCCGCGACCTTGATGTTGACTCCGCGCGGGCCCTCGATGTTCGCTCACACGGTATACCGGCTCCTCCTTTATTTGAGCCTCGGTCTCCACTCCCGCAATCACGTTCCGTGCTTGTCGCGCACACTCCGTTTGCTGAGCGATTTCAAGCGCCCTCGCCCACGTCAAGGTTGACGCGTCTTGTTCAAATAAACGGTCTCGTACTACTCCTACTCCTAGGCCCAATATGAAGCGATCCCTAAGTAAAGCGTCGAGCGCCGAACCGAAGTCACAATAAATGGCCAGACCCCTTAACCGTGCGCCCCAATCTTCGATACTTTCACCATGTAATCTTATGGCTTCATAAAATTTTGCCCTATCGGCAAAGGTCGACCTCTTTGGAGTAAAATGCCCATCGAGCACTTTCACTAGCTCCTCGTAGCTGACTATCTCCAGCTCGCGCGGATGCACCAAATTCCGCGCCAGACGATAAGTTTCGTCGGTAAGATGAGTCAGCAATACCGCACACTGGTTTTCGGTTGAGATTTTATTTAACTTAATAAACTGTGATAGCCGACTGTAAAAGATCGACCACTCTTGGTTTTTATGGTCAAAAATATTTAAATTTCCGATAAACCCAGACATTATCACTTTTATTTTTCACTAGTGGGTACTCGTCGCCAATGTAGTGTTCGAATAAGTGAAACAACCGTCGCGTGTGATAGCTAGTTTATTACTGTCTTTCACGTACATATGAATGAATGTGCAGGCACCTTCAATATAAACATATCAACCTATACTTTCACCGCTACGCGATATGGTTGTTTTTAACTATTGTGCTATTTTTAACTATTGTTAAGAATGTAACCAATGGTTAACTGTTGTTCTCAATGGTTATTAATTTGACCATTTGTTAAGCTAAACACGAAAAAAGACGGTTTGCTCACAAACAATTGTTAAAAATAACCGAATGGTTAAAGAATTATAGGAGGTAATAGTTAGCTCTGACTAACCCTTCGAGGATAATAGTCGTGATTATATTATGTACGTATGATATGTCGCAGGGAACTGATATAAACACATACACAGATCACTGATTTCTGTTGGAAAATGACCCTACAGAGTTGTAATTTTAGCAAATCTCTAAGGAATTTGATCCCCTGATTCCCTGTTTTTATCATTTCCCTGCGAAATACACATTTACGTACTTTGTTGATACAGTAACCATTAACAATACAAGGTAACTCTTTCTTTAGAATGGAAATTTGGAAATTGTTTGAACAAACAGATAAATAACATTACGCCCGCTTCAATGAACATTAAACCAACACATATGACATTGACCGAGTTTTTTCTGTTTTTGTAACATTCTTTTTAATGAGTACCTACCTTAGATTAAAACTCAAGACCATTTTCCCCGAAGGGTTGACAGAGACCAGTCCACGTTTCACCAAAAGATAGAGAACTAAACATGTGCTCAGCATGACAGGTGGTGAGCCCATCGCATCTATGCTGTTGGATGTATGTGCAGTCTTTGATCCGTTTGGTCACCAATGTCGGAGCCTTTAATGGTATTTAGTTTAATCCATTTTATCCACAAACCACCGCATCGTCTATATGAGGTTTTTTCCAACCCTGGTGAAATGGCAGCCATTGAAACTTTTTTTTCACCGATGCATGGGTGCAGCAATATCTACTTATGTAGAGGTCCTACAAATTCAAAAGAGGTCTCATTGGATAGCTAAAATTGTAGTCAATAGATCAATGCCCAGCAATTTAAATAATTCAAAAATAATTTTATTTAAGTAACATAAAAATGTGAAAAAAAACTACAATTTATTAGTTTTCTTTTTCGTTTATTTTTACTGAGTACATTACCTATGACGATAAAATTGATTGATTTAAAAACCTAGCATTAAAGTCTCCGACACCGGTAACCAAATAAACACCCTGCATATTATTCTACTTTTATGAAGTAAGATATGTCTTTGTGTCCTTGTTAATTTTGTGCTATGTCTTTATTTTGTTATCGTGAATTAATTCATTGAATGTTTTTTTCTTTCATTCTTTCTTTACGTAGGTACCTACACTAGTAACGTTGGCCAAGCGTTCGTAGCTCTTTTTTCAACCAATTTCGTAGCTCGTAACGCTTATTACATTAAGGAGCGTTACGAGCTACGAAATTACGAAAAACATTACCAGTTATATTTCTTTATTATTTTATTTCTTAAATACGGTACAAAAATTGGATGTCATAATTAAGTAGTTAGTTCAGCGTATTTTGCCAGAAAGCGGCGTGAAACAGCTCAATTAAAATAATTACTTATTACTATAATCAATTAATAAATTGCATAAAATCAATTAAAGTTAACAATATCATAAATATTATATTAAAATTAACATTATAAAATATATATATTGGGTATGCCAAACGCCCTCAAACTTTAAATCCATGAAAATAAAGTAAAGTACATCTATACTTAAATATGATACACATAATCACGACTATTATCCCCGAAGGGTTAGTCAGAGACTAGGCAATGACAGCAAAAGCAGTCCTCTACCATAGTCCACTTCTCACCAAATACTGACTGCACATGTGCTCAGCGTGACAGGTGGTGAGCCCATCGCCGCTCTACGCTATTGAATGAGAGCCTTCGACTGAGAAGAACCTGGCAAGAAACTCAGGAGTCCTTTCATTTTTCTCCCTCTAAGTAACACGTAAAAGTACTTTCAATCGTATTGTTATCAATATACCCTTTGTATGTTTCTATCGTGTACCTACCGTGTTACGTTAAATCACTGTAAGATAGGTAAGCGATAGGTATCAGGTATCGAAAGATAAGTAAATAAACTTCGTGTCGAAGCGTTTAAGAATTGAATTTTTTATTTATAATTATGGTACTGAATCAAATTGTAACGCCAAAACTTAATGCTATGAAGTTAACGATAAAATTGCTGAAAAAAATTATTTGTTTATTTGCTATCATGCACAAAAATCAGCTGTTTCATACATTCGGGTCTAATACCTAGTATCCAAGTACTTATTTGCAATTTTGTATGTAAAAGGTGATATTACCAAACAACACCCAGTATTACTATTTACTTTTGGCCAGTTATAATAATTATTATTTACGTTTGGTAGCCTCGGAAAACATTTGTTCTTAAAAACTGTAAAACTAACATAGTTAATAGGTCAAGCAAGGGTCGTAAGATTGCCGGCGGTCGCAAAACAATTGATTTTTAATTGTGTTTGGTTTTACGATCTTCAAAGGGGATAATACTTAAATATATATTTATTATTAATAATCATCATTTCGGTATAATAAATAATGTTTATAACTCACTTGTTTGCCATGGCAGCCTTTGTTATTATCACTATACACTTGAACACCCCCTCAAAAGACTAGGCAGATGAAAAAATGACAATTTCACAAAACCGCACGCACAAAAAAGTAAACCAAATAGTAAAAGTGTCACCTGCCCATTGTAGTAGGCACTGGCAGTAAGCAGATTTAATAAATTTAAAAATAAATATAAAATGTCACTTGTTGTTCGTAATCACGCGCGCGAAATTTTAAAATCCGAACGGCATGCAAGCGTCAATGCCGACTGCCGCAGACAGACTGCCTGAGTTGGCGCGCTTACCTGTAGCTAATATACCTCGAGAAAACATATTAATACCTTACACAATACAATTACAATTATTCAGTCAGAAGAGAGGCTAATATCCCTTGATTTATATAAGGCACAAATCACGTAGCGTTCATAAAAATATAATTGTTATACTTAGTTGTCGTTAGGCTTCTTGGGGTGATGATAAAAACGCTCACATAACTCACAGACTTTTATTGTTCTTTCTCTAGTATAGGTTTTGACAATGATCGAGCATACACACTTAATTAAGAAATATACGAGCCATGCCCTTGTTCGGACAAAACAGGAAGAAGCTATAGTGGCGCCATCTATCGTCGTCGAGCTTAAATAAAATTTAGTATCAAAAATCTTTTGGACAAATACCGTAAAACGGGGGGACTAGGGATGCAGGGGGCAGTAGGGACAAACTCGGGATTTTTTTTTATTTGACTTCATTCATAAACTATAAAAGGTCATAGAGAGATTTTTTTCTACTTAGTTAATAGAATATTTCTTTTCTTTATACTGGCAACATAGACTTTCTAAGGCGTCAAAATGACAATGAAAAAGTAAATCAAAGTCAAGACTAAGAGCGCGCAAAATTATTGTCTTGAAAACATTTTAGCTTACGCGGGTGAAATCAGTGTTTGTGTGGTATTAGGGCTTTATTTTGACGGATTATTTACATAGGACCCCAAAAAATTAATGAGGTAAGTGAATTAATAAATATTTTTACTGAAATCATCATATTTGTAAGTTCCTGCATTTGCCGATATTTTTGGGGAGAAATGGGTCAGGTGAGGGGAGAATTGGGACGTTGAATGGGGCGTCTTGGGACAAGAATGGGGTAACTTAGGATGCCTTGGAGCTGACTTGAGACGACTGAGAGGTGAAATGGGACTATATAATAGGGTTGTCAAAACAATTTTAAAGCAATATATTAATTAATTAATAATATTGTGCTATTTAAGTCGATGATTTTTAGGCAGTTTTTTTTTTAAATGATACAGTTTCTCCATGAAAATAATTTATTTTTTTATTTACAGAACATGCCACGCACAAACGAGCCTACAACAGGGGCAAAAAAAAAATCTTATTTAGTTGTAAGCATTATTTAGAAGGAATGGTCTTTGATTTATGTTAATTAGTTTTAAATTGTCACTTTTAGATAAAAACGTCTCAATTAGATAAGAAAGAATTTATAATTTGTTTGTTTCATTTAATTTTATAATAGCTAGGTAGGTACTTACTATTATTCTTAGGAAAATTGTTTTTTTTTGCTAGTACGTAAATAATAATTAAAGCAATACTATTTGATTTGATATCATATCAATGTATATTTCATTATAAAAAAAATAATATCCAAAAAGACATTTTTTTATTAAAACTGTATTTCTTGTTCTACTTATTCTTTGATATCCTACCTACCTACCTAGCTTTAAAGTGTAGCTTGCCGCAATATAGTATATAGTTGTAGTTACCTACATACGAACATCATTAAACTTTAATTAGTCGTAAAATTTTGCTAAGTTCATATGAAATAAACACTACCTACTTTTCTTTAAAATTGCTTAAATTAAATGGCAGCCCTACTGGAATTCCCGATTCTCCCCTCAACTGGTTCTACTGACCTCGGCTACGAGGTGAATAGGGATCGACAATATTTTTGCCTATAACTCGTTAAACCTGTAGATATATGAATATTAGCTGCTAAATATTTATATATTTATTCACCGGAAAGTAAATAGAAGCTACCATAAGTTACACAGAAGTCGTTTTAATGGTAAAAATCTATTGTAAAGTTCAAAATTGTCCCTATTAACCCCGTTTTACGGTACTTACGTCGCAAGGTCTTTTTGGCGGGAAAGAGAAGCAACATGATTGCAAGTAGGTATTGTTTATTTTTATTTTCCCTTTGTTCATTATTAATATCAAATAGGAGTTTAATAGGAAAAGGAGTTTGTTTGTATGGTTGTTTGTTATGCGTTCACACTTAAACAGCTAAACCTAATATGTTATGAGTAATTATGGTAAGTACCTATAGAAAAAGATAAATACAAGGTGATCGGATCCAAATGGGTAAGTAGGGTTCTCCCTACTAAAACTACGAGAGATAGGGAAATCTGTTCTTTGTCCATTGCGTCGATTTTAGAATAAATAAAAATGGCAGATCGCCTGATAATCACGCCACTTGATTATGTCGCATGGGGTTGCCAGAAATATATTTTTTTTAAATAAAATTACGCCACAGTAGAGGATTTAACAACAGCCTTAAAAATTAAAACTGTTTTAACGGGACTAAACACGATTAATTTTGTAAGTAAGTATACATATCTACTTACTGCTTGACGTACTTACTTACAAAATTAATCGTGTTTAGTGCCGTTAAAACAGTTTTAATGCAATGCAACGCGATAGTTTAAAGTCTTAGCCTTAAAAATATCTCAACACAAACCTAAGAAACGCAATATTGCATTCGTTACCCAAGAGAATTAATCTTTACATCCAGGAAAATGGCTACCATTATGAACATTTATTTTCAATTAAACGAAATGTGTTCCTTGTGACTTATAATTTACACCATCAACTATTAACAACGATTAATAGTGTGCAGAATTTTATGACATTTATTACAGAGATATTTAGATTCCCGATTATGTATGAGAGTTAATATAACAATTTGAAAGCCATTTTCATTAAATGTAAAATTGACGCTTAGAATAATAACGCTATAGAAAGATAGTCTTCATACAAGCGCTCTGTCAAAAATGAAGCACTAAACCGATTCACACACGCGTGACGTGCGCGCATGGCCGTGATCTGCTGTCTCTTTCCAATTCTATGAATATGAAAGAGACAGCACTGCGCAGGCCTCTGCTACCGAGACTTTAACTTAGAGAATCACACTGCAGTACGTTTATATTTTAACCTAATTAACTACAAGATACTATGAAATACTGAAAGCTTACCTGTGAAAAGTGATGTTATTATACTTCTTTTGTTTTTCAGATGTGTTGTGACACAATTTAACTGCACAAACCGTAATTTTTTTTGTTTTCGCGAGACACGTTCGGCGCTCTGTCACATTGAACACTACGGAGCGGTCCGGCGTAGGGTGCCATTTCTGGCTCCAATTAATGTGCTTCAAAATAGGCGCGCGAACTTGGTTTCTATAGCGTTATTATTCTAAGAATTGACGCCATAGTTCCGAACAGATTTTCCTATCCCTTAAAGTTTTTGATTTCTCCCTGCTGACTCATTTGGATTGATCATTCTGTAGATATTATATTTTATTTACGCTCATACAATGATATTAGGTACTAATAAAAATAATATCATTGCGCTCACACCAATTGGCTATTTGACAGTTGTAAAAATAAAATATGAAGGTAGTTTATAATTTAACGAAAATTATCCAATAGTTTTTTTTATTAAACTTGTAAATATTTTATTTAAAAAAAATAAATTTGCGATTTTTTATCTGTGGATTACAAGTCCCGATACACGGGCGGCCATGATTGAGCTTCGTGTGACGTCACATTTCACAAAATATTAAACAAATACTATCTGTCAGGTTTCAAGTTAAATTTCTTTGTGGTGTGACGTCACGGGCTAACTGTCACGTGACCAACCGTTTTCGCACGAAAGGAGAATAACCATTTTACTATGGGAGTTAGGCTAGTTTTTTTTTGTTTTTTAGCTAGCTAGCGTAACACAGCGCTTTAATGAAATAAGTAGTAATCAATAGCAGCAATGCTCTGAATTATGAAGAAAAAATTACATTACAATATCATGCGGGAGTTTGAAGCTATCTTCATTTTTAGCCTAAGACTTTTTAGGTATTTTGAGGTTATAAAAACTGTTATCGTATGACTATCAGTTCAGTTCAGCATTTATTGATCACTTGGCTCTTAACGCGGCTTTCTATAGAAAACCTTTATTAACAGTAATCATTATAACTTAACACTAGAGCGCACGCGCCCCCTTTAGTTACAAGAGAACTCGCGCGGGCTACATATGTAGCCCTTTTCCATGCCATGTTACAGGCGAACGCAATGACTTAGAATAAATAAAAGGACTTAAATTGAATATTTAGCTTTTAATTATACTATAACAACAGTTTTTACAACAAAAATATTCCTTCTTTAAAAAAAAAACATAACAATACAAACTTCTTAAAAAAACTGGCATTTTTTAACGATTGAGATCAGTGCACTTCTAAAGTCTAAAATCACAATATTAGGAACTGTTTTTGATAACAATTATTAAAATTAAGGGTAAACGAACATTTATTTTTGTTATATTCGGCAATCAGCACAGATTATCGAGTGGTGATCATTGCAAACACGCCTGTTACACGAGTCACATATTTTTCTCGTGCTTCTATCTCTAGTTCTGGGACAAAAAGCACATCTTCCAACGCCGCCTCGTACGGGTCCAACTGTTCGTGTTGGTTGATCTTCCAGACCGAGGAGTGCCCTTCCTCTCATTTTCAGAGACCTAGGAATGTTATCCTGACTTACTCTACGCTGGATCAGGGGCTTGACCAGTTCGAAACCAACATCATGTAGAAAATGGCGCCGTTTTGTTTTCAGGTCTATGTTATTCATTTGGTGAATAATCAGACTATTTATGCCGTAAATATTCAAAAAATTGTAAAAAAGGCATAGTGGCCAACGTCTGGTGTTTCTAGTTACGTCGTACTGCCGGCACATACGGTCCAAAACATCAACACCAAACTTCGTATGGTTATAAAATGTGATAATCTCGGGCTTGCGTTTGTCTCCACTATCAGCATCGATTTTATCATCGTTGTGCATGGTAGATAAAAGTAAAACACATTTATTCTTCTTTGTTACATAGCTCACTAAAGTGCAGTCTTTTTGAAAGCCGAACTCCGAACTATACAACTCTTTATTTCGTACTGCAATGAATTCAGTTGGTATTTCAGGTTTATTGCTCTTTAGAGTACCAACCACTGTGACTTTCTTCTTCAGCAATTCCTGGCTAAGTGGGTAGCTAGTAAACCAGTTATCCATTGTTATGTTTCGGCCAACATCACACACTGGATTTAGTATTCTCATAGTCAAATCATGAACTTTATTAGAGGCACGATATGGCCCTTCTGGCTGCTCTCCGGCATAAATTTCAAAATTGTACATATACGGATACTTTGTATCCACAACCATTACAATTTTTATGCCGAACTTGCACGGTTTGTTAGGCAAATACATGATGAATCCACATCGACCCTTGAATGCCACTAATTGTTCGTCTATTGTCAGTTGATCACTTGGCGTATAATATTTCTGGCAGTTGCGCAATGTGATTGAGGCTATTGACCTTATAGGGGCTAGCTTATCAAATTGTTGACGGGTTGATCTATCTCTGATATCATCAAAGCGCAGACATCGTAAAAGAAAACGAAACCGGTTGATAGACATCGTGGTATAGACTAGCTCAATTCCAGTTCCATAGGAGTTATTCCAGAAATCACTAAGATTTTGGCGACCTGACCGATTTACTCCGATTACAATAAGCATTCCAATAAAAGCTTTCATTTCTACGCTATCGGTAAGTTTAGCGTCTCTCTCTCTAGTGTATTTATGTTTATTGCATTCTATGTAGATATTCGTTGACGACACTAGAATATCAACAATTTCGCAGTCCAAAAACAGTTCAAAGCAACTCAGAGGTGCTTTTTCTTCTTTAGCCCCGCCTTTAGGACCCGGTGGTTGTAATATGATGTTATGAGCCCGAGTTCTAGTCACGATTGGTGGACGTTTACTCCATTTCGTACCATTGCGCGATGTGTACGATGCAAATGAAGACAAAGGCTGATCGTCTTCATCAGAGCTAGAAGGGACATTTACGTCAACCGCTTCAATTTCTGAGTCGGATTCATGCGGAGATTGCGTCATGTGCTCCTCCTCTTGACTGCAATCTTCATCGGCAGAACTTTCATCGGCCGAGTCGGGTCTATTCAGCTCCTCTTCTAGCCATCTAGCAGTATTATTACTTGATAGATCCATTATTTCACTGAAAGAAGAGAAAAAAAAATTAGTACCTACCCACCAACAGTATCGTAAGGAAAACATTCTATTTCATGAGTAAGGTAAGCGTAATAAACTAATATACGTACATAAATCATACTAAAACCATAAATAAATTACAAAAACCCAACTTTACTTACGTTTTAGCAGCAATTGTTGTTTGTATAATTCGGTACAAGAATAGTCGCGCGGGTTACATACGTAGCCCCGCCACTTTGAGGTACAGCTGCGCAGGAGACCACGCACACACAGAGTCCGCGCGTTACTGACAAGCTCACGGACTATTACTCGAGGCTTACATGAACGGACAAGCGTTTCCGTCCACTGAGACAAAAAATACAAATGAAATTATTGTGTTGGGTGACATATGTAGCCCACGCGTGTGTTCTAGTGTTAAGAGAACACTTTTGATATGTGAATGATTAAGACGCAATAGATATCGAATAGGCTGGTTTGGTCATTCTCCTTTAAAATGAATAAAGAAAAATATGTTTTTCTTTACTGAATAAAGCTTTTACGAGAACAAAATTATTGTACGGGGTATAAAGTAAACGTTTGTAATTTTTTAAATACTTTTCCGAAAACTGTCAAGTAGCCAATTGTCTAGCCCACACCAGATAACTTCTTTTGAAACTCGTTAATATGGTTAAACTGGTTATGAAATAAACAGCCAGACCCTAAATTAATTTAGAAAAACCATTTTCTCTCAATTGACCCGACGCGACGGGAAATTGAACCCGGGACCTCAAAGATGGCGTGACGCGAGATCCGGCATCCTAACCACTTTTATATTGCATAACCTTGTGTAAGTATATTCTCAACACATGTTGATATGATTCCAATAATGTACTCATTCATTCATAAAAGATTTTTTATTCGTCAATGTGCATGAGTGCAAATTTAACAAAACGGTGTATATATATTAATTACTACTATTCAAATTCTCTCAAGAAGTCCGTATGAGACTGAGTTCTCAGTAAAGTCCCATTATCTTTACACACGAGGTTCGGGCTAAAATATAATTTACTTACCATTATCACTCATTATTACCATCTACTAAGAAAATACTCTTTCTTGAAAGTTATTTTAGGGTTCCGTAGCCAAATGGCAAAAAACGGAACCCTTATGGATTAGTCATGTCTGTCTGTCCGTCCGTATGTCACAGCCACTTTTTTCCGAAACTATAAGAACTATACTGTTGAAACTTGATAACTAGATGTATTCTGTGAACCGCGTTAAGATTTTCACACAAAAATAAAAATAAAAACAATAAATTTTAGGGGTTCCCATACTTAGACATGAAACTCAATTTTTTTTTATCTAGCCCGTCCGTGTATAGATAGGTCTTCAAAAATGATATTGAGGTTTCTAATAAGTACCATTTTTTTTCTAAACTGAATAGTTTGCGAGAGAGACACTTCCAAAGTGGTAAAATGTGCCCCCCCCCCCCTGTTACTTCTAAAATAAGAAAATGATTAAACTAAAAAAAATATATGATGTGCATATGCAAACTTCCACCGAAAAATGAACGAGATAGTTTTTTTTAAAACGTCATTTTTTTTTTATTGGCAATTGGGTAAGCGCTTGGCCTTCATCTCACCTGATGGTAAGTGACGATAAGGCCGAAGGTGGAAGCGCGCTTCACCCGGAATTCTCAACCACTGAGGAACTGGCTATCTTATCTCTAAACTGCCGGAACACAACAATGCTATAAACATCGTTGTTATGGCGACAGACTTAGATAGGATGGTGGTAGCTAGCCAGGCGGACTTAACAGCCCTACCACCAACCAAACCGAGCACACAAAGATGTACCCCCCGCTGGGAATCGAACCCGGGACCTCTGGGTCTGAAACCGGTAGCTTAGCCACTATATAGACCACAGAGGCGGTTAAAGTCATAAATTAATTGATTTAAAAATAATATATTATCATTAAAACATCGATCAAAGTTACAACGAACTACAAGAACTTTTTAAAGCTGTTACTTTCTGCTATAAAACCCTTCATGGGCGAGTCCGACTTGCACTTGGTCGGTTTTTATATTGTAAACTTACCAGACAAGTCACCAAGTAAATAGTGGCTCATTGAAACCAAATGACTATCAACGAATTCTAGGGAAAGTGATGAGTCGTTTTGCAGTATGCAAGTTTAACATAGTAGGAAATGCAAATAAAACATTAATTTCTAGAATATAAAGTACAAATACTTATTGTACTACTTACGTTTATTAATTTAAGACATTACGTACGGCACGTACTTATTAGTCGAAAAAATAATAAAAATAAAACATTCTATGACGTCAGTCATATCTTTAACTAAAAGTTATTAAGCCATTTACATAGGGTTTTGTTGACGTGACAACGTCTTATAAATTGGTTTGCCGGGTGACACTTCAAGAAACTGCGTTACGCTACGCTCACGTTATGCGCTCACAATGAGAGCGAGTGAGAGGCACGCGTCCCTTCCACTCGGGCATGGTTAGCCCGCCTAAGAGCGAGAGAGACAGACATAAAAAGTGAAAGGCACGCGTCCCTTCCATATTATTTCATCCTTCTTCCTACTATACGAATGAATATATTAAAATTATTTTACCACTCAAAGTCGTTGTCACGTAAAACTTTCGCCCGTATACCGACTTTACAGGCAACCAATTTTTTTGTATGTTTTTCTTTTGTACAATATGGTTTCTTTTCTTTATTCTTATAAATTATTTTTCTTTTCTTTACAATTTCTTATTACAGTAGATATCTTATTCTTATATTTTCTTATTTCTGTACTATTCTTTATCTTTTACTTAATATTCCTTTTCTTATATACTAATACCTTTTTTTATTTACTGATACAATCTTTTCTATCTCTTACTTTTATCTATTTTTCTCTTATCTTATCTATCTCAATATTTATATATTATTACATAGTACATTTTAGTTTTATTTACTTTCTTCATTACTTATTTTAATTAATACATTTGTATATTATTTCTTATTGTACATTTCTTCCTTTTTTTGTTTTTAACTGTATTGTTCTCCTTTATGTTTATTTATATTTTACCTAGGTTTTACTGTGTGGTCGAGGGTCATTGGTAAAAGAATACTACCACCCTCTCTCTTCCCTTGGGCGTCGTAAAAGTCGACTAACGAAAAAAAGACTGCACATTCATCCAACTGCATAGATTGGCGATGGGCTCACCACCTGTCACGTTGAGCACATGTGCAGTCGCTATTTGGGGAAAAGTGGACTATGGTAGAAGTCTGCTTTGCTGTCCGCATCGTCTGTAGGCCTCATGCGCAACACGCGGACGATATTTTCTCTTCCTTCGATGGCGGGAACGACAAACTATCTCGGTTACAGTTGTCAAAACTCGATAAAATTATGTTGCATGCTTGTAGACAAAAATACCATAGACAAGCAAAAACTACTATTATGTCAATTTTTGACATATCGTGTATGGACTTAACACGAGAAAACGGGGTCACTGTCATACTTCTTGGCGGGAAAGTGAAACGTCATGTCTGCAGTTTTGTTTTATTTACTAAAATTCGTGTTTTATCGAACATTAATGTGAAATAATAGTGGATTATTAACCGTTAAGTGTTTGTGAACGTGCATGAGTGTTGGCAAATGTAACAAAACAGTGCAACATCACTTTTCAAATTCTCTCAAGAAGTCCGTGTGAGACCTCAGTAAAGTCCCACATCTTTACTGAGGGCTCAAGGGGTTTCGGGAACATCATTTATCATACATCATCTTAATCACCACTCATTATCATCAAGGGGGAAAAAAGAAATAAAAATACTTATGACTAGGCAGTATGGTCTCTGATCTTAGCCTGTTCCTTCACGGAACAAATATAAAAAAAAACGAGAAAACGGGTCGAGAAAATTTTTACGTATTGCGCAATTGTTCTGAGGTTGCGCATGCTAGGCCCGCAGGTTTCTGACTAACCCTTCGGGGATAACATTCGTGATTATATGTATGTATGTATGTAGATGGCCGTACTGGCTGTGCACTGTTTTGCCGTAGTTTTTGCAGTCTTCATTTGCTAGTCTCTGACTAACCCTTTAAGAATAAGGGCGATTCTCTGTAAACTTGTACAGGGCTGTCCGGACCAAGTATTTTGTATATTTAGTACTAGCGGCCGCTCGCGGTTTTACCCGCGTGGTTCCCGTTCCCGTAGGAATATCGGGATAAAAAGTATCCTATGTGTTAATCCAGGTTGTAAACTATCTGTATGCCGAATTTCATTCAAATCCATTCAGTAGTTTTTACGTGAAAGAGTGACAAACATCCATCAATACTTACAAACTTTTGCGTTTATAATATTAGTAGGATAGTAGGATGACAGCAACTGCTTGTACTTTTTTTATAGAAATCATTTTACCTAGTCCTAAAAAAACAGTCCCCTGGCTGTCTTAGTCGACACTTAGTTATATGCACGAAAAATATGTGAATAATTTGTTTATAAACATTTATATATACTTTCACGGTCACTTTCGAGACATTCAAATCTAAATCTTATCTGTCACCGCTATCGGTGTACTCGAAATCCCATATCTCCTATTGATAACCAATAGACGTTAAATAAAAATTTATTTTGATAACATTTATCTAGACGGTTTCATTTACTTACATAATAAATACTTACAGTCGAGCCGAGGTAGTTCCCGGTTAGGGTTACCATTTAGAAATTTAAAAAGTCCTGCCAAACAGCCTGACATTTCGATAAAAGTCCGGACTTTTTAGTGGAACCATACTTTTTATGTTTTGTTTTTTAATTTTTTAGAAGTTAATAAGGATTAAAAACTTATTTGGTTTTACTTAAAATGTAGTTTTGTTAATCATATTACAAAATCCGGACAAACTAAAGTGCCAGACAAAGTCCGGAGCCTAAAAGTCCGGTCATGTCCGGACTAATCCGGACGGATGGTAACCCTATTCCCGGTAGAACACTTTTCTTCGATATTCGCTTGCGCTCCATTCCGACCGCGCGTACGGCGCGTAGATCGTGACCGCAGTAGATCGTAGATCGAATCGCGTAGAAAGTGGAACTTGAACTTCCTCGACTGTACGTACTATCAACAAAACCGATGCAGTACCATTTTCAAAAAATTTTGCATGCACAAGATGACCATAGTTCGTTCCGCCCTTTGTTTAACATTGACCAATGACGACAAACCGTTTATTTAAAAGAAAAAAAGTGTTGGTATACCCCTTTCCGCCTTTTGTTTTCATTGATTAGCGACAAATAAAAAGTCCCTTTTTTAACATCTTGACTGTCTTCACAATTTTGTGATTTTTGAGTTAATAGAGGGATGTTGTAGCAAAAGTTTAAAAAGGATGTTGGGACAGTACATACAATCAAGGAACTTCCCGGTCGACCACATTTCGGCCATATTTGCTACTAGCTGCCGCTCGCGGTTTCACCCTCGTGGTTTCCGTTCCCGTGTAAACATCGGGATAAAGTATCCTATGTGTTAATCCAGATTAAAAACTATCTGTATGCCGAATTTCATCCAAATCCATTCAGTAGTTTTTACGTGAAAGAGTAACAAACATTCATCCATACCTACAAACTTTCGTGTTTATAATATTAGTAGGATCAATTGTCGATTCAAAGTGATCGACAAGGAAGTTCTACCATACATACATATAATCACGACTATTATACCTGGAGGGTTAGACAGAGACTAGGCAATGCAGACCGCAAAAGCAGGCCTCTGCCATAGTCCACGTTTCACCAAATAGCGACTGCACATGTGCTCAGCGTGACAGGTGGTGAGCCCATCGCCGCTCTATGCAGTTGGATGTATGTGCAGTCTTAGTCCGTTAGTCGCCTTTTACGACACCCAAGGGAAGAGACTGAGGTGGCCGTAGTATTATTTAAATGAACTAATACGCGACTCGTCTACATTATAGTGCCTCCTCATGACTGACTAGTGTTATACGTGTGTTACCAGCACCCTCGCTTTTTTTAAAGGAGGTTAAAATAACGTATATTTGTAACGTTACTATAACATTAATTTAATTAATTAACAAATGTTTAGGCTTTGTTAACTTTCTAACAAAATTTTAATTGCCAGCAATGTAAAGCACAGCAATTTGACAAGTGCAAATGACAGTCGACGGATACTTTGATTATTATCAACCGACTTCAAAAAAAGGAGGAAGTTCTCAATTTGGTTATGTTTTTTTTATGTTTGTTACCTCAGAACTCAGTCATTTATACACCGATTTAGAAAATTCTTTTTTTATTTGAAAGGATATACTTCCAGACTGGTCCCATTTTTATCAAAATCTAGTTCTGATAATGGAATCATTAAGGAATTGAGAGAACTCCTCAAATATTGTAGGCATACCTATAGCGGTTTTGGTATTTTCAGCAATAAGTCGAGCATTTGCATTCAGAGAGTATCATTTGATGAAGTAGAACTGATGAAGAAGACCACAGAATGCCATTGGAACTCCTCAATGATAAGTATTTCACGGGTGGCGATAAGATATCTCGATTAAGATAGTTAAGCAACGAAGCAAAAGAAGGCAGGTACCGGAACTCAGTTCTGATGGTGGGATCCTTGAGGAATTGAGAGAGCTCCTCAAATATTGTAGGCATACCTATAGCGATTTCGGTATTTTCAGCCATAAGTCAAATGAGATCCACTCCGGCAATAAATCTTTCCTGACTAATATTGTAAATGCGAAAGCGTGTTTGTTTGTTTGTCCGTCTCTCACTTGCGCATCGACCTGATTTTGCACATAGATAGTTGAAGGACAAAAAGTCACATAGGCCACTTTTTATCACTCTTTCCGAAACATTTCTATTAGGATTTCAAAATACACTATTCACATTATTAATTCTTTCACTTCTTATCTAAATTCTTGGCTGAGAACCACTCAAAAGCGATTGAGTAGATCAATGGTGACTTGGCTACGATCTACGACTGAAGCAAGTTTTGCCTAACGGTGAACCCTAGTAACTCGCAAGTCATCATCGTAGGGGGTCTATACTTGCCGTCTGTTTTGGATGTAGATTTCCTACTTTGTGATAGACGTTCCTCGTTTTCTTCGCTTTTCGCATTTAAACGGCGCAGTCTCATACGAGCAGCGCGTTTTGTAGGTTTACTAATATTCGCTTTCGATAAATAGATCGGAACGATTCACTAAAAAGCGATAAATAAACAAAAAATATAACAAAAAAAACCGACTCCAAAAAATTTTACTGAAATAAATGCACTAAAAACGTCAAAAATAATTCTGTAGTTTAGTAGTGAGTGTGCCCAAAGCGTCCGATAAAACGGTGGCCAAAAATATGGTTCAACCTTTGCCGCACAACTATGGTTGAATGTGTAGGAACACCGTCCAGCTGATACCACGTTTCACGACGGTTCTCTTCAGGAAGAGTATTTAAATAGTCCACGAGTGGACCATTTATCAAATCTAAGAACCTTTGCGTCTTCAGGTCCCATTAATAAAAATGGGCCCGATGATCCTGTTGTTGTGATTAGCTGCCCACACGTTAACTGTCCTCCGGTACTGATGACCAGTCTCTCGGAACACATGGGGATTGTTTTCTTTATCATTCTAGTAATGAGTATTTCTGCGGTTCCACATTCCGTTTTTAGAAAAAGTAGATTCGTCGGTCCATATTATTTTTTGTTGAAAGTCATTTTCCTCCTCACATTTTTGTAAAAACCAATCGCAGTAATAGTGCCTTATTGGCAAATCCTTGGGGAATAACTTTTGCACCTTTAAAAACTTGAAAGGATGTTTGCGATTGCTTTTTAAAATCTTGTGCATAGTTTTGTCGCTAGTACCGAACATTCGACCAGCAACACGAGTACTTGACGTTGGGACCCGCCTAAAGTGCCGGAGAATCCTTTCTTCAACTTGCACTGGCACGATCCTGTTCATAGCCCCTTCAGGCTGACCAGGGACTATCGGCCTATTTTCACGCACTCGCTGTAGAGCCACTGTTATCACTCGAGCATTTTGCGGATGTTGTCTATTTGGGAATCGTTCGCGATAAAGTCTTAAGGCATGAGCTGCATTTCCGCGTGTTTCGCCGTAAATTAAAAGCATATCAGACAATTCTCGTGCATCGAAATTCATTTTACAGAATAATTAATATCAGTTTTGATATTTTCACGTGTAATTTGACAATCCGACATAAACACTTTTTAAATTGTTTTGTCAAAAATGTATAAAAAAACTCTATGACTAATTTAAAACCTCCATACATAAACATAATGAGAAGGACGACGGTCCTTGGGCTAGTTGTCATAGTTTATTGCCCCCGTACCACGACATGCCTTGTACTAAGTAACAGCGATACAGATAACGATGAACACGCAGCACATGCACTACATTAAAAATGTACAGCATCTAAGAAAATTAATTGTGAAGTTATTTTAATTATTTTTTAATTGATAATACTTGCAAACAATTGCTAAATCAACATATTATCGGCAATTTTAATAAATGCCCGCATGTCGGTAACACACTGTATACGCCCTTAATTTTTATTCGTTTTAATGAAATTAAGGGTGAGTTCCACCCATGAAACTGAACAACTTTCCCCAAGAAACCCTATGTGCAAAAGTGACAATAAAATTTCGACCGTCCATACAAAACTGTCCGATCAGCTGACTACAATAGCACAGTGTTAGTAGTAAGGCTGTGACAACAAAACTGTCCGATCAGCTGACTACAATAGCACAGTGTTAGTAGTAAGGCTGTGACAATAGTATGGGAGGTCGACATTTTTTTGTCATTTTTGCACATAGGTTTCTTGGGGAAAGTCGTTTAGTTTCATGGGCGGAACTCACCCTTAATTTCATTGAAACGAATAAAAATTGAGGGTTTACAGGTGGTGAGCCCATCTCCGCTCTATGATATTGGATGTATGTGCAGTCTTTAGTCCGTTAGTCATCTTTTACGACATCCAAGAAAAGAGATGAGTTGGTAATATTTTTATAAAAACCAACCGCCACAGCTCAATAAATTGGAAGAGATATTCAAGTGTTATTATGGCGTGGGCTGCGAATCAGTCAATTTTATTTATATGTTCAAACGAAATAACATCTGGTTTTGAAGGATACCCAGAAAAGATATTACCTACTTTTATGTAGGTATGAAAATATTTTGAATAACAATGGAAAACTTCGTGAACGATGAAAACTGGCGTTATAGCTGGGGAATACTTTACTTTATAATGGTTTATCACTCTCAGATGTGTAGGTCTCTAACTTCTTCTCCGCATACTGAGGAGAGCCTGTACTGTAGGTCTGTATCTTGTGTAATCTTGATCGCGGGTCGGAATTTTGAATTTAGAACGATTATCAAAAGTTACTTTTTTTGGTATTTTTGTAGTGCGTTGCTTTTCAGCCAGTTGAAATTAATGCGATATTGAAACAAGGTTTATTATTAGTTTGAAGTGGTAAGATACCTAGTCTACACGTTTATCTACTTGAAAATCATAATTATCATATCATACGTAATCATAAAATATGAATAATGTACTAAAAAAGAAACTACCTAAAACCTTTCTAATAATTGAGATTACTAAATGTATGGGAGTGTTTAATGTCAAAATTTTGGATACTTCTTGTTTGATTTTTTAAAAGTTATTGATGCCATTTTACTCATTGGATAACGTACTTTCGTTATCAGTTTTAATTTTTTTGATATCTCTCATAGTTTCGGAATAATCGCCTGTGCACACTTAACGATTACACCCTGTAGACTATAGTTAACCCGGCAGACGTTGGCGTTTTTTAATATATTCTACAATGGGTAAACGCTTGGCCTACATCTCACCTGGTAAGTGACGATAAGGCCGAAGATTCGAAGCGCTTCACCCGGAATCCTCAACCGCTGAGGAACTGGCTATCTCATCTTTAAGCAGCCGGAACATAACAATGATATAAACATCGTTGTTATGGCGACAGACTTAGATAATATGGTGGTAGCTAGCTAGGCGGACTAAAAAGCACTACCACCAACCAAACCAAGTACACAAATATGTACCCCCCGCTGGGAATCGAACCCGGTACCTCTGGGTCTGAGATCGGTGGCTTAGATACTAGACCACAGAGGCGGTTAAAACTGGCCTGTCTATAAGTAATTTTGCCACTAACGCCATCTACAGCGGCGATAGAGTCTCTGGACTCTTTGGCATAGTAGAATAAATAAGTATGCTATCTCCAATACATACGCGCTGAGCGCGGCCAAGCCACATGAGTAAATACTACTCATGTGGCCGAGCCATCCCGTACGTACGCGTCGTCGCACGCACACACTGAGGAGTTTAATGCTACAGTATGTGGCCGAACCATCCCGTACGTACGCGTCGTCGCACGCACGCACTGACGAGTTTGATGCTACCAGTATGTGGCCGAACCATCCCGTACGTACGCGTCGTCGCACGCACACACTGACGAGTTTGATGCTACCAGTCGCGCGCGCCTGCGTGTTTCGTCGCCGCTGCCGCTTGTAAAGCGACAGCCCTACAGTTTAGGCAATTATCACTCGCTTGGGGCCAAGTCAGCGTACTTGTTTTATTCTACTATGTCTTTGGTCTAAAAATAAACGAATTTTATTTAATTTATTTATTTATAGGGCTCACCATGTCACCACCTATATAGCTATAAGGCACATATTGTGCATATCTTTATTATTGAAATTTTGCATTCACAATGCTATATAGATAACGGATAAAATGTTTACTAGAAAAAAATCAACCAGTCTCAGGAAGCTCGAATGGGATTCGAACCCACGACCTTTGGATTGCCGGTCCACTGCTCTAACCGCTGAGCTACCGAGACCCCAGAAGGCTCGTTGAATTTTCCTAGTAGTTTGATTACGCTGCAAGCCAGCGGTAACGGTACCGGCAATCCAAAGGTCGTGGGTTCGAATCCCACTCTAGTTTCCTGAGACATATTGTGCAGTTGTTATTTGGTGAAACGAGGACTATGATGACTAGAGGACTGATTTCGCAATATCATCGCATAGTCTCCGACTAGGGTTACCGTCCGTCCGGATTAGTAAGTATCTTTATTAACTTCTCATTTACTTATCTAAAAACAAAATATGAAACGTGAGTAGTTTACTGAGTGGTAGAGCCATGCTGCGTTGCAGCACGCATTGGGCCGGCTCGCCCGGCGTATATCCGAATATCACGAATATCACGAATATCCGGCGTGAAATAACGGCACTTGGTGCAAACACGTCCTGCCAGGGGTTCCGGAGGCCCATCCTTCCCCCCTCACAAATTCTATTCCTTCCTTGACCCTATTCCTTCCATAAAAGCCGGCAGCGCGCCAGCGATTCCTCTGATTTTGCGGAGTGTCCATGGGCGGCGGTGATTACTCTCCATCAGGTGACCCGCCTGCTCGTTTGCCTCCTTCTACTATAAAAAAATAAATAAATAAAAAAAGGTAATGTTTCCATTTTGTGACTAAAAAGTCCGGACTTTTATCGAAATGTCAGGCTTTTTGTCAGGACTTTTCAAATTCCTAAATGGCAACCCTATCTTCGACTAATCCTTATGAGATAATAGTCATGTTAAGTCTTGTATGTATGTCATAGTCCGAAAATTATTGAAAATCGCAAACATATTAGGGTATATTAACCGAGTCGCGTAACTGTGAAACAATACTACCACCCCCTCTTTTCCCTTGGGTGTCGTAAAAGGCGACTAACGGACTAAAGACTGCACATACATTCAACAGCATAGAGCGGCGATGGGCACACCACCTGTCACGCTGAGCACATGTGCCGTCGCTATTTGGTGAAAAGTGATGTGTTGGCACACCTGTATTACGTCTGAGAGTGCCTACACTTTTGACCGCTGCAATGATTCGTGAACACATCATATTTTTGGGGACATACGAGTAGTCGATCAAAATAGTAGATCTGCCGGGTGCCCTTCGGTTCGTCTAAAATTGTTTGTCCTAATATGGTTTGGCCAAACCGTTTTGGCCTAAACTTAAAACGTACAATTATTGTTTCGCCTAAAAATTGTTTTGCCACCATTATAGTTTGGCCTAAGAATTGAAAGGCCTAATTTTAGAATGTCTAATGTAAAATAGCCTAAACTATATTGGCATAAATTTATATTGGCATAACTTTATTTTGGCATAACGATTATTTCGCAAAATTTATAAAAGCTCTAATTTTAGCATATCTAAAATTAAATGTGCCAATAATGTATTGGAATAAAGGCATAGAATTTTATTGAGAAAATAAATTGACAGAAGCGAATCGCTGCAAACCCGACTCCACGTAGTCTTGTCTGCCCTACCCTAGAGTGCAATATAAGCCCGCGTAGGCGCGGAGGGGCGAGGCGGCCCGCGAGCTAAGGAGCAGGCGGGTTGAGCTCGCCGCCGGGGCTGAGGCTGGCCGGCGAAGCCGGCCAGCAAGCCGAAGCCTCGGTGGTGAGCGAAAACCATCTGCGACGAAAAGCTCGCGTGGGACCGCCGGAGCCCCGCAGCGCCGAAGCCGTGACGGAAACTATGCATGCTGCATGCCTACATGCATGCTGCATGCCTGCATGCTTGCTTACATGCTGCATGCCTGCTTGCATGCTGCATGCCTGCACGCATGCTGCATGCGTGCTTGCATGCTTACATGCTGCATGCCTGCACGCATGCTGCATATCTGCATGCATGCTGCACGCATGCTGTGCTTCTGCTTGCATGCTGCATGTCTGCATGCATGCTGCATGTTATGCTGCATGTCTGCATGTTTGCTTGCTATGTTAAGATTAATAAATATTAATACATAAATGAAAAAAACACAATATCATGTATCAAGTTTTTTATTTTTACTACAAAAATGATGATTTTTAATTTTGTGCGAATTATTATTTAGGAATTGTAAACTTTAGGGATTACGAATTGTTCTGCCAAATGACGCATTTGGTAAATGACAATGTGGCGATAAAAAGTTAGGCGAAGTGAAATTAGGGCAAACACGATTCTGAAGAGTGAAATTAGGCGAAAAAATTTTAGGCTTTTCGTTTGGGTGCCATTGCAAATTAGGCGTACAAAAAATTAGGCGATCCGATAGAGACCCAGATCTGCCACCTGAATTAAATCACCGAATAATATTAAAACGCTTAACTAAATATTAATCAAGAATTACTTAGAAATAATGTCCATCATCAAATATTCCTAAAATAGTAGATCTGTCACCTGAATTGAATCATGGAATAATAAGCCTAACTAAATAATAATTAAGAATTACTTACTTGGAAATAATATAAATCATCAAATAGTTATGTTGGGGTTCAAAATAACAAAAGTGAATCACCAAACAATATAAAAAGGGTTAAACGGATTTCTGTTGTCTGTTAAAAAAAATTACCACGAAATGTAATGCCGCGTCCGCACGCTGGCACTTGCCGCAAACTCCAAACCTCTACAAACGTTTGGATTAAACCGACACTTGACGGATCGGCCAAAGCGCTTGCTAACCAAGCCAAACGCTTGTTGAGGTTTGCCAAGCGTGTGGACGCGGCATAAGACGATCGCTCCGCTCCGCGATCACCTTACATTTCTAACCTCATCTTGCTTGACCTACAGAGGTAGGTACCTACAGACCTATTAACCTAACCAAAACAACTATTAGTTAAGATACATATTTACATTAATCCGATGATTTAGACTTAGAGACAGTTTTGATGAATATGATGACTAATATATTTCTTGGGGATAGAATAATATAATTATATTATTATTATTTGGGTATCCTAATAATATTTTTAATGATATAATTATTATTAGCGTATTGCAGATTAGTGACATATCTAAACTTAGGTGAAAGAAAATATTGTTCCCAATTTATTTTAGTTCAGAAGTTTCACTCGTGACCTATCTACATTATAATTCTAAGAATCTGACATAACATGTTATGTCAGGCCAAATTCCTAGGAGTTATACGGGAATGTAAAATATTTTATCATAATAGGACAAATATGTCTTATCACGTTATCAGTTATCATGGTGAGTAGCTTAGGGAGATAGAAGAGATTGTCGTCGGTCGATGCTGTTTATTTTAAACAGTTCAAGGAGCCTGATGATTCGGCGGATAATGCGTTCGGTCATTTACTGGATGGGTTCACACATAATACATATAATCACGACTATTATCCCCGAAGGGTTAGTCAGATACTAGGCAATGAGGACAGCAAAAGCAGTCCTCTACCATAGTCTACTTTTCACCTAATAGCGACTGCTCATGTGCTTAGCGTGACAGGTGGTGAACCATTCGCCGCTCTATGCTGTGGGATGTGTGCGCAGTCTTTAGTCCGTTAGTCGCCTTTTACGACACCCAAGGGAAGAGAGGTAGTATTCTTTCAATGCTACGTAAGGTGTCGCTGGATGGATGACTAAATTAAAACATCTCGAGCTCCTCCGTGCTTCGGAAGGCACTTAAATCATGAATGGGTGAGCTTGTCACAGTGATTGTTCCACGGTGAGGAGCGCTCTCGTTATTTTGAACTGCATCAGCTGCTTACCATCAGGCAGAATGTAGTCACTATGAAAAGTCACAATAAAAAAAAGATGATAAGGATGATCTATAAGGTCGCCCACGGAATAGATTGGTAACTTCTGTAACTGTTCTGTGAGATCGGCGAACAAATTACTTGCGAATTAAAAGATTATATATAATCTTTTATATATAAGATACTAATACGGTTCTCGGTATTTCAGTACACACTGGAGCGCTTTCAAATTAAAATGGACAGAACAAATTAAAACGAGACATTTCCAGGTCACCCGATTATAACATCTCCTTAGTCATTGGAATGAGGCTAAGAAACATTTATTTATAAAGCAGTGTAGTATGGTACACAACGCGCTTAGTACCTACCTACTCTTGTAAAGGAGAAAATGCATAATGTTTATGATTAGTAATATTAATGCGTTATTAACAAATTAATATGAGTCCTATTAAGCTATAGTGACGTTCTTTATAGTGGTCGGTATAGCAGTGGACCGGCAATCAAAGGTCACGGGTTCGAATCCCGTTCGAGCTTTCCTGAGACTGGTGGTTTTTTTCTAGTAAACATTTTATCCTATAGTGACGGTGTCCCGAGCCGTGTGTGTACTGGCTTAATAAAACCATACAGCCAACCCCTATCTTTCCTCGTGCGTCGTAAAAGGCGACTAATAGACTAAAACCATCCAACAGCGTGGCACCATCGCTGCTAGAAGAAAAAAAAGAAAAAAATTAAATTGCATTTTTTGAACATCCTGTAGCCAACGCAAAAAAACGTTGCCATTATCTTATGTTTTGTCGTTCGGTCGGGCTAACCTCACTATAGCACGGTATAACTATAGAACATCTATCTAGCTTGTATGCAGGTGGCCTGACGCGATTAATTTGTATCGCATTTTACTTGTTATGTGTGTGTTAATTTAAAGTACCTACCTAGCTTAAGTTTACTTTTATTGTCATTGCATTTTGTTAATGTTAATTATGTGCAGATGTTGAGCTCAACTTATTTTTAGCATACCGGACAAATCTCCGTGATTTATGGTTTGCTTTATAGTTTATTCTCAATGTATTATTATTTAATAAATTAAAAAAAAAGGTAGAGAGCCCATGCTCACCACCTATCACGCTGAGCATATGTGCAGTTGTTACTTGGTTAACATGGATTATGGCAGAGGACTGCTTCTGCGGCCCTCATTAGCCTCTGACTAACCCTTTGTGGATAACAGTCGTGTACCTTTGTATGTACTTTTATGTATGCACAGGACTATTCGCTATCAGACACTGCAGCCGCGTTTTTGTATGACAGGCGGCGGTGTCTCGTATCCAAAACCGAGTGTCTACGTTTGCGCAGCGCCTTAGTTTCCCTCTAATGCCCGATTTACACGTATTAAGTAAATGTGTAACTAAATTTTAACTTAATATTAAGTGATTATTTGCGTTATAAGTCACTTAAAGTTTAGTTACCTACTAAACTGCTTAATACGTGTAAAATCGGGCATAACAGAAAGGAATTTTATTTTATTTTATTTTGATTTATTTCAAAATCCACAGCTCTTAATCTAATTTTAACAAACTTATATTCTAGAAACATAAAGCAAATAACGGATTTTACATATATTTGTAAAATTATTAAGTAAGAGGAGACATACATTGTTCAACCTTAAGCTAGGTATTTCACTAATATATAAAACACATAAATATGGATACAATATAAAGATAATTATACATAAATACATAATTTTTAATAGGTACCTATATATTAAATACAAAAAGTAATTAATTTTATTTTATATATATTTTTTATTTTATTTTACTTTTATTTTACATCCATTTGCCTTTAACAATTTTACGTTGGGGTAGAAAGTAAATTGCCAATGTCATTTTTGAAAGATTTTAGTGAGGAACAAAATAAATCCAATGATGAAAATCTATCATTATATGTTTTCTGAAGACGATTAATAACAGAATTTTGAGCATAATTGCCCCGTACAAACTTGGTGCTAAAAAGTTTTGTATGTCTAGTTCGGGTAGATGGAACACACAAATGTAATGCCTTAGACAAAAGGTCGGCGCTGTCTATTTCACTGTTACATATTTTATAAAGAAATAACATGTCGATAAGGCAACGTCTATTTTCAAGCGTCAACAGGTGGTAGTAATTACATGAATCCCTGTACTCGGAACGTTCACGATGATCTCGATAGCATAGATGTTTAAGGAACTTGAACTGTATATTCTTTATATTTTGGGAATGTATGAGATACCGTGGGTTCCAGATACTACTGCAATACTCTAGAACGCTCCGCACATATGTATAATAAAGTATTTTTAAACATTGTATATCAGAAAAATGTCTACTCACTCGCAAAATGAATCCTAGATTTCGAAATGCTTTGGCTGTAATATTATCAATATGATCTTTAAAAGTTAATTTTGAATCCAGTAAAATACCTAAATCACGAACTTGTTTTGTTTCTGTTAGTGATGAACTATTAATACTATAACTAAACTTAATAGGTTTCCTTTTACGAGTGAAAGACATGCATGAACATTTACTTACATTAATATTTATTCTATTTACGGTGTAATAAGTATTTAATCTATTTAAATCTTCTTGTAAATCATAGCAGTCTTGTATTTTGTTTATTCTCATATAAATTTTTGTATCATCGGCATACATTAAAAATTTTGCAAACTTAAAACATTTTGAGATGTCATACAGGTAACAAGCATAGAGCAAGGGTCCAAGTATGGACCCTTGCGGGACGCCCGATACAACCGTCATATAATTAGAACAAAAGCCTGCCACTACCACCGCCTGACTCCTGTTACGTAAATAAGATTGAAACCACCTGTGTAGATTCCCTCTTATGCCAAGTTCCCATAGTTTTCTGGGAAGTAAGACATGATCTACACGGTCAAAGGCTTTTTCAAAGTCCGTGTAGATCACATCTACTTGAGAAGCACCGTCCATACCGTTCAAAACATCATCCGTAAATATAGCCAAGTTAGTATTTGTGGATCGGGCTTTAAAGAAACCATGTTGCTCTGGTGTTATCAAGTTTGAGACAATAGGGTACAAATGATTATGTACCACACGTTCTAATAATTTGCTGAGAACGTTTAGTATAGATATAGGTCGGTAATTCTGTACTAGAGATTGGCTGCCTTTTTTATGAATCGGAACAATATGAGCGGTTTTCCATATTGTAGGAAAGTAACCAGAGCTGAGACATCTATTAAAAATTAGTGCAATTGGTAAAGCTAAGGACTTAGCACTAAAACAGAAGAAGGCCGAAGAAATGCAATCACTACCCGCTCCTTTTCTTATATCAATCTTTTTCAATAATTTATAAATGTAGGTGGATGTAATTTCTATTTTATGTATCAGATTATTAGATGACACGCCGCTACTAAGGGTAACAGGGTAGTGAGATGCAGGTTCTTGAAAGTTTTTCCGGAAAAAATCGTTAAATGCATTGCAGATATCATGCTCATTATTGAAAGTTTTGTCATCATATGACATAGAATTAGGGAAATTAGATTTATTCTTTTTTTGAGATTTACAGTACGACCAAAAAGCCTTCGGATTAGTTTTAATTTCTTCCTGTGATTTTTTCATATAGTAATCATAGCAAGAGTCTTGCATATCTTTCATTCTACGTCTCAGTTGAGAGAATTCTTGGTAATCTAGTGGATTCCTATATCGCTTCCCATTGCTATGAAGTCTTGCCTTTTCCTTAATTAGGTTGATCAGAGCTCTACTGTACCATACAGGATACGAACGGGAACCAGATATGTGTATTTTGGGAACATATTTATCTATGACCGAATTTAAAATATTGTAAAAAGTTGCTACCACCGTTTCCAAATCCTCCATATTTGTTATAAAAGACCAGTCCTGATTTAATAAGTCATTATTAATTTCATCAAAATTACCTTTTTTGTAGTTATATTGAACTCGTGGCTTAGGTTTAATAGGAGAATTAAAAATATCAGTAGTAAGCATAACTAAAGATGGATGATATTTATCTTCATTTACTAAAGGAAAATCAGAACGTTGAAGGTCAAGGGAAAAGTTTGAAAAAATAAGATCTAGCGTACCGTCATGATGATTTTTTGTCATATTGTATTGATTTAGTCCGATATACGAGGTTAAATTTAAAAATTCTGTTGAACAATCTTGTAACTCTACAGATCCCTCCTTTATAATGCGTGGCTCGTCAGAACTCCAATTGATACAAGGTAAATTAAAATCACCAGCAAGTAGGATGAGGTCATTTGGATTAGCGGAGGAAACAAGACTCAAAGTATCCATAAATTGTTTAAGTCGAAGGGCAGTACTATTATTTGGAGGTATATATACAATTGCTAAGTGCAGATCGTTAGAGCAACCGAGTGATTGTCCCGATATCGTTAACCAAAGGCATTCCAAGTCAGAACTTTGCCATTCCAATCAAACTCGGACCTGAAGGTGCGGAGCACAAAGTGCCATCACTCCACCACCCAGAGCCCCACGATCGCGACGATATATGTTGTACCTATTGTCACACAATTCGCTATCCAGTATTCCCTCGCACAACCACGTCTCTGTGAATAACGCTATGTCGTAGTCAGATAAAAGCATGTTCTTATGGAAAGTATGTGTTTTTGTTCGTAACCCCCTGACATTTTGATAAAAAAAATCTAGTTTGTTTTGTTTTACAGTATTCATAAAATCATGATACAAAAGTAATGGTACTGTTGGAACGAAACATTTATAATGAAAGGCTCAAATAAATTACTTGCTCCAGACGTAAGGTAAATAAATAACATTGGCTTTGGCTTAAAGGACATAAAATGATATTGGTATCCGCATCCGCACTGGTAGCGAAAATACTGATAATAATTAATAAAATAGAAATATAAAAATAAATAGACATAAAAACATAAATATAATATTTTGAAGTATGTAATGAACACGTTTATATAAACTTTTTGCATGTGTGCGTTACATTGGAATAAAGTAAGTAATGGTAAGAAAAATACATTTCGACAATAATTATTATTACAGCTTGAAAACCAGCATCTTAAGCAATCTTTTCTAGATCTGAGGCCGAGGAAATAGGTATTGGGGAGGAGGTATCGTTCCTGCGCATAAAAATTCTGCAGTTTTTTGTCCATACATATTTATATTGTAATTCTTTCGCCTTTGATTTACATGCAACAATTAAAGCTTTATTTTCTACTGTCAGATGTTCATTTATATAAATATATCCATTTTCCCCACCAAAACCCACCTCATTGGCAGATATATTGCGTCGCTTACGACCAGCAGCGATTATCTTGTCTCTGAGAGCACGATCCCTAAGGCGAAGTACTATGGCACGTCCTTTCTTAGCACTGGCAGCACGACGAGGCTGAACACGGTGAGCAAATTCGATATCTACTGATTCAACACTGGCACCTATGTAGTTCAATTTTTTTTTTGCGACATCTATGGTGACCTCGTCCTTATTCTCTGGTACTCCAACAATTTCGACATTCTGCAAGCGAGCCCATTGTTGTTGTCGTGAGTTATCCTCTTCTATCTTCTTAACCCGCGATTCGTATGACTTTAAGTCACGCTTTAAGTTGACATTCTCTTCTTTAAGGATTTTCATATCGGTGATAATAATAATACTCTGAGCCTTTTTTAAGTCCTTATTTTCTTTCCTTAGGTCTTCAAAAATATTATTAAAATAATTTAATGACGTTTGGAACTCCGATAATTGTTTTTTAATGCTGGTGATATCCTCAGAAAAAAGTTCAGTAAAAGTTTCTTTAATAAGTTTTTTTATATCAGTTGGTTCAAGCTTGTCGCACCCCGTGGCCTTCTTCGCCGTTTTACGTTTTGTGATATTATTATTCGAAGTCGAACACTCCGTCTCCGGTAACACAGGATCCTCCGAGTTTGTATGAGCCGGATTTTGATCGGAGCGCAAGGGAGTATTTGTATTGTCAGATTTTGGCTGTTTAGAAAGGCACTCTGTACATTTCCAAGTACGCTTATTATCCTGCGTCATTGCATTAAACCTGCTGGACGTTATTCCTGCGCATTGCAAGTCATATTTCTGTTTGCAACTAGGGCAGGTTAAACAATTTTTCGTTTGTATCATTATATTACAACCACCACAAGAAGCCATTATTAAAATATAAACAATTAATATAAAAATTTCAGTAGCGTAGTTTAAATGAGGAAGCAGTGTTAAAGCGGGCTGTGCAGCGCTCCGCATGCGATAGCAGCCGTAGGTAGTTATTTATATTACACAGGCAGCGAGTCACACAGATCAAGGTCAGACACACGGCACTGGCAGCGAGTGAACTGATGCAGTTGCAGTTATTCGTGCGGCGTTAAATATTTGTTAATAACTCACTACGCAGGCAACTTCCAGACTTGATAGTTACACAATTTGATGTCCAGGCAATTTGGTTTAACACAGTATATGACACAATAAGAACCAATGACTTTTCACTACACTTTTGAATATAAATTTACGGAGTGCGGTTAAAACGATGTGTCTCCTCTGACGGCGCGCGCGCGGATTGTCACAGAATTACCACAGATTAAAGAAGAGTTACCAGATACTTCACTCAGTAGAAAATTACCAATACCTAATGCTTTATTAGCCTACTAATATTGAACATACCGCGCGATACCATAGCAATCGTGGGGATGCCTCTTCGATAAAATTAAATTAACATAAATAACTATTTGTGTCTATTTTACTGAGAACTGTGAATATGTTCTGACTATAGGTGGTAGTTTAAAATTGTATAGTTTATAAAATATATTTTTTTATAAATTTGGAGCTGACATCATCATCAAAATTAAATAGAGGTTAGTGTGTAGGTAAAATAAAAATTGATCCGGCTCGAAGGACCAAAATGTATTCGTGGGTCAGAAGACACCGCCAAATACAGCAGAGTAAAGAAAGGCAGAGTAAAGAAGGTGGATAGGTCTGAAGGCTTACCTGGGATAATGAGGCAGGAGACGGGAGGCGAGCTGGCGGGCGGCGATGTAGGCGATTTGTAACGGTCACGGCACAGCACAAAGTCACTTCACCTGATCACAGGCACTATCATCCCAGGGTCACTATCTATAAGGTCACAGAGTCACTATATATATAAACAGTCTACGGCAATACCAGGGCGCGTATATCTTTGGGCGTCTCGCGGTCGGTAGCAGACAGACTGGCGCGGTCTGCTTACGAAGCGAGCGGCCGCGGGTCGCGCAGCGGTGGCGCCGCGGCAGATAGGCGGACGCGGTCGTCAACAATCGTTGAGTCAACCGCCTTACCGATGGCGGTATAATTTGAATGGGCGTCCCGGCTTTGGCGGGAACATCCTCCGGGGCCCAGGGTGGGCTCATCCAATGGGAGCCTGGCGATCTGGAATACAGGCCTCCGAAGATGTCCATTCGCGGTGTCCAGGTCTACCACCCGAACGACGCCATCATTTCCAGGCAGGGTGCGAGCAATGCGCCCCAGTCTCCATTGGAGGGCAGGCAGGTTGTCCTCCTTGATGAGGACGAGCTCGCCAAAGGGAGGGGAGGATGGGGACAACCATTTGGAGCGGGTTTGGAGGGTGTGAAGGTAGGACTGGGTCCACAGCGTCCAGAAGCGCTGGGAAAGGGCCTGTACCATTTGGAATCGCCTACGTGTGGAAATCGGCCTATCTTCCACGGATAGTTCGGGAAGGGCCGTTAGTGGGCGGCCTATAATGAAAAGTCCGGTTGTAAGCGGCTCAAAGTCTGAAGGATCAGACGAAAGTGGGCAGAGAGGTCTAGAGTTAAGGACAGCTTCGATTCGTGCTAAAAGTGAGGAGAATTCCTCGAATGTGAGGTGTTGTTCGCCAATTACGCGATATAAAAGTTGCTTAGTTGATTTTATGTTGATCTCATGTAACGCACCGAACCATGGTCCCTTAGGGACGTTCAACAACCAAGTAATGTGCTGACCAGCGAGCTTGTGCGCAATCGTGTCATTATTCAAGGCAAGAAAGTTTTGTACTTCAATGAGCTGATTTCTAGCGCCTACATAATTTGTACCGCAGTCCGAGCGGATGAGAACCGGGGCACCGCGGCGTGCTATAAAACGCTGTAACGCCGCGAGGAACGCTTCCGTGCTGAGGTCCGAGACCGGTTCCAAATGAACCGCCTTAGTGGAGAGGCACACGAATATACAAAAGTACGCTTTTAAGAGTTTAACATTACGTAGGGTACTAGATTTAACGAGGAATGGGCCGGCAAAATCGGTCGTGACTTGACTAAATACTGGCTGAGGCGTAACTCTATCGGCTGGCAGGTCGGCCATGAAGGGCGCTTGCGGCTGGGCCCGGCATCGAAAGCATCTAATGCATTTAAAGACTCGGTGTCTAATAATACGGCGCGCGGATAATATCCAAAATTGTTGGCGTAGGATAGCGTGTAAAGTGTCAGCGCCAGGGTGGCAGTGTATTTTGTGGTAGTGGTCAATGATGAGGTCTACAAGTGGGCCAGAGCTGGGAAGTATGAGCGGATGCTGCGCGTCATATCGGATAGACGCATGGGACAGTCGTCCACCAACTCTAAGGAGCTCATCTTTAATGAGAGGTGACAGCCGCTGGATTCTGACGGAGCAGATTTTTCCAGTTTGAAGGCGGTAGATGTCCTCTGCAAACTCATTGTGCTGAACACTGCGCACCCAGTAAAGTAGGGCCTCTCTTCGTTCACTGACGTACAAGGGGCCTGAGCGTCACGAATCTGGGTGGTGTCTGCAGTTTTGCAGAAAGCGTTTTAGACAAGCTGTCACTCCGACGAGCTTGTCTAGTGAACTGAACCGAGTGAGCAGGTCAAAGTCAAGACCGGGCACTGTGACCAGTGACGGGACGTGTTTGGGCTTAAGGCCGGGCAGGGCGTGATGGCCCAGAGCTAAGGGCATCGCAGGCCAAGACTCACAAGGCTGTCTAAGCCACGTGGGAGACCACCATAGGTCGTGGGCTGACAGGGATTGCGCAGACATCCCTCTGCTTGCGCAATCTGCCGGGTTGAGCTCGGAAGGTACGTGTCGCCAGGTACATTCTGGTGAGCCTGAGCTGATTTTGACTACCCTGTTGGCTTCAAAGGGTTGAAGACGGTGAGGCGGTGTATTGAGCCAGGCCAGGACTATCGTACTGTCTGACCAACATATGTGTTGTTGTATACTGATATGGGCCGATAACTGAACCGACACACGGATCATGAGCTGGGAGAGTAGAGTGGCGGCCGACAACTCTAACTTGGGGATTGTGAGGCGATTCTTGATTAGTGCGACTCGCGACTTGGCGACAATCAATTGTACCAAAGTATCTCCGGAGGCATCGAGCTCATGGAGATAAACAACGGCGGCAAACCCGGCTTCAGAGGCATCTGCCAACCCGTGAAGCGAGTATGCAGCTGAGCCTTTGTTTGCACAAACGTGCCAAGGGAAGCGAATGCTAGACAACAGCGGCAGATCCTCTGAGATGTGGTGCCACTCCGTGTACTTCAGAGGGAGTGGGCTCATCCCATTCCAGCTTCAGTAGCCACAATTGCTGAAGCAGCAGCTTTGCGCGGAAGATAACGGGAGAAACCCAGCCGTTTGGGTCATAAAGTGCGGCTACGGTGCTTAAAATAGACCGCTTTGTGACATGTGTGATGGGGGGCAGAGAGATGCGGTAGGTGAACTCGTCTGACTGAGGGCTCCACTGTATACCCAAGACCTTAATGGACGTGGACTCTGGGTTCATGTCGAAGTCCTTGGGCATGTCGCATTGGTTGTCGGGAAATCTCTCGAGCAGCTTAGGCGAGTTAGATGGTTACTTACTGAGCTGAAAGCCGCCTAGGTCTAGCAGACTTATCAACTCGTCCTGGAGTGCTTGGGCGGATTCAACTGTGTCATGACCACACAAGATGTCATCAACGAAGATAGACTTGCGAAGAACCTGAGCGGCTCCAGGGTAGCGATGGCCTTCATCATCAGCCAGCTGAAGCAGAGTGCGGATTGCATGGTATGGGCTGGATCTTAAGCCGTAGGTGACTGTATTGAGGGCGTAGGTGTGCAGAGGGTGATCTGGTGAGGACCGCCATAGTATCAGCTGATACCGTCTCTGGTCTGGGGCAACCAGCACATTTCTGAACATCCTCTGGATGTCAGTGCTGAAAACGACTGGATGCGTTCTGAAGGACATGATGATGTCCACAATATCCTGTTGAAGAGCGGGGCCTGTGTGTAGGCATTCATATAATGCTGACACCATTGGAGCTTTTGCAGCTACCAAAAACAATGAGCAGCTTGTCCGACCCTGACTTAAATACGCCATGGTGAGGGATGTAGAAGTGAGGTTTATGGGCGAATGTATTTGGGTGACAGGGAGCCATGTGCCCTAAGTCGATGTATTCGGCTATAAAGTCGACGTATTTAGAACGCAGAGACGGGTTCGCCGTTAGCTTCTTCTCAATATTGAAGAATCTGCGCAATGCGATAGGGTGAGTTTTACCTAGTTGAGGGGCGTCCTTTAGAAAGGGCAGAGCGACCGTATATCTGCCTGAGGGATCGCGTGTAGTGGTAGAGCGGAAGATTTCCTCGCATTGTTCTTCCAGGGGATCATTATGAGTGTGAGATTGAGGGAGGGGCTCCTCAGACTCCCAGAACCTTTCCAGACTCTGACGTATGTCCTGGGCTGATTCAGCTGAGTCTGGTTGTGAGCTAACGACGTGAGCTGAGTTAACCTGCTGCGCCGGCTGCGCATACAAGTCCTCAATGGGTCCTATCAACGCGAAGTCGAAAATCGTGCCGAAGGCTATGGGCTTGCCCGGGCCCAACGAGACCTTAGTCCCGTCCAACACCTGGCCAAGAACGTCCGACCCCAATAAGAGGTCGATCGGGGCTGGTGTGTGGTAAAGCTGGTCAGCCAATGGCACGGGTGGCTGGCCTAGTACGTGGGAAATGTTAGGTACCTTCTTTAAGGGAAGGTAGCCAGTGACGTTTTTTAAAATGTGAGCTGTGGCAGTGATTGTAGGAGTATCGTTGTGAGTGGGTCGGCATACTATTGTTATTGCCGCCTTTGACTCATGTTTGTGCTGATTCTCAACTCCTGTAATTTTTAAAGAAGTGGGTTTTGATGGCAGGTTCAAAAGTCGTGCCATGCGTGACGTTATTAACGTCAGCATACTGCCACAGTCCAATAAAGCTCTGGCTGTGTGAAGATGGCCATGTACGTCCGCGACTCTTAGTGAGACGGTTGGCAACAAAATGGGTGTGCCAGTGGGCACAGAAGGTGAGTGAGCTGATTGAGTATCAGCCGAAATTGTATGAGCTGAGTATGTATCAGCTGTGTGGGCATGGGTTGACTGGGCATGGGCTAAATCTACCTCTTCGCTAGGGTGCTCCGTGATAGTTGGGAGTCATAATTGCTGGCGGCGTTCGCGGGGCCTACCTGGCGAACCGAACCTGGGCGGGCTGGTTCTGTGAGCAGAGCTGGGTTGCACCTGTTTAGCCTGTGCGGGTTCGTGCCGCCTGCTGTGTCTGGGACGCTCCCTCGAGTGCTCTCTCAGCTGTGGTGGGGGTACATGTACAGACGACGAATGAGCTGAGTGCGTTGGGCCGTCTGGTCGATGGAGGGACGTGTGGTGGTTCGTGCTCCCACAATCCTTGCATGCCCCCCTTGACCTGCACTCGCTCTCGTAGTGACGGCCGAGACAACGCTGGCAGCGCTCGCGTGCCTGTACAAAGTCCCAACGGCCCTGTGTTGGCTGGGCATTGTACCATCTGCACGTCATGAGCGTATGTCCCCTAGTGGCACAATAGGGACAGTAGGACGTCGAGCGTGAGAAAGAGGACGAGGACGATGATGAGGAGCAGCTTTGCTGGAAGGCCGAGTAGACGGGGAAGGGCTGACTGCGAGCCGGGGAGGTGGATGGGCGGTGACGCATATGCTGCGCTGGGCGGAACGGTTGGTGAGTAGGCTGATCATAGGCGCGGTGAGGCGATGGAGCTGAGGAACGGCCACGGTAATGGTCGGGTTGTTGCTGAGCCATCTGAGCATAAGTGCGATGGGGCAACTGAGGAGGCGCGCGGCTACGAGAAGGGCTGGGCTGGGGCTGAATGGGTTGAGCCATGGCTATGTTGGAGAACTCTGTCTCCACACAGCGCACGTGCTCCTCGAGGTAGGAGATAAGGTCCCTTAACGTGGGCAGGGTGTTACTAGACCCGTGCGTTCAAATAGCGTGCGGAGCTCGCCCTTGAGCTTCCGCACCACTATTGACACAAACACGTAATCGTCTCCTATGGGCAAATCTAAATTGTTGAGGGCACACTGAGCCGATATGAGCGGCGTGAGGAACAGTGTGCGGATGTCCGAGTGCGTATGGATGCTTGGCAGCCCCAGGATGATGTCCACAAAACTATCAATGAGAACCCGGCGGTTCTCGTACCGCTTGGTGAGGATGTCATGAAAATTTTTATTGGTGACCTTTAGGTGGGACACCATGCTTAATGCCTCACCACTGAGGCTTGAGAAGAGATAGTGGAGCTTGACTGCTTCCGACAAGGTCGCCATCTCGTCAGTCAAATTCCTGAATAGTGCAATAAAGGAGGGCCAGTCCTCCACTTTTGAGCTGAACCTGGGCAGCGCTATCTTGGGGAGGACGGCTGTAGGCGTATTGACGCCGAAACTGGGCTGAGCGCTATGGGTTGGGGATGACGTGGAAGAGGGTGAGATTTCCTCCCTAGCCATAAGTATCCCCAGGTACGCCCCGGAGGCCTTTGTGTGGTTCTCAGTGTATGTCCTCTCAATCCCCTCGTCCAAGTTCTCCTCGTCGAGAATGCTGTAGTACACTGAGTCCAGCTTGTCCTTCACGCCCTGTATCTGTGCGAAACGCACGTTGAATTCCGTTATGGAATGTTTGGTGTCGCCAGCAATGATCCTTGATCCCACCTCTAGGAGCTGGTGTATAGCTTTGGCGGCCTCCCTAAATATCGCGGCTTGTGACTTGGTCGGCATCGCGATGAATGAAAGAAGACCAAAAACTAATAAAAAAAACATAAAATAAAACAAATTTAAAGGTAGTATAAAGGACAACACCCTGTATTTATTCTATAGTTGGGCTGGACGTATTTGTTTACTAAAGTAGGTAGGTAGGTAAGGTAGTCTCTCCCAAATGGGCCAAAATTAACGCAACAATAAAGAAAGCAAAACTAAGTTGGGACGCCTTGTATGTGGCCCACGGGTGGGCAAACGCATGTGTATGTGTATGTCTGTGTTTATTGAACGCGCGTACGTAATATTAGCCGACCGCAAAACAAAAACAAACAAAACAACAAGAAAAATCACGTTATCCGTAGCCACAATAGTTGGCAAGGCGCTCACAGTCGGGCAGACCTGTAGCGGACACTAGCGCGAAGAATGAGTCGTGACTATAGGTGGTAGTTTAAAATTGTATAGTTTATAAAATAATTTTTTTTTTCATAAATTTGGAGCTGACATCATCATCAAAATTAAATAGAGGTTAGTGTGTAGGTAAAATAAAAAACTACTACTGCACAACAGACCTATCTACTGCACATAAGGCACCAGACACGCGTAGAAACTAATGGAACAATCAAAATTGAACAACGTGCATGCGCTTCGCTTGCGAAAACCGCACTGAATTTGGTCCGCAAACGGCCTGAGACCGCTCGGCCGGGCGGTAGGTAATTATAGCACGCAAGTATATAGAGTGACGGAGGCCTGGAATTACTAACTAAATTTAAAGAAAAGCATAGCCTACATACTGTACCACTGCTGGGAAAGGCCTCCTTGAAATCCCGCAAACCCGCGCTGTGCATCGAAAAATATCAAAAACACACTTTGCTTGACCTGCGAATTAAACCCGGCGGGACCTCCGGAGACTCAGGACCGTCAGCGACCGACGCGTTTCAATTATGTCATACATACACCGAGATTTGTCATTGGTTTTGGAGCCGAAACCCTGTTCATGTTTATCATCAGTAGAAGCTATTTAGCATGCTAAATAGCTAAAAAAACTAATAAAATGAGCATAAAAAAATCATTATAAAAATATCAGTAAAAAATGTAAGAACCCTTAGTACCGGACGATCTTATGAAAGTCAATGACCGAGGCGCTTCAAACGCTCCGCCTACCCCGCGCCCCGCCGCCGGCGCAGGTGGCCGGCCGGGAAAGTTCATAGGGGTCACGGTGTACGAGTAAGATAAGGAGTAACTACGTTACTACGTGTTTTCGACAAAAAGTCACTTTTACAACTTTTTTTTCTTTGCTCGTAAAGCGAATATTATTTCTTAAATAGATATTCCCCGTTTATTATTTCTTAAATAGATATTTATCCTCGTGTGGTGCCGGGTCAGAATTGCACCACCCCCTCCCCTGTATCTTAGCGGGTGTCGTAAGAGGCGACTAAAGGGATTTTGCTGGTGGGAGAGTTTTGCTCGTCCGGCGCTACCACCATGCGGACTCGTAAAACCCGCCAAGTGTTCGGTGCTCGACACAGGACGCGTTTCGGGTTCAGAGCCGTAATACCGGAGCTTGGGGAGGTGCGGTGGCGGCAGGGTCAAGGTCCGGTGGAAGTCTTTGTGGACGCATTGTTCGGTTGACTTGGGTCGATTCGCCGGCCAGGGAGACCCGTAGAAACGGTGGTGCCGCTGGCCGCCCGCGGCATAGTACAGGAGCCCAACTAGGGCTAACTACCCTAGGAGGCTGCTCCACCAGGTCGCGCATAATCCCGAAGTGGCTCGTCGTGCCGGTTGGTGACCGGATTGGTGGGACCCGGCGACTACTTTCGGGGGGGTACGGGGGACCTTCCGTCCGGCGGGTCGATTAACGTCTTACCGAACAACTACATGCACCAGTTCATGTTAGTCTCCCACACTTTGTCTTTTCCCCCTTGCCGCCACAGCATCTCCTTTTACTCACGCCCTCATCCAACCACCATGTCAGTGTCTAAAAACAATGCAGGTCAGACAGCGGCACCCCACTTCCACACCACCAAGTCGCTTTTTGAGGTGGAGTTCACTAACATCCGTGGACTCCATTCAAACCTCAACGCCGTCCACCAACACCTTGAGACGGCCCGGCCTGCATTGCTCTTTCTGACGGAGACACAGATCCGCCGTCCTGCAGACATTGCATATCTGCACTACCCCGGCTACGTGCTCGAGGAATGCTTCCTCGCGAAGGCCGGAGTATGCCTTTTCGTCAGGACGGACGTTTGCTGTCGACGTTTGCGCTGCTTGGAGGACCCCTCCTTCTCCATCCTATGGGTACACGTGAATCTTGGTTCCGAGAGCCATGTCTACGCTTGCCTGTACCGTTCCCACTCCGGAGACCACGAGACAACTCGGTTATTCGACTACCTGAGCCAAGCAGTTGACGACGTACAGGAGCGGTTTCCGTCTGCCGATGTGGTACTTTTGGGAGATTTTAATGCCCACCATGAGACCTGGTTGGGCTCTTCCAAAACAGATCACGCAGGCCGAACTGCCCACGCATTCGCTCTCACGCATGATCTGACTCAACTGGTTCTCCAGCCCACCAGGATTCCAGATATATCGGGTCAAGCGCCTTCCCTGCTAGACTTACTGGTGACGAGTCGACCAGCCGGGTACAGAGTGTCGATAAGTGCTCCGTTGGGCACTTCTGACCATTGCCTGGTTGGTGCCACCGTACTGCGCAGTAAAAGCTCTCCCTCAGTGGAGTCTAAACGGCGTTTATGGCACTACTCGTCGGCAGATTGATATGGTATGCGCGACTATTTTGCGTCCATCCCGTGGGGCCAGCGCTGCTTTGTGGGTAGGGACCCATCGGAGAGTGCCTCTGCTGTCGCTGACGAGATCATGTTGGGGATGGAATATTACATTCCCTACACTGATGTCGTCAGCGGAAGTAAGGCGCGCCCTTGGTTCAATCGCGAATGCGCCAAAGCTGTTGAACTTAAACAGGCGGCGTATCGCGCTTGGACCAAGGCTCGCACGCTCAACGATCGTAACATCTCTTCCCTCAAGGTAGTCTTCAACAAGGCTACCAAAGTCTGCAAGAGAGCTCTCTCGATAGCGAATGCCCAGCGCGTTGCTCGCGTTGGCCAAGAGCTGTTGTCGCACCCAACGGGTAGCCGAAGTTATTGGCGACTGGCCAAAGCGGTGCAAGCCAACTTTTGCGCGCATTCTCTGCCCCCACTGCGGTACCCTGATGGCTCGTTGGCCCATCGGCCGCTAGACAAGGCTAACCTCTTAGCGAAGCTCTTTGCGGCGAATTCGCGTATCGATGACTGCGGCGCGGAACCACCTACCATCCCTCACTGCGGTTCCACAATGCCTGCCGTCCAAATCAGACAACGTGACGTCCGTGCCGTGCTGCAGTCACTTGATGTGCGGAAGGCTAGCGGTCCTGACGGTATACCGGCAGTCGTCCTTAAAAAATGTGCTCCCGAGTTGTCTCCAGTACCGTACACGCCTATACCACCTCTCGTACTCTACTGGAATTGTGCCGGAGGCTTGGAGAAAGGCGAACGTCCAGCCGGTCCCCAAAAAAGGGGATAGGTCTGACCCAGCCAACTATCGACCTATTGCTGTCACCTCTGTCCTTTGCAAGGTTTTTGAGCGAATCATAAACAGACAACTCATTCGCTACCTAGAAGATCACTCCCTGATTCATGATCGACAATACGGGTTCAGACCGAAACGATCAACGGGTGATCTCCTGGCGTTCATAACACACCTGTGGGGTGAAGCAATGGATAAGCATGGAGAAGCACTGGCTGTTAGCCTGGACATCTCCAAGGCTTTCGATCGAGTTTGGCATCGTTCGCTTCTCTCCAAGCTTTCGTCATACGGCTTGCCACCTCACCTATGCGATTGGGTCGCCGGGTTCCTGCATGAGCGTAGCATTCGCGTACTCTGCGAAAGCAGTGCCTCACAGTCTCTGCAGGTGAACGCCGGAGTGCCGCAGGGCTCTATAATATCGCCCACGCTGTTCCTTCTGCATATCAATGATATGTTATCCTTGGGTAACATTCATTGCTATGCAGACGACAGTACAGTACATCGGCGTTATTTGGGTCACCCTGCGGCAAAGCAGGCCGATGTAGTGGAGTCGAGACGGAAGATTGTCATTGAACTGGACGAGGAGTTAGACCGCATTTATAAATGGGGCTCTTATAACCTGGTCCAGTTCAATGCCAAAAAACACAGGTCTGCGCTGTCACGGCTAAAAAGTCCGCATTTCTCCCCCAACCCTCCTTCCAGAGCAACCTATTACCCATCCAGACTGGTCTCAGTCTCTTAGGTATGGACATACACAGCGACCTCAACCCGAAGAGCTATATTGAGAGCATTATAACCACAGCCTCACGTAAACTCGGAATCCTGAACAAGGTGAAGCGGTTCTTCACGCCGGAGCAACGTTGTCTTTTGTATAAGACTCAGGTGCGCTCCTGCGTGGAGTATTGCTCTCATCTTTGGGACGGATCCGCCAAGTACTTGCTCGAAGCTCTTGACAGGTTGCAAAGACGTGCTGTCCGTATTATCGGTAACGATGACGTTACGACCAGTCTGGAGTCGTTACAGCTACGTAGGGACATTGCTTCCATTAGTGCTTTTTACCGCCTTTACCACGGTGAATGCTCTGAGGAGGTCTTTGACCTCATCCCTCCCTCTCCTTTCCTTTCCAGATCGACGCGTGCAGGTCTTAGAAGCCACCCTCATACCGTGCTGCCCATCAAGACACGTACCAAAAAGTTTGGACAATCGTTCTTTTGCCGAACTGCCCGTATGTGGAATGCGCTTCCCGCACACGTGTTCCTTCCTCTTTCTCTCCCGGGCTATTTAAGCGGGGCGTGAAAAAGCATTTATGCAGGCCGCCATAGTGAGAGCGTTCGGCATAGCGTGGTAGCGCTGTGACGAACGCTTTCACTTCTTGGGCTTCACTGGCTGCTTTTCATCAGGCAGAGTGAAGCCATTATGTCGTGCCACAATAAAAAAAAATAAAAAATACAACACTTTTTTTTTATTATAACGTTTTACGCTCCAAAACCAATGAAAAATCTCGATGTATAATCACGACTATTATCCCCGAAGGGTTAGTCAGAGACTAGACAATGAGTACCGCAGAAGCAGTCCACTGCCATGCTCCACTTTTAACCAAATAGCGACTGCACATGTGCTCAGCGTGATAGTGGTGAGCCCATCGCCACTCTAAGCTGTAGGATGTATGTGCAGTCCTTAGTCTGTTAGTTGCCTTTTACCTTTTATACCGTACTAGGGCCCGCTCGCGCTTTCGTCCACGCTAACTTAGTAAAAACCGTCACACTTCAGCCATTTCAAAAACTTTTCTACAAAATATAAACAAAAACCATCCTTAGTTATCGCTCTATCTTTTAATTCTTTTAAAACCGCATAAAAATCCATTGCGTGGTTTAGAATAATAGTGCGATGCCACAGACAGAGGAAAACGGCGACTTTGCTTTATACGATGTAATGATAATGATGTAGTGTAATGATGACAATATCAATAGTTATCCATACTGTCTCCCTGAAAAAAAAACGTGCGCAAACGTTATAGTTATATGATGGTTTTGAGTTTTACACAAAAACCTTGGGATTACGACAGACTCAAAATTAACTTCAAACCAATAAAACTCAAACGTGCAATATTAGTTTTTCATTTTGTTGAAATAAATATCTTGTGCTGTTATTTTACTATTGAAGACTGCACGTACGTCCAACAGCATAGAGCGGCGATGGGCTCACCACCTGTCACGCTGAGCACATGTGCAGTCGCTTTGGTGAAAAGTGAACTATGGTAAAGGACTGCTTTTACAGTCCTTATTGCCTAGTCTCTGACTAACCCTTCGGGGATAATAATAGTCGTGATTGAATGTATGTATATCCCTATACAACTCCTTTTGATAATGCCCCATGTCCATAGGTTTTTTAAATGTTAAATGACAAATATAAAAAACCGCGAATTTTTCTTTTGTCATTGTAAACATTAAGTTTTTTGCTATAGAAAGAAAGAAAGAAAGAAAACATTTGTTGGCTGTCACAAAAGAAAAACAAATCGAAAATATAAATATAAAAACAAAAAATTACAAAAAAAAAAAAATCTTAACATAGAAATTAAAAAAAAAAACAATTATTACAGTGTGACGAGCAAATCAGGACCCTACCTCATCATAATATGCCGCTACGGTGTTACAAAATCACATCGCAACGGCGGCGCTGGTATTCTGGCAGGGCCTGTACGAGGTGACGTTCTCAATCAATAAATAAATAAGAAAATTTGTCCAAATTATTATTATTATCTCTCGTCTATTCAACCAACAGGAGACGACACGTGCACTAATTTCTATGCAAAAAAGACTAATGACGTCGCTACGCACGCAAACGACAACATTGTTGAACACTAGCATAAAATAGACGCACACTGTTATATGCACACACAGAGATTACCTGTCCGTGCACAAGTCTAACGTCATATTTATGTAAACGTCTATAGAGGTTGTCACTATCGATTAAATTTTTTCGATGTCGATTCAACTTAATTCAATTCAATTCAATGTCAAAATACAAGAAAATATTTGTTTTTTAATTTAGGCTCCTGACTATTTTTAATTAACTGTACAAAGCGCGCGTGCTGCTGTACCTACTTTTCACTAGAAATTTGATTTCCTGTAATTGTGACAATATTTAATTAGACACGTATTACCTACTTTATTAGCTCTGTAATGGTAACCATTGGTTAAGATTACCAACGTGACATAGATGTCATGTTGGTGATCCTTAAATATAGGTAAATATCGCCCGCAGTGCCTATGGAAAAATAAGAAAGGTTCTTTGCAACCGAAATCTTATAATCGCCTTCCGAATACGTCTTCTCCAGTGTTATATCAGGGGGGCGATCGCTCTGAACAATTTCAACTAAACTACAATTGAACCTCAGCCGTTATAGTACTATCGTGTTTGACACACGCGATGGCGCTATACGAATTACGAAGTCGGCAGAACGGCTGCGGTTCAGTTGTGGTTTGGTTGTGATTATTTAGCGCCCCCCTGGCCTATACGGATGTGAGGCTTGGACTATAAAGGAATATCTCAGGATCTCAGACGTATAAAAGCTTTTGAAATGTGGGCATACAGACGCATGATGTCTATATCCTGGACTCAAAAAGTCACCAATGTGGAAGTTCTGCGACGGGTCAGCCAGAAACGTGAGCTTTTGCAAAGCTATCTAGCAAAAAAAAGTTGCATAATATGGGCCATGTGCTTAGACACGACAGATACGAGTTCTTGGAACCGATAATGATAAGAAAAGTTGTAGGAAAACGGATACCTGGTCGCAGAAGAAAGTAGTGGTTGCGAAACATTCGGGAGTGGACGGGAACAGCGAATGCGGCTGAATTCTTTTGCCTTGCCAAAAACAAGTCCAAATATGAAGAGCTGACTGCCCTTAGGATAGGCCCTTTGTGCCCTTTAGGGTGGCTCTACAACTAGTGATTTTTGTAGTACTATTAAATAAACTTCTTAATAAAGAAGAAGAAATATAAATAAATAAATTACACAGTACACATCAGTTTATGAGGAATTACGAATAGACATGGAGTGAGCATTTGCCACTGGTCTATAGGGGCCGTATGGTTAGATAAGATAGACACTTTGCTTTTCGTTATAGTTAAAATCGCAAGAGGATAGACTGATAGGTAGGTAGTTGTATTTAAAAAAAAATCTGAAAAACATGTATTTTCATGGTTCTAAACGCCGATCAATTATTTTTATGTAGTTAGTGTAGGAAGGGTCCTCTAAGAAGAGGACTATGAGTATGATAGTAGACTAAAAAATGAAAATGTACCTTCTACATTAACTGCTCCTATTTCAAATAATTGTAAAATATTCCTATTATTTATCTGAATAAAGGTTTTTCATCTTTAAGGATTTCTTAAAGTTGGGAAAACAAAATGAGAAAACCAAACAACAATTTCAATAATCTTTATTTGTAATGGAAGTATTTCAAAGAAGTAATGTTTAGTACTTTATCATAATAAAAACTTTAAACACCATATAAAAATAGATTCACAATCCTACTAAATCGTAGCGGATAGTGGCAGCTTTGACATATACATTAATTGACGTAAGTATATATATTTTGGCAGAATTTTTGAAGAAGCTCTTCTTCATGTTGACATTTAGCTTACTAAACAAAATAAGTATCTAAACGTCTCGCTATATAACAAACTCTTTTTGTGCAGATGTTTTGAGAGCCTTGATTGTGCATCTAGTTTTTCTAAGTGAACGAAGAATAAAAAGCTTAAATTCTGAAAACGGGAGTAGGCACGACACGCTTTTTCAATCTTGTTATTGGATTGCATAAGTTTGAAAATGCTGTGAGCAAGTGTACTAGTGCGCATAGGAGTCCACGAAACATGATTTCCACAAACTCGGATCCAAACATCTCAAATAATTACATCTTTTGGTTGGAAATCTGAAAAATTTATAACAAGAATAAACATTATGATGAAGTCGATATCGATATTTTGTATTGTCGTATCTCTAGAACTGTTTCAGTGTGCCAATGTAATGAAATAAAATTTTCCTAATATCGGGATAAATGACAGGCTGTAAATATAATATATTAATGAAGTAGACTGATCATAAACACACAGTTTAATAGTATTGATAATTTTTAAAGCAATTTAGTAAAAAAAACTGAAGAAAATGAAAATAAGTAACAATTAATAAATAGTTATCTATCATTAATTTAATTAGCACCCATAGTGAAAAATAGTTATAACAATAATCAATGGGACATAAAAGTAGTTTTTTAATGTTAGCACGTTTAACTTTAAAAGTTACGCAAAGTAGCAGCTTGTCTTTCTAGTGGCAACACTTTTTGATTGACAATATTTTTCAGTTTATTGCAAATTTAGTGCATTTATCAATAGTATAAAGACAAAATAATACTTACAGATGAAAAGTAACGCTATCCTTTTGTACATTTGATGTATCTGTTCGCTTTTTACACGAAAAGACGCTGCAATTTGGCATTATTTGCTCCCGTCGTGACGAGTCAACTGTGACATGCAAATGGTGCAGTGACACGCGAAAACTAGTTTTATATAACGGGTATGACCATTGGGCATACCCTCTTGGCAGAGGGGAACGTCTGCCAGTGGCGTCTCCTGTTGGTTGAATGCTCTAAGTCTCTCGTAGAATCCATATGTATCTGATAAATAAATAAACCTTGATACCTACTTATAAATATATATATATTAAAGATGCACATACTAAAACAGTAGCTATTTAGACATAATAACAACAAAGTAAAAAATAATAAACATACTAAATTGTACCTACCATTTATAAAATAAAAACCCATAGACAAATAAAAATTGGCGAGACGGACTTCGCGCTGAACGCAGCCAAATGTCATCTGTCATATTTGACATTGACATTATGCCACCGCCACGTCAGCAAAGACTATAGCCTCAGAACAAGACCATAGCTCTCAGAACAATAACTAAAGCTATTGTTCTGAGATATAGCTATACGTCCACGAATGATTAAAAAAATATCACGTCACGTTCATACCTTAGATTAAAACTTTTTGTTTTAATCTAAGGTTCATACCCAAAAATGTACTTACCTCAAATTGTATTGAGAAATATCACCTGTGACTCTTGAACTTATTTAATACGTTCCTGTGAGTCATATATGACTCCTTGGACAGGAAAGTTGAATATATAAATTCCATTTAATAACCCTAACCGGGCGAGGTCGCGGGCGTATGCTAACTTATCAATATTTTAGATAACATTCATATTACACTAAAGGTTGAGTTGAACATTTTTATAAGCTTCCCAGTACAGATCAACTTGAATTTATCTTCACCATAAATCAATTTAACTCAATACATCGTAATCATTTCTGAACATTATCTCCCGCTGGGGGTTAATTGTGGAAACCTTAAGAAACATTTTAGGGAATGTTTAAAACCTTTGATTATATACATGTCTAGATAGAGCCTGGCCGTAAAAAAACGTAGAAAATTTTATAGGCCAAAATTGGCCTATCGCGCAATCCTGGCGGTCAGTGCCATTGTGCCGTCAAGCAGTGTTTACCTCTCGCGTTTTGGTGAAATTGTTCGCAAAATGACCGTTGGCTCAGTGAAATTCTGTCGAAACTACAAAAGATTTTTTTTTCATGTATATAATCAAAGGTTTAAAACATACATACCCACGAAAATATGACGACTGTTATCCCCGAAGGGTTAGTCAGAGACTAGGCAATAAGGACCGCAAAAGCAGTCCTCTGCCATAGTCCACTTTTCACCAAATAGCGACTGCACATGTGCACAGCGTGATAGCTAAGTAGGTGATCGCACTATGCTGTTGGATATATGTTCAGTCTTTAGTCCGTTAGTAGTATTTTATGACACCTAAGGGAAGAAAGGAGGGTATTCTTTCACCGCTACCCGACACAGTTTTTGGTAATGCGATGATGTACGCATTACTAAAAACCCTGTAGAAAAAAATTGTAATCACGCAAGCCGTGATTCGAGGCGGAACACTACAACAATATAATGTTCAGTGGCCCTCCAAGAATGTTTAATTGAAACATCAACATGTCTGTCACATAGTACATGTTTCAGTCAGTATGTTTCTTTTAATTCCTCACCTCACTAATTTTCCCCACAGTCAAGTCAATAGTGTTAACCGTATCGCGTCGCGGTAAAATAATACTACGCTACCACCCCCTCTCATTCCTTGGGTGTTATAAAAGGCGACTAATGGACTAAAGACTGCACATACATCCAACAGCATAGAGCGGCAATAGGCTCACCACCTGTCACGCTGAGCACATGTGCAGTCGCTATTAGGTGAATAGTGGACATGGTAGGAGACTTTTGCTGTCTAATCTATGGCTAACCCTTAGGGGATAGTAGTCGTGATTGTATATGCATGTGTGCAATAGTGTTAAAGCTAAGGCACGATTGCAGACATTTGTGATTAGCAGAACCAAGGTTCTGGAGGCAAAGTTACGATTAAGCCGAAAATAGAAGCTGGTAAAATGCTTTACAGTCCAGCTATCGTCCAGTGTTGGCATCACACAACTGGGCGCAATGTATTGTTTTTTATGTTGTTTTATTTTTATTTTTTGTTTTATAAATTGTTCATTTGTGTGCTTGTTGTGTGATGTCAATAAACGTTTTTTCAATTTCAATTACAATTTCCATATCGTCACTTACCATCAGGACTTCTTTTTATTTTTAACTGTGGTAAAGAATTGGCGCAAGAAATTACTGCACAGCTTTACAAAGAAGTAACGACATTTACAAGAATAAATCAAAAATGTTAACAAATCAGACGATGTTCAATTAAAAAAAAAAAGTATAGGTAATCTAATAAATTTTAACGAATCTATGTTCTCACATCTCTTCGGAACAGCTGCACCTATTTGGTTCATTATTTTATTAAAAACGTGACTATGACATTGAAAACTTCATATCAAACTTTCTTTTCATTAGAAGAGGATGCATGCTGGTAAGTGACAGAGATAGGTATAAAACCATGGACAATTCGGTAAGTTTTAACCATAGACCACCTATTAAATTCGGATGAGCTATAGCTTTCTTCACCTGACAATGCTGTGTGTTTTAGAACACATACATTATACATCAATGATGTTACAATAAAAATAATATAATATCATTGTTATACATGCTGTAAATGCAAAACTATGAACATACATTGACCTTAACTCATGATCATGAGGGTATTTTTGAAATGTATTTTTATAAATAATATTTTGTGGAGTTTTCGAAGAATATAGAGGCAGTATATTTTGTAATCCTACCTTCGCTTACATATTTTTTTTTAAATTTCCCACACTCACTCCAATTATCTAGCCCAAGAGAAGCTTCGGTAAGAAACTCGTTAAATGGTTACTAGATAACGGATAAACATACTTAAATACATACTTATTTTACATAGAAAAAACCCAGACCCCGAGACAATTTAGAAAAACAATAATTTCTAAATTGACCCGACCGGGGTTCGAACCCGGGACCTCAGAGATGGCGACACCATGAAAACCGGTGTACAAACCACTCGACCAAGGAGGTCGTCAAAACAAGATACACAACCTGTACTAAATCGTAGCGGGATATTGGCAGCTTTGTGATCGAAGGGTCCTACTGCCTTTAACTTATCTAGGCACAGTATTTGCGCAATGCGTTTGAACAGTTTGTTTATTTACTAAAGCCATTTAGAGGTGAGGATAAACTTGCATGTAAATAAACTTAGAGATCGCAAAGCTAATTCTAGGTAGAGGTTGCTATTCAAAGTGGCTGTTGATCGAAACATTACAAAGTAATTTCGTAATCATGGTATTGTCTATAAACATCCTCTTTCGACAGCTGGACTTATACATACATACATATATCACTACTAATATCCACGAAGGGTTAGTCAGAGACTAGGGAATGAGGACAGCAAAAGCAGTCCTCTACCATACATAGTTCACTTTTCACCAAATAGCGACTGCACATGTGCTGAGCGTGACAGGTGGTGAGCCCATCGCCGCTCTATGATGTTGGATGTATGTGCAGTCTTTAGTCCGTTAGTCGCCCTCTACGATTTAGTTATCTACCTTGTAGTGTTGTAATCATTGTATGTTGATTAAAAACATCCCACTTTCCACAGCTGGGGCCTATAATAAGTACAGCTAAATTCAATAAATAATGTTTTTTTTTATTATTGAAGCTTTTGCATTTGCTATATGATAAAATGTGTTTACTAGAAAAAAACAACCAGTATTAGGAAAGCTCGAATGGGAATCGAAACCATAACATTTGGATTGCCGGTCCACTGCTCTAACCGCTAAGTTACCGAGACCCAAGAAGACTCGTTGAATTTTTTCTAGTAGTTAGTTTGTGATCCGCTGCAAGCATGGGTTCCATTCCCATTCGAGCTTCCCTGGAACTGGTTGTTTTTTCTAGTAAAAACATTTTATCCTAAAACTATTTTAACGGAACCTAACACGATAATTTTTTGTAAGTAAGTACAATCTACGTAGATATGTACTAACTTACAAAAATTAATCGTGTTAAGTCCCGTTAAAATAGTTTTAATGCAATGCAACGCGATAGTTTAAAGCATGTTTAAAGTCTTATTTTATCCTAACCTAAAGAATGTTTGTTAACCAAATACTGTCTTTTTTTTAGCAATCTTATAGGTATTCTAGTTTCATTCAGATATTTACTTCATTTGAAAGAAATACATCATTGTGATCTGTTTTAAGGTTTTACCCATAAAGTTAATATAAGTACCAGGTATACTTTATGGTTTTACCGTGAATCTCTCAAGAAAAAGTAAAAATCCGTGTGACAAAAAAGTTTCAATAATTTGTTTAGAACATTCTTTATCGAATTTAGCTGTACTTTTTATTTTTATTTTTTTATTGGCAACGGGTAAGCGCTTGGCCTTCATCTCACCTGATGGTAAGTGACGATAAGGCCGAAGGTGGAAGCGCGCTTCACCCGAAATCCTCAACTACTGAGGAACTGGCTATCTTATCTCAAACTGCCGGAACACAACAATGCTATAAACATCGTTGTTATGGCGACAGACTTAGATAAGATGGTGGTAGCTAGCTAGGCGGACTTAACAGCCCTACCACCAACCAAACCGAGCAGACAAAGATGAACTCCCCGCTAGAAATCGAATCCGGGACCTCTGGGTCTGAAACAGGTAGCTTAGCCACTAGACCACAGAGGCGGTTGGACTTTAAATTAGCAAATCAGGTAACTATAACATATATAACTTTAACCGTGTCTCGTAGCGGTGAAAGAATACTACCACCCCCTCTCTTTCCTTGGGTGTCGTAAAAGGTGACTGACGGACTAAAGCCCATACATCCAACATCATAGAGCGGCGATGGGCTCATCACCTGTCACGCTGAGCACATGTGCAGTCGTTAAAAATTGGACTTAGAGGGCTTTTGCTGTCCTCATAGCCTCTCTGTCTAACCCTTCGGGGATAATAGTCGTGATTATATGTATGTTAACTTATATAACTACGTGTACAGCTACACACAAGATTGCAAGTAGTTTTTTATATATGGCAAACGAGCAGGCGGGTCACCTGATGGAGAGCAATCACCATTAACCACCGCCTATGGACACCCGCAAAACCTGCCGTGCGATTCTCTAAGCTGAAGCCTTGATAGCTGTGGCTGCCGCAGCGCTGAGAAATTACTCTGTCTCTTTCGTATTCATAGAATTGGAAAGAAACAGCAGATCACAGCCATGCGCGCAGCGTATGTGTCGCTTAGAGAATCGCATAGCAGAGAAGTCGCAGATGCGTTGCCGACCTTTAAGAAAAGAATAGTGTAAAGAGGGTTTAAGCATTTCGGTTCCCATACAAACCTATAAGTCGAAATTTTTAAAAACCTTTAATCCAATTTTGATGAAACTTTGCATGCTGTAAAACACAGGGATCTAAATAGTTTGTTGAAAACCTTTTTAAAAAACGTTAATTTAGCTGAGTTATTGCGATTTAAAGTCCACTATAGAAAGTTTAAAATCGCACTAACTCACTTAAATAAACGATTTTTAAAAATGTTTTCAACAAACTATTAATTTTAGATCCCTGTATTTTACTTTAGCATGCAAAGTTTCATTAAAATTGGCTAAGTGGTTTTTAAAAATTTAGACTTGGAAATACCTATGTATGGGAAACCGAAATGCGTAAACCCTCTTAGGGAAGGAATAGGAATTGTGAGGGGAGGAAGGGGCCTCCGGAACTCTCGGCCAGTGAGAGTTGACACGAAACACAACAGCATCAAGTGCCATTATTTCAGCAGGATGCGAACCTGCACTCTTCTGACAATCCGGGTCAGGTGCTCTTCCAGTTAAGCTACCGTGGACTTATCCAGCCCGCCGAAATTCATAAACACTATTTACTGTTTACTTTGAAAGCCAAAGGAGCTTTCAAGGTAAAGCTCTTAGCACTCACCGAATACCAATTGGTGCTAAAACTTCAAAAGCGAGTGAAATTGCCGGCCTTATTCAACCGCAAATCTTTTTAAAACTCTTTACGACCCACCGAAATAGGTTTAAAGTAGGGTTGACGCTTTTTACGTAAAGTTGTAATTTCTTTATTATGAAAGTCAACCGTGACCGTAACTGAAACAATAATACCACCCCCTCTCTTCCCCTTGGGTGTCGTAAAAGCGACTAACAGACTAAAGACTGCACATACATCCAATAGCATAGAGCGGCGAATCGCTCACCACCGGTCACGTTGAGCATATGTGTGAAAACTGGACTATAGCAGACATATAAGCAGCAACCCTACGCCACAGTGAAATGTGTTAAAAATATTAAATTGCAATAAAAGTCAGATTGCTTTGTCCAAAGCAGACGTTAATGTCCAAGGTTGTGTATCACTCGCCCCAAATTCCCGATTTAAATCGAAAATAACCGATGATGCATCAGTTAAGGTTGAAAGGAGAGGTCCACTTATATTGTCCTCCCAACAAAAAACAATCATGAATCGTGATCAAATTTAAGTTTCTGTATTGGTTTTTTATACATACTCGCACATAATTATATTCACGACTATTATCCCGGAAGGGTTAGTCAGAGACTAGGCAATGAGGACAGTAAAAGCAGTATGTCTATCATAGTCCACTTTCACGAATTAGCGACTGCACGTGCTCAACATGACGGGTGGTGAGCCCATCGCCGCTCTATGTGTCCGGTAGTCATCTTTTACGACACCCAAGGGAAGAGAGTGGGTGGTAGTATTCTTTCACCGCTACGCGACGCGGTTTGTAGTAATTATTGTGTATTATGTGGAACCAGTAAGAGGACCTGGAGCCAGTGAGCTGTGTGGTGGCGGCCCATTTAGATTAAACACTACGTCGAAGTTTTGGCATGCATAATTATACATAACACAGAAACACGACGTTTCGTAGTCTAATTTTTATTACTCTTTCAGCATCGGAAGAGGTATTCTGTGATTGTATATTTGATTTTTTTTAAACCAGCAATTTAATGTTTCTGAAGACGCCTTAAAACGGAATGATTTCGCTAAATTTTGAAGGCTCCTGATTATTAAATAAATGGCTTAATGCAAAAAAATCAAACATACAGACATAGAAAATCTCTTTCTTTAACCGATGCTGAAAAAGTAATTAAAATTTATCCAGTTCTGAATGAGGAAACAGAGGGAATACAAAACGTTGTTTTTCTGTGTTTTTTTATGAGAATTTTGCATGCCACGTCGACGCAGTGTTTTCTCTCAACTATCAACCCATCTCTTACTTTCGGTATCGTAAAAGCGACTAAAGGACCAAGTCACACATCCAACAGCATAGAGCGGCGATGGGCTCACTACCTGTCACGCTGAGCACATGTGCAGTTGGTGATTGGTGAAACGTCGACTGCGGCAGCTTCTTGCTTTTGCGGTTCTTATTGCCTGGTTCCTGATTTACCCTTCGGGGATATTAGTCGTGAGTAATGTGTACGAATTGCTGCGACGGGAAGTTGTTCGACGTGCTCAAATGGCAAGAGCAACAGTAAGACTCCTACAGAAAATTTGGAGACATCGTAACATCTATTGCAGCACGAAAGTTACACTAATGCGTACCTTGATTTTCTCCATTTCCTATACGCCTCTGAAATATGGACATTAAAAGCTCGAATTTTATCAAGGATATAGATGCGTTCGAAATGTGGTGCTGGCGTAAAATGCTGAATATTTCGTGGACTAACAAATCTATCCTTCAGCAGCTTGGCATTAAAACCCGTCTATGATCTGTCTGCTTCGAAAGATCGCTTTCCTTTTTTTGTCACCTCGCATGCCGGGAGCCTGGTAATCTGGAGAAGCTGGTTCTGGTGGGCCACGTTAAGGGACGAAGAAGCAGAGGCAAGCCACCTGCCCGGTGGACCGACACAGTCCTTGAAACCTTGCAATGCATCACGCAGGCGGCTGTCTGCCTAGCCCGGGATAGGACCTCCTGGAAAGCCCTGGTCCGCAAAACTGTTTCTGGTGGTCACGACCCTCAGTCATGAGGACTCAACGAAGAAGAAGAAGATGGGTAGGTATGCAGTAAGATGGACGCGCAGCGCGCAGCCCCAGACACGAACTTAAGTAATAGTCGGTTAGCTTGACGAAAGCTCCGAGAATAGACGAACCGCTCTCGCATTAGTTCATGCACTGCACTAAAGTTGATTTAGGGCTTCAGTAATTGCGCCGTTTGTCGTTATACCTGGAGAAGTTTACGACTACGCACGTGCCAAACAACTGGTCGGTTATAGCCGACTGTGATGGCATTCCGTAGTACGCTCGTCACTCGATGACAGGTCACTGGAAATATTGAGGTGTTATAACATGAGACGCCGACGACGCGATGCAATTTGTTGCGCATTAAGTTGCGGCCGCAAGCTCTACTATAGCGTTTAAAAATTGAGAAAATACGTTTTTTTTTTAATGTTATAATATACATACATACATACATATAATCACGAGTATTATCCCCGAAGGGTTAGTCAGAGACTAGGCAACGAGAACAGCAAAAGCAGTCCTCTACCATAGTCCACTTTTTACCAAATAGCGACTGCATATGGTGCTCAACGTGACAGGTGGTGAGCCCATCGCCGCTCTATGCTGTTGGATGTATGTGCAGTCTTTAGTCCGTTAGTCGCCTTTTTCGTCATCCAATGGAAGAGAGGGGGTAGTAGTATTTCTTTCACCGCTACGCCACGCGACACGGTAAAATATGTATGTATGTAATCTACAGGGTTAATTTTGCACCCCCCGCCAAAAGTAAACATGGTAACAATAAAATATTAGACGTAAAAAAATGAATGTTAAAGATAAAGATAAAAGATAAAATATGCTTTATTGTACACTACAGAAACATATAAAAACACAAACACATAGTACATACAATTGGCGGCCTTATCGCTAAAAAGCAATTTCTTCCAGGCAATGTTGGACTGGATAGAAGAAATAGTTAAAAAATTGATAGGGCAGTCATGGTGTTTTATATAAGTTGGTATTATATTATTTATACTTATGTACAAACTTATACATAAATTATACATATACTTACTCATATCATCATAATACACATATACATATTTACATACTTATATATAATAATACATAACTACATAAATAAATACAAAACTTTCTCTATCTTAGGAAAAGACAAATAAAAACAGGAAATAAATTAATAGGTAAATTAATCATAGAGACATCGACAGTGACAGATAGTGCTCTCTAACATGTCGTTTAAAGCTGTCCAAAGATTGTGCATGCTTAATTTCTGTCGGCAATGCATTCCACAGACGGGCAGCTTGAACAGTAAAAGACTTATCAAAAAATCTAGTGGAGTGCTTGTTTGTGCTTGTTTGTGCAATGTTTTCTTTTTTTTATTACAATTATTATTTATTGCGGTTTTTATATCCCATAGTTCTAGGTGCATGCGCTCACCCTCGCGGTCAAAGCGACGGCTCGTCGTGATTGGTGCACGGGGTGAAGAATATAAGGCCGCGCGGTAGGTGACAGTAATTTAAATTTTCATATGGAAAAGTTGAGATAAATAATTATGTAAAAAAAATATGATTTTTTATATTTTATTATTTGGTTGTACTGCTGCTATAGGCTCACAATTGGCTATTTGACAGTTGTAACAATAACATATGAAATATGTTGTAAAGTAAAGGGTAGTTTATGATTTAACGTTAATTATCCAATAGTTTTTTTTAATACGATAATTTATAAATATTTTATTATTACAAAATAAATTTGCGATTTTTTATCTGTGGATTACAAGACCCGAAACACAGGCGGCAAGGGGCGGCCATGATTGAGCTTCATGTGTCGTCACATTTCACAAAATTATCAAAAACTGTCTGTCAGGTTTCAAGAAAAGTTGCTATATTTATTGAAATGTGACGTCACAGAGCAAAATTTCACGTGACCAACCGTTTTCACACGAAATTTGAAATCAATTAAGAAAAATTTGTTTTTTCTGTTAAATAAAGGTTTTTTCGAAAAAGAAAATATTGTACGAGGTATAAAATAAGCGTTTGTAACTTTTTTATGTAATACTTTTTCGAAAACTGTCAAGTAGCCAATTAACCCTGTATATAAATAAAGATTCATTACCAGGAACATATGTTTGCGCGTCACTTCAAAATGGCTGGCACCTATTAGGTTTTCTTTATTGTGTTTGTAAATGTCAGAATAAGGTTTGTATGAAAGAGACGAACTCGCGAGTGGGATGCTGTTTTGGATAAAAACAAAAAGGTTCGTCAGAATAATACCTACTTTTTTAATACCTACTCTCTGTTTTTCATATTTAACAATAGTAACAACGAAACATTCGCCACGGCGCGTAGCGGCGCATTAAAAGAATACTACTACCCTCTCTTCCCTTGGGTGTCGTAAAAGGCGACTAACGGACTAAAGACTGCACCACACATCCAACAGCATAAAGCGGCAATGGGCTCACCACCTATCACGCTGACTGTGCAGTTGCTATTTGGTGAAAACTGGACTATGGGAGAGGACTGCTTTTGCTGTTTACGTTGCCTAGTCTCTGACTATCCCTTCGGGGATAATAATCATGATTATATGTATGTAACAATAAAAGATAGGTACATGTATTTTAAATGTAATTTTCAATGTTAGTCCACAAACGCTAAGCTCACTCACAATCACGGAGGCGTTTGCATTGCACCATTGCGCCGCAGCTCTAAGAATAAAACTTTCTTTGTCGCTTGTAGATATAACACCTCTAGATGACTGAGAACAAGAAATACGACAAAGCTTCGATCATAAAAACTATAGATTGATTGATGCTTAATAAACCGCACCACGAAACAAGGCGTATACCTTGTTTTGCTTTACACACATCTCTTTCTATCGCTTAGGGATGCGTCGATCCGATTCGATCCTTTGAATGATCGGATCGGCAGGCATACGATCCAGCGATTTTCGGATCGGATCGAGGGCATACGATTTTTTGCCGGATCGATACAAAACTTGAAAGATCGGATCGCTTGGTTCGTATGCATAAAAACGCGGTTTGTTTAAAAAAAGGGTACAAACTTAGGTTTATTTGTTACGAACGTGTTCTATCTTTGTACACATTTTGATTTTGACGGCAACCTTTTCAGATAGATTGATATATCTGTTATATTGTTATAAACGAATGTTGTGGGGTAGGTATATAAGCGTAAAATGTGTGAATCAAGTCACATGCATACTTATTTACAAGGTTTACATAGTTTTACCTAATAAAGATCTAAAATTAATTGTATCTTACTTATTTGCATCAGATCCGGATCGATTTCCTGAAGATCGGATCGATGACATGCGATCCGATCCGCGGATCGGATCGTGGCGTTACGATCCATTACGATCCGAAAAATCGGATCGAAGACCCGGATCGCGTATCCCTACTATCGCTTGCAATCTTAATTTAATTGTAGTAGAAATAGGCTTTCTTTTTCTTGTTACAAAGTTATTGTAAGACGTTGTTCATTTAATTTTAAATTGAGCAATGAGCAATACCTGTTTTTTATTGGATATTCTTTTTTATGCGTTGTGTTGTCTTGTAATCGTATTAAATGTTTTTTTTATGTTTGTAATGTCCTTCTATGATAGAGAGGGCATTTTACAATTTGTATTGAAGCTGTAAAAGAAAGGGAGAAAAGAAATGCCCTTGTTGAGTTTCTTGCCGGTTCTTCTCAGTACAAGGCTCCCGACCCATAGTTAGGACTTACGTACCGATGGCATAGCGTCATTCTTAAGTGCTCAATTATTGTAGCCTAAATTGAATAAACGATATTGAAATGAAAATTTGAAAAAAATTAAAGCGAAACAAAATAATCGGCAGAGTGCTGGTTTTATTCGCTACTAGCTTTTGCCCGCGACTTCGTACGTAATTTATTGACTCACAGTAACAAATAATCGTTGTACCTTTTAGGTATACTGTGTTTGGGTCGCGTAGCGGTTCAATAAAATAATATTACTACCCCCTCTTTTCCCTTGGGTGTCGTAAAAGGCGACTAGTGGACCAAAGACTACATATAGGTACTTTTAACAGTATAGAGTGGCGATGAGCTCACCACCTGTCACGCTGAGCTCATGTGCAGTCGCTATTTGGTAAAACGTGGAATATGGCAGAGTACTGCTTTTGTGGTCATAGAATTAAGAACGGCTCGTACCGAAAACAATGTATGAAATCTATTTATAAATAAATAATTTAATAATCAAATTCTTTATTATTTATTAAAGCCATGAACTACTCACGTCACTAACATTCTCACCTATCCGACATACCATATGACATTTTAATTTATTTTTATGTAATGAAAATTTGATAACTCATGTTGTAATACCTTTAATCACTGGACAAATAATTAAGAACACAAACTGAACCTAATATTATTAAATTAAATAACAATGAAATTTAATGAATTGAATAACGTAAATGTAGGAGGTATCACTGCAGTTTATAAAAATATAAATTAATATTTGGCAGGATAACCATTGTTTGCAATTACTGCACTACATCGACGAGACATCGAGGGTATTAGAGTTTGGCATTTTTCAATAGAAATGGCGTTCCACGATACCACAAACGCATTGTAAAGCTCGTTTTGATTACTTGATAATATAGGCTCCTCTTCACTTCAAGTCACAAATTTTCAATGGGATTGAGACCTGGGCAATTTGCAGGCCAGTCTATATGTATAGCGAAACTGATTGCTTCCTAAGAAAATTTTTAACAGAATGGGCAGTGTGTTTGAGGTTATTATTGTTGTAAGTAGGGTTGCCAGATCGGGACACTAAATTATCTGGATTATTTTTCAAAATGTCTGGATTTTGGAGTTATTATCTGGAGAAATAAATTTTAAGAATCAAAATTTTACTTTTTTTTAAATCAACAATTTTGACGTAACGACTTTATTGAATAATTAACAATTTTGAGATCAATCAAACTCGTGCTTCGTTATTTACCCTATTAAACTTAATTTTTTACGTTGCCACAAGTATTTTGCGTTTGATTTTACTGCCTCTACGAATTTCGAGCCTTTGAGGTAAAATTTAAAATTTACATTGAAATTCAGCATAATTATTAGTTCGGCTTTAGAGAGGCGCGGGCACAGAATAATACAAGGCGCGGCGCGGGCGGCTGGCTGGCCCGCCCGGCGCCGGCCGCTGCCATTCTTATAGCTTGTCTTGTGCGTAATTCTTTACGAATACTATTTGTCTGGAGATTTTGTATTTTATCTGGAGTCTGGATATCATATAAAATATCTTGAGAACCCAGACGAATCCAGACCATCTGGCAACCCTAGTTGTAAGTCATCCAGGTCACTGGTAACGTCTCCTCAGCGCAAGGAAGCATTGTTTCTTCCAAAATGTTCTTGTATTAAAATTGATCTTTACCTTAATTTTTTTATCATGGGGCCCACACCATATTCAGAAAAACATCCCCAAACTTTAGTGTTTCATCCTCCATGCTTTACTTGATTTGTGGTGTATTTATTATTCAACGCTTGCTTTGCAGGACGTCGCACATATAGTTTACCATCAGAACTCAGTCTATTTATCTTTGACTGATCAGAAAATAATACATTTTTTCATTGATTTTCCGTCCAGCTGCCATACTTTCGAGCGAAATCCAGTCTTGCTCGTCGGTGCTGCCTGTTGGCGAGCGGTACTTTCCGTGCGATTCTCCCAAATAATTTTGCATTATTTAATCGTCTACGAATTGTACGTGCGGATATTCCTTACCTGCTGCCAAAAACTTCCCTTCTTATCGTTTCTGTGCCCTAAAGGGATCACAGCCTTTGCTGCCCGAACCATCACACAATCCTCTCGAGATGTCGCTTTCCGAGATTTAGATTTTTGAGAATACGTTATTGGTAGAGTAAAATTTCTTAAAGTGATTGAGCTCGTTAAAATTTTTAGTTCTTGAACATTTTATATGATCAGCAATTTTTTTCAAGACCGATCACTTTCTTGGATTGTCGAAGAATCGCAACTTTTTTGCTCTCCCATGTTTTGTAATAAATAATATTAAATATTTAACAACTTGTAATTGTAGACTTGAAAAAATGGTGCCAAAACACTTCCAAAACAAGCATTTTTTTTAAATTTCTAATTTAGAACCGCTCCATATTTGTACAGCGGCCAGTTACATTGTAAAAACATGTCTTGTTTGTTTATTCTCTCGAAACATGATAAAAGTTTATTTGATTTGTATAAAATATTCTGAGTTTGAACTTTAGTCAGGATAGTACATTTATACGTGGTTAAAAGGTAATTGATAATAAATTAGTGCGAAGTTATTTGAACTAGATTTAATAAAACTTTAATTGAATACTACCCGTTCCTAATTAGATGACCACAATTACTGTACGTATGTATGTATTTGTTTGGGTATTTTACTCTCAGATATTATACCATTATGACTAACCCTTCTATGAATAAAATTAGGATGAATGACACATTATATTCAAGAGCAAATAAATGGGTTAAGTAATCAATAACCGCTGCGGTTTACACATAATATAGAACAACTATAAAAGCTTACTCTATTTATAGATAATGTGGTCAGAAAATGTATGAAAACGAGTTTACGTTATGGGGTACAAAACAACATTACAGATACCTACATAACCTACTAATATTATAAACGCGAAAGTTTGTAAGTATGGATGGATGTTTGTTACTCTTTCACGTAAAAACTACTAAATGGATTTGGATGAAATTCGGCATACAGATAGTTTATAACCTGGATTAACACATAGGATGCTTTTTATCCGGATATTCCCACGGGAACGGGAACCAAGCGGGTGAAACCGCGAGCGGCCGCTAGTTATTCATAAAACGGACCCCGTACCCCGTGACAAATTTCCAAAACATTTCTTTCATACAAACCTAGTCCTGACTATTAAAAACACAACAAAGGAAAATTAGCCAAATAGGTACAGCCGTTCTGAAGTGATGCACGTACAAACATTTCGGCAATTGATTGTTATTCATATAACCGTGTCGCGTAACGGTGAAAGAATACTACCACCCCCTCTCTGCTCTTGGGTGTCGTAAAAGGCGACTAACTGACTAAAGACTGCACATACATCCAACGGCTTAGAGCGGCGATAGACTCACCACGTCACGCTTAGCACATGTACGGTCGCTATTTGTAGAAAAATGGACTATGTAGAGGACTGGTTTCGCTATCCTCATTGCCTGGTCTCTCGCTAACCTCGGGTGGATTAATGAAGAAGGCGTTTTCAGCTGTGGGCTGTGGGATAGCATATAGGTTGTTTACTTACTTACCAACTCAACAGAATGAAAATCTGTTTATATTGTCCCAGATTCTCTCATAAAAAATGTGAGAAATCTATTTATACCGTTTATGATGAACAGCTTTCAAATCACAAATAACCGAGACATAACAACATAATATTGTTTACCTCGAAGCCTTGAACCAATATTCGAAACGGATCGAAATACACCATATTTTTGTGTTCGACCCATATACACAAATATTTATTACATATAATCACAACTGTTATCCCACCAACCCGCATTGGGCCAGCGTGGTGGGTTATGGCCCTATATCCCCACGTGCTATTGTCCACGTTGTAGGCCTGTGCTCAGCCGTGGGACGTTTATAGGCTGATGATGATGATACCCGAAGGGTTAGTAGAGACTAGGCAATGAGGACTGCAACAGCAGTCCTCTGCCATAGTCCACTTTTCAACAAAAAGCGACTGCATATGTGCTCAGCATGACAAGTGGAGAGCTCATCGCCGCTCAATGCTATAAGTACATATAACCACGGCTATTAACCCCGAAGGGTTAGTCAGAGACTGGGCAATTAGGACTACAAAAGCAGTTCTCTGCCATAGACCACTTTTTACCAAATAGATACTGCACATGTGCTCAGCATGACAGGTGGTGAGCCCATCGCCGCTCCATGCTGTTGGATGTATGTGCAGTATAACGGACTACCGTTAGTCGCCTTTCCGACACCCAAGAGTATAGAGGGGGTGGTAGTATTCTTTCACCTCTACGCGACACGGTTAAAGAGTAAATACATTGTATATATTCACGACTATTATCTCCGGATTCCTTTCCTAGACAAGTATTTAACAAATATATATAAGGATCTATATAAAGATTTTTATGAAAAAACGGGATTTTTACCATGTTTGAGTTGTTGTTTTTGAGTCCCTGATATTTGGCGCAGTTGCATGCACCGTGATCACGGAGTAACGGAAGAGAATACATGTCGCAGGGATATGATAAAAACAGAGAGTTGGTCAATTCCCTAAGTGATTTGATCAAATCACGGAGGATGTTAAAATAACAACACGATTTTATCATACCCCTAAACCAATCTAGGGATTTAAACAAATACCAGAACTGGTTCCGTGAAATGACTAAAAACATGTGACCTACAGGAGTAGGACAGCTAGTATTTCTGATGTCTAATAAAAAAAAATAACCTCGAATTTCTAACCTATCAGGTGACCTACAAATTTATGTTCTAGTGGTGTTCAAATCCCTAGATTTGTGTAGGGAAATGATAAAATCGTGTTGTTATTTTAATATCCTCCGTGATCAAATCACTTAGGGATATTGACCAAATCTTTGTTTTTATCATATGACTGCGACATATACACTACGTAACGGAGTAACAAGGAGTAACCATGAACACAGTTTCTCCATAAACATGGTGCATGCAACTGCGCCGAAATATCGGGGACTGAAAAACAACAACTCAAACATACTATGTTTGAGTTGTTGTTTTTGAGTTACAATTACTTTTATGAAAAAACCCGTTTTTTCATAAAAGTAATTGTAATGACCATTTAAAATGTTATCTACAAAGATCCCCAAGAGGAGCTCGATGACGCAGTGGTTTGCACGTTCTAGTTGCAATCTTTCAAGTTAAAAGCTACTTTCCATAGATGTAAACAATAGAGGCTACTTTTGCACCGTTTAGGCAAGTGACTTTAACCCCGAAAACATGACTATTGTCAAGGCTCATGAAGAATTGATCGTTGCCGTTGTAATTGACTTGCCTTTGACCATAGCAACAGCTGAGACACTTGATCCTAGGCTGAGGACAAATCAATTGTTTTACCATCTGTTTGACAATTATATAGATTGACAAATTGACGGTGTCTCAATGAAACTCGATTCGTTTCGTAACTAGACTTGCTCCAGACGATCAAGCCACAAAATACAGAGAGTACAGAAGGGAAGCTCCAAATGCGTCTCGACCTACGCACACATACACCTCCACGTGCCACGTGATAGAGTATTTATATACAGATGAACTTATGCTTATATATTTCTGTAGGTACTTACTAGTGCACTTGTGTCTTTATGTACCTATTTTTTAAAAAAGGAAGACCAAAAAAAAGGAAATATTATTTACATCACACTTTTTTAGTTAGTGGGAGTTGACAACCCTAGCGCTACCAGTCAAGAGTAGACATAAAAACAAAGCACATACATGATCTGTCCCTCTGTCTGTACTATTCTCTATTTTGAGCCCATCGCCGCTCTATGCTGTTGGATGTGTGTGCAGTCTTTAGTCCGTTAGTCGCCTATACGACACCCAAGGGAAGAGATGTTTCGGTAGTACTCTTTTGGTAAGCTGCTACACACACGGAATTTGGTGAAACGTGGACTATGGCAGTGGACTGCGTCTGGGGTCCTCCTTGCCTAGTCTCTCACTAACTCTTTGCTGAAAATAGTCGTGAATATACAGCGTGTTAGTTAACACGAGGGACATATGTAATCCTATGGTAGCGTATGCCTGGGTAAACTTAAGCAATAAAAAAAAATACTACTCGATGCATATAAAATAATTCAGAAAATCGATGTTAAAATTTCATGACCTTGCTTTTGTCATCCAGCGAAAAGGTCATTCTGATAGAGAAACGGTAGTTGACATACGATTCAGACAGTTCAGACTATTTTCTTTTCCAGACGTTTTCGCTACTATCTCATTATGTGTTTTTGTCATCCAACTGAATTGGCTTCCGGCTAATAATGTATTCTAAACATACGGACTATTCGTAATTCCAGACGTTTTGCTACTAGCTCATTCTGCTTTTATGTCGTCCGGCTGAGATGACTCTCTGCTGACTGGGTACTCTGCTTTTATGTCATGTAGCTGAATTGTCTTTCGGCTATCTAGATACCTTGCTTTCATGTCATCCAACGTGAATTGTTTTTCAGTAAAAAGGCATTCTGATAGAGACCCTCGTAATGTTTGGGCACCCTAGTGCTTTCGACTCATTATATGGTATAGAATAAATAGCTGTCGTGGTTGGTGTGACCCGTTTTTCCTTCATACTTGATCATATTTGATCTTTTCCCTCGCTTAGGTGTACGCTAAATTTAATAGAATAATTATATGCAAAAAATTAAGATTTTTTTTTTAATGTATCGGGTCGGGAATCTAATACTTACCTGATGTCCTCCCTTAATATGTCCCTCAGTTTAACTAACACGTTGTATAACTGTTTATTCACAAACTCTTTTTCACACTTCATTTACACAGTAAACGATAAGCGTTTGGACTAGACTGGCGTGCCATTAAATTGTCAGTCTAAAATAATGACGTTACAATGACCGGAAGTAAGTTTGAAAATGTTGGTATGTATGTATGAATACATACTACTAGTACCCATTTAAGGAACATGTTAATTTTGTCTATGAACGTTGGTATTGAAAGCATGTAAGTATTGATCTTTCTCAATGGAAATATTTGGCATTTCGAAATATGAACGAACTCGCCCCACCTACGCGCTTGCTAGAAATATGCTATTGATTTGATACACCCATTCATCCAGACTGCGCGCGCGCACACTTTTTTACAAGTCAGGGAATTTTCACAATAGTTGTTATAATCTATAACTGTTTATTCACTAAATCTTTTACATTCACACTTCATTTACGACTTCAATTCATTTTCAAAATAATGACGTTACACTGGCCGGAACTCGGAAGTAAGTTGCAAAATGTTGGTTATGATAATAATTTTAGAAAAACGTTTGGAACACGGGTAGTAAAATAAAACACAATGCAATAATTCTTTGCCGCATTCAACAATACAAATTAGGGAATGGTATTCGTATAATTACTACAAAATTAATACACTGAATATGTGCGTTAATTAACGTTTTTTTAACCGCCTCTGTGGTTTAGTAGTTAACTACCTGGACTCGATTTTTCGAGACTGGGCTCGTAAATGAGAGCTCAAGCCTTTTTGTCAGTGATAAGACTCACGAGTCCTTACAATATGACTCGAGAACTCGAGTCTTTTTACAATAATATAGAGACTCTTAAGACGAGTTTGTTGCTAGTGCCGAAGTCTTTTTAGAAACAGTGAGTTTCATAGCCATTCTGTTGATAGCGGCGTTCGTCAACCACCTTCACAAGCGAGCCAACACGCCGAGTGCGCCTAAGAGGAAAAAAGAAGTTCAAAGAGTTACTGCTTCGATTATAATTATGATCGAAAAGTCACTTTAATTTTTTTATGGAAAAATACTTGCCCATGGAGGTGACGCCTTAGCAAAATTTATATTAGTATTATACAATTAAATAGGTTAGATTTTTATTAAGAACTAGAGTTCCATAATAAGGGCTCAGTTCTATGAGTAGAGTCTTTTTCCATTAGGACTCGACAAAAGGAAGAAAACTCAGGACAGATTTTAGTCGGAGTCTTGCAAGCTCTGCCAAAATGAGTCCAGTCCCTTAATTATTAGGACTTAAAGAACTCGAGTCCTGGCAAACACTACTATTATCCCTGAAGGGTTAGTCAGAGACTAGGAAATGAGGACCGCAAAAGCAGTCCTCGGCCTTGGTCCACTTTTCACCAAATAGCGACTGTATATGTGCTCAGCGTGACAGGTGGTGAGCCTGTTATGTATGTCTGTCTATGCTGTTAGATGTATGTGCAGTCTTTAGTCCGTTACTCGCCTTTTACGATAGGTACCCAAGTAAAGAGAGGGGTGGTAGTATTCTTTCACCGCTACCCGACACAGTTAAATATAATAGTGATAAGGCTATACCGTTATTTAACCTTTATGCGATATCGTTACTGAAAAACGTTGCATTAATTGACAGTTGCGGGGCGCGGAGTGAGAGGTTTTGATATCGAGAACAAACCAAATTAATGCAAATAGATGAGAAAACCATGATATTAGTCGTTTATGCCTGATTTGGTTGTTAGCCGTCTCTTTCATACCGAAATGACATATTTTTACATAAAAACTCAAAATTGCGGTACCGAAATAAATTTGGTTATCGGAATATTTCGGTAACCGTTTTTTCGGTCTGACGTCATACCGCAATATAAATACCATATTTGTGGGTTATTCAGCCCCTGTTTTGCGGTTCTCATTCTCTAGTCTCGGCCAGGACTCGAGTTCTTTAAGTCCCAATTTAGGGACTGGACTCATTTATGCAGAGCTTGCAAGACTCCGACTAAATTGAGTCCTACGAGCCTTGAGTCCTTTCGTCGAGTCCTAAATGCAAAAAGACTCGAGTCATAGAACTGAGCCCTTACTATGGAAATCAAGTTCTTAATAAAAAACCTAACCTTTTTAATTGTATAATACTAATATTTTTTCTAAGGCGTCACCTCCATGGGCAAGTATTTTTCCATAAAAAAATTATAGTAACTCTTCGATCATAAGTTATGATCGAAGCAGTAAACTCATTGAACTTCTTTTTCCTCTTTGGCGCACTCGGCGTGTTGGCTCGCTTGTGGAGGTGGTTGACGTACGTATGTATATATGTATGTATGTATATATGTACGTATGTAACTATGTACTTAATAAACTATTTAGTTTAGGAGCTCGATGGCGCAGCGACTAGCGCGTTCGGCTAGCGATCTACCCGCTAAGCAACTTTCGCAATGCCGGGTCGCTGGATGGGTGACCAAATTAAAAACATCTCTAGCTCCTCCGTGCTTCGGCAGGCACGTAAAGGCATTGGTCCCGGTTGTCGTCGAAAGTTGGCAGTCGTTATAACCCACCAACCCGCATTGGGCCAGCGTTGTGGGTATGGGCCAACCTCCTATGTGATGTTGACGATGTGGGAAGGCCTGTGCCCAGCAGTGGGACGTTTATAGGCTCATCATTGTTTGATTTAATTTGAGACGATAAGTCGTTAGTGTGCGTACCAGAAGTAGACGATATTATTAGGCACTCTTAACTTTGAAATGAAATGCCAATACTGTTCTGCTCACATTTATATTTAGAGATTCGGCTATACAAGTGCTGTATGATATTTTGAATGGTTCGATTAAATGATTATATGTATAGGAACTTTCTAATAAAACGATTCGTAGTTTTAAGTAGGTACATCTGTTAGGTATTTCCCCATTATTATCAGCATATAAACGCCTCGCGCTTTCAAATAGCCGTCGATAACAATAGTAGATTGTTATACAAGGGGCTAAAATGACCCATTATATACGGTAGTTTTACTCCCGAGCTTTAGCGAGGGAGTAAATAGAAACCGAGTTTTAATGCTTTTTTAGCGCCGTGTGTTACACGCTGATTTTCACTACGAATGCGAGAAAATAAAACAATCCAATACAATATGAATTGGTTTATTATATTTAAAATTAACCCGTTAGTTGCTTTAACGACACCCAAGGGAAGAAAAGGGTTGGTAGTATTATTTTTTAAGAGCCCATCGCCGCTCTATGCTGTTGGATAGTAGGTATATGCAGTCTTTCCATCTCTTCCCTTGGGTGTCGTAAAAGGCGACTAACGGACTAATGACTGCACATACATCCTACAGCATAGAGCGGCGATGGGCTCATCAAAATAATACTACCAACCCCTCTCTTCCCTTCGGAGTCGTAAAAGGCGACTAACGGGCTAAAGGCTCACCACCAAAACCTAAGCACATGTGCAAACTGTGCGGTTGCTTCTTGCTGAAGCGTGGACTGTGTGGGCGTGGTCTGTGTTGTCCATAGATTCAAATGATTACTAATTTTACCTTAGACTTTAATAATTACTATCTCAAAAAAGTTGTTGATCTAAGTAAACAGTAATAAGTCGAGTCTTTATTCATGATTATTCTACTGATGACTAAACACTTTTTCGATTTTGTAGGGCTCATTGTCATGTGACAGACAAAAATTAAAAAAAAAAAACTTTTTCCCCTAGGGCAAAAAAAGCTATTTTAGCCTCGCTCTAGAACGCTACAATGACGGTCTTTTTGAGCAAAAGGAGTGAAAAGCAACTTATTGCATTTTCGGCTACTCGGAATTCGGATGCGTGGGTTTTTTAAATGACTAGCAGCTCCCTTCATGCTTTGCCTGCTCTAAATCATCTTAATGGTTGGTTATTATTATTATTATTAATAATTCATTTATGGTTGGAAAATGGCGTTATTTAAATACATTTGAAAAACCAACCGGTTTAATAATAAAATTATAATCGTGTAATAATGATATACTTACCTTTCGTTTTATCAATTCTTTTGAAAATTTTAAAATACTTTAAAAAGGTAGAAGCACTCACCCTTCCGGATATAATTAATTGCAAATCTTGCTTCACTTTTGCAATAGCAAATTAAAACAATGTTTTTTAATGCTGTTTTGATAAATTAATTGAAAGTCACCTTCGTAGTCGGCCGGATGTTATTTTTTTGCTAAACTTTTTGCTCACTTTTGTAATGCGATTCAACTAATTTGATGAAGTGGGTAGGTAGCTTGTATATAAATAATGTAATATAAAAAAAAGTAATTATTAAATAAGTAAATGCATCCGTTCATTAGGATCATGTATATTTATATGTAGGTAGGTATATAAGTTAGCTTCGTTTAATCACATGCCATAAATTATTTAATAAGTAAAATAATAATTTTATTTGCTTTTTATTAAAATAAATTTTATTTATTTATCACTGTGTTTGATTGTACTTCTAATATTTTGAGAATATAATCATTTGCGAATGTAATTATTTGCGAATATAATATTTTGCTAATGTAATATTATGAGAACAAGCTAAAAGAACTACTGTCTGAAGACCGATCAACATTGTAAGTAAAAGTCAAAAAACTTTTATTCAAGGAACGTACATTGACAATTTTGAGTATTGTTTAAAATATATTTCTTAGCTTTATCTTATTCAAGACGTCTTTTTTAAGTGCGTAGAAGAAGAATCGGTGCAAGAAATTGCAGAGCTTTGTAAAGAATTAAGGACATTCAATAATATAATCTCCTTTATTAATTTGATATCATAAGGGAAAAAAAGTATAATCTTTTGTAACAAACACATATTATTATATTGTGTACCAATATACATTTGAATTAAAACTTTATCTACAACCGACAGACCCAAGCGGTATCGGTTGTTAATGCTGTAGAAGTGTAGAGTGCGAGGAACCTTAATAAAAATAGGTGTGTGCCGTGTCAAGGAGTGTACCAAGTACATGCATCCGACCCTTGATCCGACCGTTCAGAGAGAGCCTCTCTAGATGTTAATCGAAGCTCTTAGCTATATTTTATGGCTGAAATGTTAAGACCTTTCCCGAAACAACGGTACAATATTTACAATAACGGATGGTCCCACACCCCACATAATATTGAAAAAAAAATTGCCGTTACCAAATCATACAATACGTAAGTAAGTAGGTACAATGAAATGTTGGATGTTGAAACATTTTCAGACACAACCCGTTTTGTATTCTGTGTAATCCATAATAAGCTTATTTTCAAAGCTTTTGCTTTAATTTTGATTATAAAATTAGGATCATCGTTATGTATTTATTTTAATAATTCTATGACTAATACCGCTGTGTTATGAACTTATGACTTATGAGTATCTAACGATGACTATGATTTTCTAATAAATTGACAACTAATCGACTGAAAACAATCGTTAATTAAGACTAATTAAGCATAAATAGATGAGGTTTTTAAATAATTGTTTTTCCTCCAGTAGGTATGGAGTGCTTTGTCATCTTACCACATCACATTTAAAATAGGAGACGATTTTATTTATGTTGCGCGAATATCATTATTAAATCATTATTACATAATAATACAAGCGGCCGCTCGCGGTTTCACCCGCGTGGTTCCCGTTCCCGTGGGAATATCGGGATAAAAGTATCCTATGTGTTAATCCAGGTTATAAACTATCTGTATGCCGAATTTCATCCAAATCCATTCAGTAGTTTTTACGTGAAGGAGTAACAAACATCCATCCACACGTTCCTGTGCGAATATCGGGATAAAAAGTATCCTATGTGTTAATCCAGGTTATAAACTATCTGTATGCCGAATTTCATTCAAATCCATTTAGTAGTTTTTACGTGAAAGAGTAACAAATATCCATACATACTTACAAACTTTCGCGTTTATAATTACACAAGCGGCCGCTCGCGGTTTCACCCGCGTGGTTCCCGTTCCCGTGGGAATATCGGGATAAAAAGTATCCTATGTGTTAATCCAGGTTATAAACTATCTGTATGCCAAATTTCATCCAAATTCATTCAGTAGTTTTTACGTGAAAGAGTAACAAACATCCATACATACTTACAAACTTTCACGTTTATAATATTAGTAGGATACTTACAAACTTTCGCGTTTGTAATATTAAAGTGGGATAATACAGTAAAGTCGCCGTTTTCCTGTGTCTGTAGTTCAGTTTTATTTTATTTTAAACACATTGGACAATGGATTATAAGCGGTGTACATTAATAAAAAAAGCGATAAATGAGGTTGGTTTTTGTTTATGATTTGTAGATATAATGCACAAAATGGCTGAAGTAGGTTGTGCTTATATGTACCTATGTATTTTTGCGTTAATAACGCTCAAAATATACTCGAAGATAACAAAACGTGGAAAAAAGACTACCTCAGATGGGAATCGCACCCACGCCCACGACCTCCGCAACGCAGCCGTCCGGATTAGGAGGATGTGTAGGTACAATTCCCAGAGAGTGACATGTATGGCCGAAAAACGGAAATTATCACTTTCTAACAGGTGAAATCGAGAACAAACGCGCAATCAGTCTCCAATAAAAAAAAAAAAATTAAATGTATGAAAAGTATGATAAAGAAAACTTCATCATTAGCATAGGCATCCCAACAAACATTTAGGCGCTAAGATAAGAGTTTTAAGAGATCTACATATTATGTCATTGACTATAACTCAAAGAAATTGTGTTAAGAGCTACAAGGGAGTTATATAAGGTTAGCTCTTCGATCGGTAGTAGGAGCGCATGAGTAAATATGTGGTAGGAGTGCAAATTATTATCTGCATATGCCACTGTTGTGATTTTTTCAGGGCTACAAAGTCGACAACAAACCTATATAAGCTAGTAGAGAGACATGTGAGTGTAAATTAGCTCTTTGATCGGTAGTAGGAGTTCATATTATTATGCCACTGTTGTGACTATTTCAGGGCTACAAAGTCGACAAAAACTCTAAAAGAGCTAGTAGAGTGGCATATATAATATGCCACTGTTGTGATGACAAACCGTACTAATTTTATAAATTAATTTATAGAGCTCTGACTCCTTTCTAAAACAATTACTTATAAGTTGTGTGGAACAGCCATATTGTGAAAAATATATGTAAGAATTCGATTATTTAAAACTGGATACGATCTCCGCTATTGTAATAATTATTGCGAAGCTATACTATGAATATAAAAGTACATTTTTTAACCAAAAATTAAAGGGCCTTTGATTTATCATCTATTTTGTTAAAGTTTAATATTATTTTATATACTTATAGAGACATGTAAGTGTTACGTAACCACAAACGAAAATGTTTCCATTCTTGTTTTGGAGTATTGTAGTATATTGGATTATGAGTATGATCTAAAAAAATACTTAAAAATACCTGTATTTGGAACTATATTATAGTTCCAAAAGCAGGTATTTTGACAAATAAATATTTACCTAGTTATATTTATTTGTTTATTTACCGAACAGCCTGTGGTCCTGTTAAACCATTCGGAATGCAGTCAACATATTTTCCATTGCCGTCAACGGTTTGTAGCTTAGTAGACTTATGAGATTAAAGAAGATAAGCCTTGATAGTCGAGATTTTAGTGAGCCTTAATGAATTTCTTCTTTTAATCACTGTTTAACATCGCCTTAGTGGAGGATGCATACGAGAATAGAGTTTGTTAGTAAAGTGAAGTAAAGTACCTATATAATACCTAGATATAATCAACACTATTATCCCCGAAAAGTTAATCAGAGACTCAGCAATGAGGACAGCAAAAGCAGTTCCCACTTTTCACCAAATAGCGACTGCACATGTGCTCAGCGTTCTATGCTGTTAATTGCATGTGCAGTCTTTACTCCGTTAGTCACCTTTTACGACACCCAAGGGAAGAGAGGGGGTGGTAGTATTTTTTCACCGCTACGCGACTCGGTTAAAAACTCCTGCATAAATATTGACAGCAACAAAATGTACTAAGCTGAAATGAGACAGCAAAAATATACAGGTACTTACTACCCATACTACCCTACTACCTACTACCCTGTACATAGTAAAAGTCGCGCAATGTCGTAAATTATTTCTTTATTGAGTGTAAGTACCTTAATTATTATACTTAGAACTAACTATAAGGATAGTTGAAATGTGTCTCGTGTCTGCTAATTTAAAAATAATACTCGTACTATAAAGATTTTGTTTTATGTAGGTAGATTATTTTGACGGGTGCGTTTGCCAAGTCACTCTAATTATTATTAAAGAAATAAATAAACCTAATATTGATAGAAGAACTCGATGGCGCAGCGGCGAGCGCGTTCGGCTTGCGATCATGCCCGCCAAGCAACTTTTGCAATCGTCGCTGGATGGGTGACTATTAAAAAGATCTTGAGCGCCTAAGTGCTTTGGAAGGCACGTTAAGCCGTTGGTCACGGTTGTTGTCGTAAGATGACAGTCGTTAAAACTTTTGCATGACACTTTAGTTAAACGTGAAGACATACTATTTCAATGTAAAACCATGTTTTATCAAATAATTATCAATAATTAATAATTAATAAATAATTTTCATTTTCATTATCATTATATTCGGCATTATGTTCAATGGTTCTTTGTATAGAAGTACAAGTATTTGTAGTACTCGGTGATAGTATCTTTTCTGCCACTAAGGTAGTGTGAGATGGCTGCGAGCATCCTCTTCTTCGAGCTGTTGAATTCTACTGTCTGCTCGAAGGTGCTAGCCACACCGTAGAACGCCTGTGCCGTCTCATCGTCAGGGTGATCTTCTAGGTAATGCCTGAAATCCAAAGCGTACCTTTAATGTTAAGGTTCTGTTCCTTGTTTTGTTGTAAAGGTGCGTAAATAAAAATAGAAGGCTGGCCCGAATAATCATTGGTCAATATCTGGGCACTAGCTTAGCTAAACAAAATCTCCTAGAGACTAGCAACAGACAACTTGTGCAGGGGAGACAAAACGGAGTCCAAGGCAGCTACAGACCAAATGGTATGTAATAGCAGCCCATGCCATACCTGATACTGACTAGACTGTGACTTTCATGCCAGAAAAAGAAATGGATCTCCCGGGATCGACTTATCTGATATCAGAAGATTTAGGTTATTCTCCTTGCCATTGCCAAGCTTATGGCAGTCACTTTTACTGTAAAGAATTAAAGCGATAGGACGGGGTTGCATAATATCTCAATGGATCGACGTGCTGCTGTGAGGGAGACCTAAGTGTCAGGTGTGTAAATTAGGTAAAGGTAATAAATTTAAAAAATACCGAAGCTGTGTGTGTAGCGTCTCACAAAAAGAATACTACCAATCCCTTCCTTTCCTTGGGTATCGTAAAAGGCGACTGACGGACTAAAGACTGCACATCCGATACCAGCATAGAGCGGCAATAGTCTCACCACCTATCACGCTAAGCACATGTGCAGATGTAATTTCGTGAAGTGGACTATGGTAGTGGACTGCTTATGAGGAGAAGAATCTCCTCATTGCTTGTCTCTGGAAAGGAAATTTTGTGAGATTTCTTATCTTTCGAAAAATCAGGAAAGCCTTTATGTAAAGGCTCTTTTCACGATAGGAACTGCGCTGTTTTTACCGTGAGGATTTATAATCACATTCCAAGGATCATTCGGGAACTGCCGGTGCGCTACTTCAAGAAAAAAATTAAAGAATGGCTCCTTGAAAATTCATTCTATACGTTTAATGAGTTTCTTTCTCAGTAAAGGTTCCTTTCCTCTGGGTTGACATTGTGTTATTGTCTACTAACGACTGACTTATGTTACTAACTTTTATAATTATGGTTTTTTTACTGTTATTTGATAGTTATTATTATTTTACTACTTACTATTATTTTTTATTTTATTTAATTGACCCTAAAAAATTTACATCTTTTATTTTAATGTATATGCTATTAAATGTGTTTTAAATATTGTGTCGATTACAATTATTTTGCAATCAACTTAAATTAATTTGCATACTCTTCTGGGAGTGGAACATATAATACATAATGTAATTGTAACAACTGTAACATACTATGTTCTTGGCAAATAAATAATCATTTCATCATTTCATTTCATTTCTGCATGACAAAACTTTTGGGGATAATAGTCGTGTATCTCTGTAGGTAAAATAAAAAAAATAAATTAAAGAAAATAAAAAAAAGGTATGTATGTGAATATAAAACCTTCAATAAAGCCACGGATGAGAACTTGTAACAAGAAGACGCCGCTAGAATCTCGTCAGTCAATGCCTGTAAGTAGGTATACCCTTTAATCGCCTCTGTGGTTTAGTGGTTAAGCAACCGGTCTCCGCCTGGCTAGCTACCACCATCTTTTTTAAGTCTGTCGCCATAACAACGATGCATGTTTGTGTTCCGACAGTTTAGTGATAAGATAGCCAGTCCCTCAGTGATTTAGGATTCCAGCGCTTCCAGTTTCGGCCTTATCGTCACTTACCATCTGGTGAGCTGAAGGCCAAGCGCTTACCCATTGTAGAATAAAAAAAAACCTTTACAATCTGGTGGTAAAGCCACCGGTTGAATCCGAGATCTTAGTTCACATACCATCAGGTAAGATAAAGGCAAAATAAAATATACTTTTTTACTATTTCGGAGAAAGTGTTGAGAACATTTCCACAAGCAAGCTGAAGCGGGGCCCTAATTCAAATTCAAATTCAAATTATTTATTCTCAGTAACAAAAACAAGTAGTTGGAGCTTCCTTATATGCAAAAAATTTTGCTTGTTATAGTAAGCACCGCCCTTCCATAGCAGCGTTACATAATATAATTGAAACCGTCTTATTAATTAACCTTAGAAAAAGCTACATTAAAAATAAATTAACAAAACATTAGCTAATTGCGCACAAGTTTATTCTGTGTTAGTGTGTGTTTGAGTGTGGTGATGCGTGTGTTTAGGCGAGTGGAAGTGTGTATGTGAGTGAAAGTGTGTATGTATATATTAGTATTTTTATTTATTTACTTACTATTTTATTTTATATTAGGTATATTTTTCCTATTTAATATTTTAATTTTTTTGGTTATTGTTATTTTTGCCCTACGACATTGTCTTGGGATCGAAAACTTCTAGTTTTCACAACTGTTTGACATAGTAATTGACAATTGTTTTTTTTATTATGTAAGTATGTTATTGTTTTTTTGTTTGCACAAAAGTATTAGGTTATAATTCTACATTCAAGTTCAAATTATTTTTTTTTTCTGTGTATTAATTAATGTTTCTCTCTCTCTCAAGATTAAAACTCGCACTCTCCATCTAGGTACCGAACACTACCAACTGTAGGTTATATCCGCTTGTGTTCCATTCCAACCGCGTGGTACGTAGAGCAGCATTCGCGTATATCGTTTGCAAACGGATATCATCGAAAAGTGATCGACCGGGAAGTTCTTCGATCGTACTATCGTGGCTCTGTCCAATGCAACATGTGCTTTATTAACGCTGTCTAACTATATCCTTACTTTGTTAGCCAAGGGAGCCTTTATAAATTGTCAGCAACAAAGTTTTCCGAATTGTGTTAATTGTTTCCAGCAAGATTTGCATAAATTCATTACCTTTATCTGATTCGTCGAGGTTTCATGCAATACTTTTTTTCATACTATGGGCATACTGTGTTACTTACTACCCAGAATGTCAATGTGTTTGGGATAGATATTTTAGTATTATTCTATTGCCCCAAAAGGGCAGTCTATGGATTATAATGCAAAAACTTACTGCTATTAGTATGAAAACTTACTTCAAACATTGCTTCATGTACTCAAAGTGTGGTAGAAAACAGGTGCACGGACCATACTGCACGTACAGGGGCGAACTCGGGGAGCCAGCGTCGAGTACACAATTTTCATTGATCTGTGCCACATCAACCCGCGATTGCACCGCCGGCGTCGACGGCCCTTCTTCAAACTTCCAGAGATACAGTTTCCTGATCAGAGTGGACGTGGCGACCGGCATTTGCTTATTGATGTCGGTCTGGAAAGTCCTCTTGTTGTGTTCTTCGTAGGACTTGTCGATCGCCACGTCACGCTTCACCTCGGTCAGAATGGACTCGAGATCGTGCGTCGCCGCCATCTGCTTGATTTTGCTGCAAAGGGACTGGATGAACCATGACCCGAGCAGTTCGTCTCTGGAAAATTTAAGAGAGAACTTTTAGAAGTGTGTTGTGCCAGTGCCAACACGTATTCTGTTTGATTTGGTAGGTTATTACAGTATCTGCTCATATGGAAGAGAGAAGAGAGAAGTCCTGAATACAACGTAAGGACATTAAGTGACAGATGATGATGATGCTGTGTAAATACAGAGATCTAAATGGTTTGTATAAAACATTAAATAAACAGTTTACTTACAGCTAAATTATTGCGACTTAAAGTCCATTTGAAAATTAGAGAATTTGGAGGTCCGTAAAAATTAACGGCCCTCCCGATATGATATCAAACAAAAGGATGAAAAATGAAATAAGTCTGGTCAAGATTTGACGAGCATGATAAATTGTATAAAACATTAAAAATCAGTTTACTTAGCTGAGTTATTGCGATTTAAAGTCCATTTGAGAATTAGAGAATTTGAAGGTCCATAAAAAATTAACGGCTCTCTTGATATGATATCGTACAAAAGGATGAAATGAAATTGGAAATAGGCCAAGAGACGACGAGCATGATGAAGAATGATAAGAGAGTAAATGGAGCAAGCCAATTGTGTCAGGATCGTAGCAAATGAAAAGTGGTGATCTCTGCCTACCTCTCCGGGAAACTGGCGTGAAATTTGAATTTAATTTATGTACTTAATGCGTACCTGTGTGATGGCTTTCCAACGTACGAGCTATGTAATATAAGCATGTCCGATTCCACCGGCAGCGTGTAAGGCTCCACTTCTTCGTCAAAGTCTTTCTGTATTTTGCCCATAGCTTGGAAGACGGTGACGCCTTTTATTTCTTCACTGCCTCGACAAGCCTGAAATTATCATTACATACATACTCACAACTATTATACCCAAAGGGTTAGTCAGAGACAGGCAATAAAGAGTGCAGAAGCATTCCACTGCCATAGTCCACATTTCACCAAATTACTCAGCGAGACAGGTGGTGAGCCCGTTGCCGCACTACGCTGTTGGATGTATTAGTCGCCTTTTACGACACCCAAAGGAAGAGAAGGGCTGGTAGTATTATTTTAGTCAGCAGCTACACACACGGCTCGTTACACTAAAATTTAAACGCTTAAATCCTACTAATATTAAAAACGCGAAAGTTTGTTAGTATCCATCCATCCATGTTTGTTACTTTTTCACGTAAAAACTACTGAATGGATTTAGATGAAATTCGGCATAAGATAGTTTATAACCTGGATTAACACAAAGAATACTTTTTATCCCGATATTCTCAAGGGAACGGGAACCACGCGGGTGAAACCGCGAGTGGCCGCTAGTTATAGTATAATTTTCTGGGTATGTGATCGATTACCAACCCGCATTTAAAAAGCTTGGTAGCCAATACCCACTAATTGAAGCAAAAACTTTATTTTAAATGAGGGCCTCTGTAGGATAGTATACAAGGTTGTCCCAAGATATATGGTCAAGCGGAAGTCCAGAGGTAGAGCAGCTTTACGGGAATCCAAATCACCCCCATGTCCTGCGATTTTCTAATTTTCGAACTATGAGCTTTTGAATACTTTTTGATCACTGTGGCTCTTATAGTTAAAGAATTATATCTTTAACATGAGCCTGTAATATAATATAATGCATGTGTCCCATATTTTCTGGTTAAATTAACTGAAAAAGTATTCAAACTAGACTTTTTCAAAGTCAAAGTTCGAAAACTGGTGATTTGGATGCCCTATGGATGCTCTACCTCTGGGCTTCTGCTTGACGAAATATCCTGGGACACCCATTCTCAAGGCTGTTTACTTTACCCAAAACCGACGAGCATCATCATCATCATCATCATCATCATCAGCCTATAAACGTCCCACTGCTGGGCCTGTGCCAGGCCTCCCACGTGAACAATAGCACGTGGGGATGTTGGACCATAACCCACCGCGCTGGCCCAATGCGAGTAGGTGGGTTTTAACGACTGCCATCTTACGACAACATCCGGGACCAACGGCTTAACGTGCCTTCCGAAGCACGGAGGAGCTCGAGATGTTTTTAATGGTAACCCATCAGGCGACCCGGCATTGCGAAAGTTTCTTCATCGAGCTCTTCACGAGCTCTTCTCGACGAGCATACATGAAGAGTGTTAGGAGATAAATAAAACAATGTGTGTCAGGTTCCATTCGTACCTAATGGTATCTGCCCTTTTAGAAAACGGGCGTGATATGTGTATCCATGTACTTTACCTGAATAATAACGATCTTTGGCTTGGTGACCAGAGTTGGCCGCCTGTCAACCTTGAAGTGGTTAATGATTTCCAGTTCACTGTACTGCTGGTCCTTAGCTCTGATCAGGCCATGCTTGGAGCCGTGGGTTAGTACAGCCACCGCCACGCATCCGTAGTCGGTGAAGTCTTGATCGCTGACTGTAAAATGGTGACTGAATTAAAAGTGGGGTTTCTTTAGCATTTTATGGCTAAGTTACTGCACGCAGTTTTTTTTAGAGAGCTTTCTGTCGTGCGCAGGTGACCTTTAAAGTGTTATTGGGCTTTTTATGGGCGGCGAGAAAGTTACAGATTCTTTATGCCGTGAGACCTAAATTCCCAAGAGGGTTTCTGTCGCCCGCTCTTTTTATAATATAAGACATTTCACAATACCTACCCAACAGCGCCCTCTGTCCACCTAGTATAGCGTGGCAGGTGGTGACCCTAACACCGCTCTATGCTGTTGGATGTATGTGTAGTCTTTAGTCCGTTAGTCGCCTTTTACGACACCCAAGGGAAGAGAGGGGTGGTAGTACTCTTTCACCGCTACTCGACACGGTTACTTTACTTTCCAAACCCGTTAAAGCAAATATTGGTCAAAAATTAAAAAAAGTAAAGAAAAAAAACAAAATGCTACCTATGAATTCCTTCCAGGATTCACTTATGATTCTGTAACAAATCCCTCTAAAACACGTTTGAAAGCCATTAGTATCAAAATCCGCTAACTGTCACTTTCAAATTCCCCTAGAATAGAATTGCCCAATGGCAGAGCTTTATTTACGACACGTATACTACATGTATACTTCTTAGCAATCTCATTAATACTAAACTGAAAAATGAAAATATTAAACTGTCTTTATCATTTCTAATTCCGGTAGCAATAATCAATTTCGGTGGGTTGCTTTACAATTCCGGTAGGAAAACACTAATTTCGATAGCTCTAGAAAATTTCAGCTATAGGTACTTATCGCAAAAAGTTATTTTTATTTATTGATCCCTATTATAAGACTCATTATTACATCTCTCAAAGTATTATATTATCACGAAAAAAATCGTGATATGTTGATATAAAAATTCGCCACCGTAATTAGGTAAAACTCGAGTGTGTTGAAATTGACCAACATGCGAGTGAGATAGACGCTGACTGGACGCTGACAAATTAACATGACCAATGACAAAAAGCCTGTCACTGTGTGACTTATACAGAAAGGGACTCACGGCTCTTGCAAGCGGTATTTCACTCGAACCGCGTTTCTCTCCTAAGCAAGTGATTAAAATATAAATTTTGTTTTATCTAACTTAAAAGATTTAGTAATTAGTGGAAACTTTACCGATCTATGCACTGTTTTTATGTAATATCTTTATGTTTTTTGTATTGTATGTTTTCCCAAATAAATAAATAAATAACGAGTTTCAATAGAATACTTATCTTGGTCTAGATAATTGGTGTGAGCGTAAAAAAAATAATTTAATTTAATTTAATGGCACTGCTCAAAGTCTCAGTAGTTTTCAGCAGTCTTACCAAGTTTTGGCGGTTTGGTGTAAACAACTTGAGGTCATCCATGTACAACAGATGCGACATAACTCCACCCCCTCTCTGCAGTTGACAGCCTAACCTTGAATTTCTCAACAAAGTACTGAGGGAATTCAAAGCTAGGCAAATCCATAAAGGAATCAGACTGTCTCCCTGGAATATTCCACGCCCTATTCTTTTAAAATCCTGCGTGGCAGCCACTATCTCGTCCCGACTTTCTGGTTGACATAAAGACCGTGGTCCACTGCGGAATACATGACATTAAAATGGTTTTAAGGTTATATCAATTTTATAAAACTCTAAAATCCTCATAAATCATGAATGCGGCACCGAATCATAGGCCTTCTTAAAATCAATCCAGGCTGCGGAGAGAGTCCCCTTGCCACGCCGCACTTTCTGGCAGATGGTCATATCATATCTCAAAATAACAAATCATATATAATATAAAGTACTCTATGGGTCATATCAATGAGGAGAAGCTCCTTAGTACTACGGGACCTAACCCTACATCCATTCTGAGTCATGTCCAAAATATTGTTTGCAATAATGTGGGACTTAATTTTATTATTATTCTTATATCTACTAACTTGGGACAGTTATCTGTTTCCTGTTTGCTGAGTTGTTATTAAGTTGTCGGCTTAATTTATTTTAATAATTTTTCTAAGGGGTTATTCTGTTTGTCTGTCGGGTCAACTAGTTTGTTTGTAATATACGTTTTCTTATTTGCTTGCTTTGTTACAATTTTATATTTTATGTAAATATGTTTATTATCTATTGCTTTAGACATTGTTCATACACAATAAAATTGTTAGCACCTCCAATTTTATTAAGTCTATTTCCATTAGCCTAATTGTCTAATGTAGGTCAGCTAATAACAATGAGAGTAATGAGACCATAATAAAACGTAAACAAATGCCCTCCTACCTCAGGTGGGAATCGAACCCACCACGTCCACGTCCACGGTGAGTATAGTAACCGAGCGCGAAAAAAATTCCATATGTCTAATCATTGGCGGAGTGGACAACGCAGAGCCGACGGTTTGCTGAAGTCGTGGGAAACATTTCCACATGAAGTAATGATTTTTTAACGTCTTTATCTTCGAATTTATTTCAGCGTCACTAACGCAAATAATCAAATATTACGAACCATGAGTCCGTGAAATTGTATTTTTTTTCAGTTAGTAAATAAATATTTTTTTTAACAGATTTAACTGTGTCGCGTAGAGGTGAAAGAATAGTATCACCCCTCTCTTCCCTTGGCTGTCGTAAAAGGCGACTAACGGACTAAAGACAGAAACAGAAATCCAAATGTGCAGTCGCTATTTGGTGAAAAGTGGACTATGGCAGAGGACTGCTTTTGCGGTCCTTATTGCCTAGTCTCTGACTTACCCTTCGGGGGTAATAGTCGTGATTATATGTATGTATGTATTAGATATTTTGTATGCCTACCTGCATCATAACTCCCGTTAAAGTTTGTTTAACCAATCACTCGTGGCACTTTTCTAACAAAAAAATTGGCGCAACTGTCAACATCAAATTTGACAGAATCGAGCATAGACTATACGATATTTTGCTATCACGATACATAAGATGTACCACAGAACCGAAATAATGAAACTTGTTCATACTAAAGTAGTCTGTAAGACTATGAAAACACGGTACAAAGTCAAGTGTGTTTTTGTAGGTGCGGTCTCATGCGACCGTTTGGGGCCTGAGGGGTAATAGAAGTGTTTGATTGTAAATAACTTTTCAAGAGAAAATCTATAAGATAGGTAGGTAAGTATATTTTACAACACTATCACTTTTTTATTATAAGTACACACTATTATTTTAATTATCTACCTATAATCGTTCTAAAAAGAAATGTTATCTAAATATATAATCAATCCACATGTTTCTTCCAAATCAAAGACACACTGTTGTGTAATATGTCATGTCATACTTTCAATAATGTAAATACACTTTTACAATATTCACGATCGGATAAACGAAAACTTAATCATGCTCCATTGTTAAAGTCTAAATCAATCAATTCTCAACTTTATTGCGTCTCCGTAAACACTATTGCGTGTCCTTGTCATTGATAAGTGAGACAATATTAATGATTAGTATTATAGTGTTCAGTACCTAGCAAAATGTTGACAGCCCAAAAAGTTTGCACTACATAGACCCAGTTATTCGTTGGCTCTATCAAAGTAGGTAAGTAGTTATATCTCTAAGTTTTCTTGTTTCTAATTAGAATTGTTTCTATACATTTGATCATTATAAACAAATAGATGCACGGTCTCATACCAAAACAAACTCAAATAATGTCCCCGATAGATCATCAGGTATGAAACGAGATTTAGATAAAAATGTAAAATAAACCTTAAACTTCAGGCAATAAAGTACAAATTCTTAAAAATGTTATTGGAGTTATTAAGTACATCACTTTGGAACTAGGCTCGCTCGACCAAAAGTTACACCTCGGTTTAAAGTGACACTGTCTCGTTTTTGTTAGAGAAGACAGATAAAGACAGCGTCAAACTTTAATCAACGTTTATTAATAACTGGGGTTAGGTTCAAACTATTTGGAACAAAGTTCTTAATTTGAAATTTTGATAGAAAAATAAGGCGCGACATTTTTGATTTTTGCCTTGTTTCGTGGTGCCGCTTTTCAAGCAGCAATCGTGTATTATCTATAGTTTTATTGATCGAAGTTCTATACTGTCCGACTGTCAGATAGGCAAAGATCCTCTGTCATTGAAATCTAGTAATTGCTACAAAATGCTCAGCAATTAGCTTAATCACCACATCACGCTTGAAAAGTGTGGGTTGTTGATTATAAATAGAATGTTCCTTATCAGTAGTTAGTTTGACATAAAAATATATTGTTAATCTAGTCATGATAAATTAACTAACTTATTGGCATGGTCAGCTGTAAGAGCGTTCAAACAGCTAACCATGCGGTAAGTACTGAGAAAATCTTACACGCACCAAGACATTAAACAGAAATGAATACTTACATTCCCGTAGTTTTTGCATAATCTCCTCCTTTGTGAGATCATTTTCTACGCTTACTTCAAAGCCAAAGCTTGAAAACGTCTTCTTAAGTTCGGCTACATCTTTCTCAGTTCCCAATCTTGGTTTATAACCATTTATATTATTTTGATTAAAAATAAGTAGAGCGTGCTTTTGGAACTTTTCTAATTCGTATGTCACCGAGTTCTTTGATAGTGCCCTAGTGTTGTATTTCAATAACGGTACTGGCATATCCTCAATCAATTCTACTTCCTCTTTGGGTGAATACTCTTTTGTTTCAAACGTTACTTCATTGTGTTCTTGAGTTGGTGATTCTATTATTTGGGGTGGAGCCTTCATTTGACCATCCAAACTAATTCTAAAATTAGCTGTATTAAAATCACCAACATTTTCCATTGGTTCAGCACAGTCCACAAAGTTAACATCGTACGGTATATTAGAGTTCGCGAATTGTTCATCATTGTCACTTGTCTCTTCTGATATATTGGTAGAGCTAGCAGAACCTTGCGGTTCGTTCATTTTGTTTTTGTTGAAATATGAAAGGGACACTGGCTTGCTCCTTCTCTTTCCTTTCCTCTTTCTGGTTACATATTCGAATGGAAGGCTTTCCTCCCGCGGGGTGGGAGGCGTTGTCACCTCTTCGTTTTTGTCCATTTTTATTTTAGCTCATTTCTTTTCGTGCAGATTTTGTTATTTCACAAACGTGTGGCCGTGTCCACAGATATCGTGATATTACACAGTTATCAATTGACTTCTGTTATATTTTATCTAATCATATTGATAATGCAATTGAAACTTCGAACCATTTTATAGCGTGACATCATTGTTGTAAAGCTATACAGTTTTTTTATATTTCAAACGAAGGACGATCCTTTCGTTTTATTGTTTGGAAACCAATGAATCATTTTAAATAATCATTAACAAAGCAAGAAGGACAGAATCCCCCGATGATTACGCAGGTGCATCAGATAAGATTTCCTGTTTATCAAAGAAATATTTCTTTCTTGATATTGATCATTTTTTGAGTGGTGGTCCTTTAGATTCTACTGTTATCGACCAATGCAATGCGGATTCAGAAAATGTCGTTGTTGCTTTTGATAAGAAAAAATAAAAATATTGTGAAACAGTTCGGCCTTGTAATCTATATAATATATTGTTATCTATCTTTTCTCACGCCTTTCATTGATGAAATATTTATTTATAACATCTATTTGGTTGACTCAACGGAGAAAGTTGTTATTATACGTCGCAGTGTTGTTATCAAATCATAATAATACCTAAATATGTATAACATTAAGAAAATACTAAGGAAAGCCAAGCCAAACTCTGAAAAATTCATGCATCTATTTTCACGACATCATTTTTTATTATTAAAATATCGATTGAAATTGAAACAGGCGAAACTAATAAAATTCATATGTTGGTAGGGATTATATATGTTACCGGCAATCTGTATAATACGGTATTCTATACAATACCTAGGCAATGTATAGAATACCTAAAACGTGTAGGTAATATATGAAATATATTATACTTTGATATTATTGTTATTACTTTTAAATTATTTTATACTTTACCTAGGTATTCTATACAATACCGAATGCGCATCCGGTAATGTGTGAAAAGGCAGTAGACCTACTTATTAATTTTACGAAACTGTTTTGTTCCTTAAGTTTTTTATACTGTTACGTACCTAAGTATCTACTTGTAAGAAATTACATTGTGTTACTTATATACAAAATATTTTTTAGTTACACTTTATTTTTAAAGTGATTTTACTGTATTAGTAACACAATAGAAGATATTACTTAGGTGCTTTTTTGAAGAGTATTTTCATTAAATTCAGCCGTTTTATTTTAAAATGGCGTAAAGGTGTTTGAGCACGCTTCGAGTCGTTGTTAGAAAATCCATTTTTACTAACAAAATCTTTAAGGAAGTAAGTAACGCACAATTATTTTTAGCTACTATGAAATTAGTCCCAAAGATTTATGGCGTATTATTATGTTACTCGTATATTGCTTAAATTTTTAACATATTTCACGCTTTTTCGGCATGATTAAGGTTATTTTATTAATGCTGTTTGTTCGTGTCCATAACTGCATATCTTTTCAAAGATGTTCTATTAATGGACAATTGTCGAAAATCTAATTATTTAAGGTTTAACATAGCAATTATACTTCTCCATATATTTCTTTCAATGGGGGAAAAATAGCAAAAGCCGCTAAAATATTTCGAGTACCGAGAATCACTTTACTTAATAAAGTGTCAGTAAAAAGTCCTAAAGTCTGTTCTATGGGTCCAAACACATATCTGTCTGAAGACGATAAGTATTTGTTGGAGCCATGAGTCCTAATGATGAGCGAGATACATGTCCCAATTACCGGAATATCATTTCAAGTTACAGGATTTGTAACTAGGTGTTGTCCATTATTGGGTGTCCTTCACTAGATTTCTACTGTCCATTATTTGTCCAAAAAATAGGGTTTTATTTTACAAATTATTTTTTAGTTAACGTATTAATGCGAACAAATACATTAAAACAGTTAACTAATATCTAATAATAATGATATGCCTAAATAATATCTAAAAAAATCACTAAACTTAATGAGAAATTTACTAAAACAGCCAAATCTTTTCTTAACCTGTCCATAGTTGGAGTAGTTACCTTAGGCTGATTAAATGTGATAAATATAGACAAAATCTATTTATTTTACACATTGCCGGTGGACTAGCCGGTACTCTATACAATCCCTAGGAATTTTATACATTACCTAGGTAAAGTATGTAATGGACAATAATATGCTTAATATTTCATACATTGCCTGGACGCCCCAGGTATTCTATACATTGCCTAGGTATTGTATAGAATACCTGAATTATACAGATTGCTGGTAACATAAATACATTTTTAAATTTTCGCGTTCCATTATTAATATACATATAGACGGGGATTAACGCTAACTACATATTATAGGCATATTACGCATACCTTTTTAATACCGAGTTGCACCGGTCGTGGTCACGGGCGGACTGGTGTCGCGATGTGCTGCCTCCGCATGCACGGCTGAGTCTTCGTCCACCGTCACATTTTTTTTCCAGCTACCGTCACACACAACACTAACGGTGTCCCTATTATGCCCTATATGTCTCTAGTATGCCTATAATATGTAGTTAGCGTTAATCCCCGTCTAAATGTGTATTGATAGGGATTGTTTTCTAGAATCATTTTCAACAAGTTTGAACAACAGCTGTTACGACATTGTTTAGGTAGTAGGTTGTCTGGAGGAAATCGCTTCAATGTGATAATACCGCCAAATGTTAACGTTGTATTTTAAATTCCACTGTATGTTCAATATATTTTTCTTGGTTTTACAATTTGTTTATGATTCAAGAATTATTTATCACAAGACATAACAAAAATAAATCAATTGTTACAAAGTACCAAGCCATATTATATCAAAGGTTTATTTATTCCAAAATTATTAAATCGGCGAAAATACTAACCTATCTTATCTATATGTTTCAAATCACATGATAAGTAAACCAACACCGACAAACTCAGATATAAACTTACTCGATGTTTAGATCGCAGTAAAACATTTTACCTATGACAACCTTTAACCGATATTCACTGAGTGGTAGAGCCACGCTGCGTTGCAGCACGCATTGGGCCGGCTCGCCCGGCGTAATACCACCCTCTCACGAATATCCGGCGTGAAATAACGGCACTTGGTGCTGTTGTGTTGGTGGTGCTCGGTGTTCCGTAGGCCCATCCCCCCCTCCTCCCCCCTATTCCTTCCTTAACACTATTCCTTCCTCAAAGGCCGGCAACGCGCTTGCGATTCCTCTGGTTTTGCGGCTGTCCATGGGCGGCGGTGATTACTCTCCATCAGGTGACCCGCCTCGTTTGCCTCCTTCTACTATAAAAATCCACAGATCTCGTGCCTCTCACGACCTTCGCAGACTTTGGAAATGAATATTGAACCAAAAATGTTAAATAATTGTTATTTATTTATAACACACTACAATGGATAATACTCGTAATATAGATATTATAACAGACAACGAGACGATAAACCTACTAGAGCGAAATATTCTTATCGTTAACAGCGCTAACACAATAAATAAAAACTAATTATATTATATTTTCTAAGTTAATTTTTTTCTATTTATAGCGAACTAGCTTCCGCCCACGGCTTCGCTCGCGTGAAATTAAAAATGCCTCAGTTTTCTTTTGATCGCGGAACCCTTGGCTCGTCAGTCCCACTCACAACGTGCGCAAACATAAGTACCTAGCTGGCGCAGGTGTGTACTTATACCTCTGATTCAACAAGGCCATATTGAAGAGCAAGTTGCTGGTGAATTATTCTGGCTACTTGGTTGTGTCTGTGCAAATACTCTCCGTTAGCAAGATGAGAAAAACCAGAAATAATATGTCGGAGTGATTCTCCAGGACGGCGGCATGCCCGACAGATGTCGACCGTACCGTACTTCATAATATATTTCCGGTAGTTATTCGTCTTGATAACTTCATCTTTAATGGCACAGACAAAACCTTCGGTTTCCCTAAAGAGATCACCGAAACGTAGCCATTTCACCGAGGCAGGCAAATCTACATCAGGCCCAGTTAGAGCCCGATAGTAGCACCCGTGTAGCACCTTGCTCTTCCATATGTACTTGCGATCGAGAGTGCTTAGTACCACTGGTTTGCGCCAGTTTTCTGTAGCCAAGGAGAGCGGCGTAAAGTGTCTATCAACTGCCACGACATCCAAATGCATCCCGCACTCACTGTTAAGGAAATAATCCCTGAGACTGCACACCTCACGGTTATGTAGGTCCTTGGCATTTAAAAAGCCGCGACCGCCACATCTCCGCGGGATGTACAGCCTCATAACAGATGAGCGCGGGTGTAGCATTCTGGAAGTCGTGAGCATTTGACAGACTCTTCTATCCAAGGCCAAGGTCCAATTCGGTCTGAGTCCATTTTAGTATGCCAAAGGAGTATGTGAGCAGAGGCATAACCCAGTCATTAAAAGCACGCGTCTTATTGCCACCCGATAAAAGACTGTTAAGTACTTTTCTCAGGCGGCAAAAGAATCGCTGCCGTAATGACTGTTTTATGTCCCCATCCTCAACACCCAAATACTGTGACATACCAAGATATTTATATGTTTCAACTTCGGAGAGAGATCTGAAGTTTATCGTTTCAGAGAGTTGTAAATTGGTTGAATTTACTACTCTCCCACGCTGTACATGCATAACCGCACACTTATCCACACCAAACTCCATCTTGATGGCACTGCTGAAAGTCTCAGTAATTTTCAGCAGTTTCACTAAGTCTTAGCGGTTTGGTGCGAACAACTTGAGGTCATCCATGTACAACAAATGCGACATAACTTCACCCCCTCTCCGCAGTCGACAGCCTAACCTTGAATTTCTCAATAAAGTACCTACTGAGAGAATTCAAAGCTAGGCAAAACCATAAAGGACTCAGACTGTCGCCCTGGAATATGCCACGCTCTATCCTTATAAGATCCTGCGTGGCAAAAACACTATTTCGACATCCTGGTTGACGCAAGACCGTGGTCCACTGCCGCATACAAGACATCAAAAAGGATTTTAAAGTTATATCAATTTTATATAACTCTAAAATCCTCATAAACCATGTATGCGGCACCGAATATAGGCCTTCTTGTAGTCAATCCAGGCTGTGGAGAGAGTCCCTCTGCCACGCCGAACCTTCTGGCATATGGTCATGTCAATGAGGAGAAGCTCCTTAGTACCACGGGACCCAACCCTACATCCATTCCGAGTCACGTCCAAAATATTGTTTGCAACAATGTGCGAGTTAATTTTTGTTCTCAGAATGGATGTATGGAGCTTGTATAAAGTAGATAAGCACGTGATGGGTCTATAATTTTTCGGTTCCGTGGTACTACCTGATTTTTGGAGCAGAAAAGTGACACCAGTAGTCAACAAACTTGGGAGTGAGCCGAGCTCTATGGCTTCTTCTATGGCTTCTTGCCGTCGCTTACACGTTGATCAGCTCCTTCCCAACGTCTGTATACTTTTCTTTGGTCACTTTGAAAGAGGCGATTTTGTTGGTATCGGTCCACACGCACTCTGTAGCACATAGTATACGGTTTGCCTATGCATAGACTTTTGCTTCAGAAAGTCAATACGTTCCGTCACACAAGCCATATAGTTTTCCGGTCGAACATCAGTCCCGACAAAGGCTTGTGTGACGAATCGCATGACGCGCGGCCGATTATTGCCATTTCTGAAGCAAATTAGCTTTGCAATGAGTGTCCTGAACCTATTAATACGCCCCTCGATCCTCAAATGCCAAGCAGGGGCAGTCCCGGTTCGCCGCGGTACTCGGTCGAAATCCTGGAATTTGACACGAGTAACGCGACACACCGCGATGGCCCCACAATAAAGAATCGAGTGGGTATCAATTAAATTTTCACTGGTTCCAAGATAAGGAACCAGTAAATCGTTCAAGGCACTCATTAACGCCAAATTATACCTATTCGTGGGCATACAAGGTATACGCGGCCTAGAGTTACGCGTGTCACGATACTGTAGAATGGCATCGTTCAAAGCGCTCCTTAGTTGCTCATTCGCCTGTGTACTTACATTCGTCGTCAAATCTTCATCGTCGGGTACCAGATCTACGCGCGCCACCAAAACCGGCGTTACGGCCGGTAATTGTGGGGCAGGGTGATCCTGCACCGAAGAAGAAGCCGCACAAATACGTCACTACGTACTTGATCGGCTACGCCTGGAGTCACTACTCCAGGCGTAGCCGATCAAGTGCTGACTGATCCAGCAAGTTGTTACGGATCACCAGCACTTGATCCGACAATCGTTGGGCAGACACGTCTATGGTCGGTTCAAGGGCCTGAAACAAAGACAGCAGCCTAACACGATACGCAGTAAGGTTAGTTCCTCCCTCTGTTGCCCTGTGGTAGGCGCGCATGCAGTTCTCATTTATTGGTTGAGTCCATCGCATGCGGCGTACTACACCACCGGTAGCGGGGGTCGTACGCGGGGCAGATTGCCCCTCTGATCCCAAGCGTGCCGGCAGCGGTGGTCGTCCACGTCGTCGCGCAGGTCGTTGTGGCGGCGGGGACGGAGATCGCCCGCTCGCGCTGCTCGACTCGTCCCTGGTGAAATCATCAGACGAGGAGCTGGAGGTCGGCGGAGCAGGCGATGATGGAGGGCGTGCGCTTCGTTTGGCTCTTGTTTGCATCAAATAATCATTTTTTCTTCATCGAGTTGAATTGGAAACGTCACAAATTTTCTATGGTGTTTTTCTATTTTGGTGTTTTTCCAACATTTTGCTGATATTATGGTTGATTAACTGTGGTGAATTGTAATTTCTATTTGTATTGTTATTTATATATCGGTTGCACTAAAAATTAAATTTAGCAAATAAAATAAAACTCCGATAAAAAGACATGACTTTTGATGTCAGTGACCAGAGAGCTTATTATTATTATTAATAAGTAACGCAAGTGGTATTTATTTACCTTTAATTGTTTGATGCATTTATTCCTAATCCGTATTATTAATTTTATTATGTAATAATGTTTCAAATGTTGGTAAATCTTAACAAAATAAAAAAAAATACGATTAAGTCAATACCCATCGATTATACGAGTATACTATAGTGATTTCTTGATTTCAATGATAGCGGCCTTTGTCCAGCAGAGGGTCAGCATATAGGTAGTTTATTTATTGCGAATTGAACCGCGACCGGTGCATTGGTTTAACCACTGGACCAGAGCTTTCCAAAGTTATTTTTACTGTGACGCCCTTGGGAGTTTACGATTTGTTTACGACGCTCCCCCCGTATCCTTCCTCCCTCTCTGGCTAAAGACTTACTAATGTAAAGCATGTGTTTGATTTTCTGAGCATACCTAGCTTAAACGGCTCGATCATATTGGAAACAGCCTGTTAAAGTGCATGGAGCATTTCAGACCCAAGCTGTTTTGTCATCAGTGTAATCTGAAACTTTATAATAAGCTTTTTAATAAGCTTTTGGCATTTCACATTTATTATGATCTAATGTTTGAATTTTATTTGGTACTTTGTCCTAAAATCTTACCCACAGAAACTGAAAAGAATTAATTATTTTATTATACAAGTTCTAGCGGCCGCTGGCGGTTTCACCTCGAGATAAAAAGTATCCTATGTGTTAACCCCTTAAACACCGACCGCTTGGGTCGCATGAGACCGCACCTACAAAAACACACTTGACTTTGTACCGTGTTTTCATAGACTTACAGACTACTTTAGTATGAACAAGTTTTGTTATTTCGGTTCTGTGGTTCATCTTATGTATTGTTATCGCACAATATCGCATAGTCTATGCTCCATTCTGTCAAATTTGACGTTGACAGTTACTGTCAAAACAGTGTCAAAAAAATTCCAAGAGTGTAGAGTATCCATAAAGTTACTATACCTAGCGGAATAGGTATAGTAACTTTATGAGAGTATCCAGGTTATAAACTATCTGTATGCCGAGTTTCAACCAAATCCATTCATTAGCTTTCACGTGAAAGAGTAACAAACATCCATCAATACTTACAAACTTTCGCGTTTATAATATTAGTAGGATACAAGGTACACTAATTTGTTCTTATTTCTAGTACTTACCTATACGTAATTCTGAAAAATTTGTAGTCATGTCGCGTAACGGTGAAAGAATGCTACCACCTCCCTTCCCTTGGGTGTCGTAAAAGGCGACTAACAGACTAAAAACTGCATATACATCCAGCAGCATAGAGCGGCGATGGGCTCACCACCTGTCACGCCACGCTGAGCACATATGCAGTCGCTGTTTGGTGAAAAGTGGACTATGGCAGAGGACTGCTTTTGCGGTCCTCATTGCCTAGTCCCTGACTAACCCTTCGGGAGTAATTGGCGTGAATGTGCGTATGTGTATGGTTACGTGTTTCATATTTATCCATGTAGTGAAGTGAACCCGCAATTGTTAAATGGTGAATTGTGGACGTGCACTTCCACAAGTGCACTGCTTTTGCGGGCTTTATTGCCTAGTCTCTGACTAATCCTTTGAGGATAATAGTCGCAAATAATGTATTTATCTATGTTATTAAGAGCCATTTGATTGTACTTAAATAATAATATGACTAATTCAGTTCAGCATGTTTTTACAAAGTTAAAAGAAAAATACCGAATTCTTAGTAAGTAGGTACTTAAATACCTACCTATTTTTATTTCATAACATTTTTATGTAGGTTGTTAATATAGGTAGGTAATGTTGTTAATTCATTATATTGGTGTGCGTAGCAGTGCGCTTTTTGGCTTTTTAGTTTTAGTGTATACATCATGTTTCTTGACACCATACCTGTCTATTGAACCCCCATGTATGTTCTACGATTTTTTGTAGTTTACAAGTTATATTTTTTTTGATTCAACGACGAGGCGGCTCGAAAATCCATAGCTTCTGACTAGTTGTAATCTGCCCGACCAAATTATGCTTTCATACTAATACAAGAAAAAGATGTTCTAAATGGGACATTTTTTGCTGGAATCGGTCGTTGAACGTAGTAGATCTGAAATTATGTAGGTAATTTTCATAATTTATAATTTCTTAGTGTTTGTCTATCAGGAGATTAATAATTATCCCTTTACGTTTAAGAAGAGCTCAGTTGATCAAATTAATGATAAGGCCAAAATAAAACTCAAATTGCGGCACCGCCGCCGCGCCGCAAAAATTTAAGAAGAACAATCGGTTGGTGGCCGGCATTTAGAACATATTAAAATTTTTTCACTCCTCTTGCTCAAAAAGAACGTCATTGTAGCGTTATAAAGCGAGCCTAAAATCACAGACTTATACTTCTATTAAATGTCTGTGCCTAAAATAGCTTTTTTTTTCTTTTTTTTTTTCTCTTATATAATGGCTTCGTGCGATCAGCACATTTAGCCAGTGTCAAGTTTTTAATAATAGGTAATTGCTCAAAAAGAACGTCATTGTAGCGTTATAAAGCGAGCCTAAAATCACAGACATATACTTCTATTATATGTCTGTGCCTAAAATAGCTTTTTTTTTCTCTTATATAATGGCTTCGTGCGATCAGCACATTTAGCCAGTGTCAAGTTTTTAATAATAGGTAATTGTAGGGGAGCCAATGGTTGTGGATCAACTTGAGGAAGGCAAAGGGGAAAATCTTCCTCCGAGCTGGGTGGTATAGCTCGGGGACCGAGGTCCAACGGATGTTAGTTGGAGGTGCTATATTGTCGTGAAGCGACATTTAAAAAAGAAAAGATGATAAGAAATTTACAAATATTTATAAGTCAAAATAAAATTACAAACAAAGTTAAAATAAAAAGGTGAGTGAGGATGGTGAGTATGGAGGTGATGATGGTTAAAATGTAGGATGATAATATAAAAAGTGAAGAGGTAGGTGCAGCTGACGTGGAGGCAGGCGAAGGTGTGGAGGCAAGCGCTGAACTTGGCAGACGTCGAAGGGCGCAGGCAAGTGAAGACAGGCAGGCGCCGGTAGGCAGGCGCCGGTAGGCAGGCGCCGGTAGGCAGGCGCCGGTAGGCAGGCGCCGGTAGGCAGGCGCCGGTAGGCGAAGGCAAGCAGGCGCCGGTAGGCGAAGGCAAGCGAAGGCAAGCAGGCGCCGACAGGCAGGCGCCGACAGGCAGACGCCGGTAGGCGCAGGCAGGCGCAGGTAGGCGCAGGCAGGCGCAGGCAGCAGGCGCCAGCAGGCACAGGCTGGCGAAGGTGCAGGCAGGCAGGCGCCACCAGGCGCAGGCAGGCGAAGGTGCAGGCTGACAGGCGAGACAGGCACAGGCAGGCGTAGGCGCGCGCGATGTCTGGAGGCCGTAGTCTTCCAATTCGGAAGCTGGTGTTTGTACTTGAAGACTAGTCCTTCCAATTTGGAAGAGGCAAGTAAGGAGTCTTGACCTTCCAATTCGGAAGCTGGTGATCGTCTCAGTAGAGTAAACCTTTTGAATCCAAAGCTAGAGATATAATGATTAGTCGTCGGCTGAACTTTATAAAGAAACCTCGGTTTCTGAGTTCTGCATAATTTTCAAAATAATATTTTGAAAACGAGAAATCTAGATGGCCAAATGTATAAATAAGAAAGTCAAAAAGTTTTGATTGGATTATGTTGATAAGTTGCATAGCAACGAAGCAAAAATAAGTTGTCAGATACTTCAAAACGTAACCAAAATACAATATTTAGTAAATAGAAAACAATTAAAGTGAGATAAATGTAAATATTACAAGGAAAAACGCAAAATAAGATTATCGAAGTGATCCGAAACTTGTGGGATACGTAAAAGTGTCGAAAAATAGTGTCCGAAGTTTCGTGATTTAGATCACGTAAGTAAATGTGTTTAGATAAAGGAATTGCGATGTGTGTAGTGTAGTGTGTAGTTACTAAAACATTATGTATCGTTGCAGAAGCGAGGAAAAATAAAAGCAAATATATAAGACGAAGTTAAAATATGAGATGATTACATGAAATAATACCTAGGAAGTGGAAAAGGTAAGTGGTTTCACCACATTTCCCCCACGACCCCAGAAAATTTTTGACTCAGAGAAAATTTTTAAAGCATATTTCTAAAGAAACCGTAAAACACAACTTCACACAGACATACATCGCCTAACAAACAGACATACGTTCTCTTACATACTATCATCTGCATTCAATAAGGGTGGAGTTCACATTCAATGACTACCACTCTAGAAGGGTGTTTTAAAATGACGATTAGGGCTTATTTAAAGAGTTGTCGACCGCTCTATAAGTGGAAAGTTAGACCTAAGGCTTTTTAGGGAGTAGTCAGCCGCTCCTAACAAAAAAAAGGAAAAAAAAAAAAAATAAATAAAGAAATGAAAATAAAAATGAAGTAAATTAAGATATGCTGAGAGCGGTAGGGCTCAAAACATAATATCTTAAGTAGCTACGAGCGGTAGGGCTCGAAGCAATAAAGTAGCTAAGAACGGTAGGGTTCAAAGCTTGATAACTAAAGTAGGTAGGTACTAAAGTTATAGAGAAGATCAATAGATAGATCTTGAGTAACGTTATAGAACGTTAAAGTGTGCTTAAGAGCACAGACTAAGTTAAAAAAAAAAACAAAAAGAAACAAAAACCTTAATGAGCTAATGGAATGAAAATGTGAATGTGATTAAAACATATATTATACCATATTAAATTTGGAAGATGAAGGAGAAGTTAAGATTGAGCTGAATGTAAAGTGCCATCTGCCAGTTGAACAAATAGGGTCTCCAAAAAAAAGTACACAAAGATAAGTTAAAGATTATAAAGATATAAAAAGTTAGAGATATAGAAAAAAATATAAAGATTTAAAAAAAAAATATACAGGTAAGAGTTAAATTTTTTTAAAGATTTGAAAAGATGAAGGTTTGGATAAGTTTGAGGAGGTACCTGACAGTAAGGTTGGAGAGGAAGGGCAGCAGGAGTCGTAAGAGCAGGTTCTGGAACGGCTGCTGCGGGATGTTGAAGAGGAGAAATATTTTCAGCTGGAAGAAAGGTATAAGATTCAAATCGTTTTTCTAGAATAAACCATTTGGATTGGAGACTATCAAATGTAGATTTAAGATCCGGGCACAAGTCAATGTCAATACGTTCTAATCGGTAATAAATATGATTTATAAAAGTTTCAACTAATCTTAAATATTTGGAATCACCCTGTAAGAGTTTATCAATTTTAATTTCTAGGTAGTTCAAGGTAAAGTCTAACTGAGGCAAGTCTTCTTCTATAGGAATGGAAGAAGTCAAGATTTCGTCAGCTGGCATTACAGCAGATAAGCGAAGAATCTGTTTTTTAAGAAGTAAAACAGTATTTTCTGGTTCCTCTAATCTAATTTTTACTTCATATTCAAGTTCAGACTTGTTTAAAAAGTCAAATTTAATCGGTCGAGACATTGTTAAAATTAATAAAGATTATGAATATAATATACCTTTAGTAAAACTGAAAATAAAAAATATTAAATGAAAAGAGTTTAAGTAGGTGAATGTGTAGGTGTGTGTGTAAAGTATTGTAGAATCACTAGACAAAGTGTTGTTTTAGAATTTAGAGAGAAAAAAATGCATAGATGGTGAAGAAAAAGAAAGCAAACACAAAAAAGAAAATCTCTAGGGAGTGGGTAAAAGAAAGAAGAGATTAGAATCTAAAAGCTAGTTGGGCGCCAAAATGTCGTGAAGCGACATTTAAAAAAGAAAAGATGATAAGAAATTTACAAATATTTATAAGTCAAAATAAAATTACAAACAAAGTTAAAATAAAAAGGTGAGTGAGGATGGTGAGTATGGAGGTGATGATGGTTAAAATGTAGGATGATAATATAAAAAGTGAAGAGGTAGGTGCAGCTGACGTGGAGGCAGGCGAAGGTGTGGAGGCAAGCGCTGAACTTGGCAGACGTCGAAGGGCGCAGGCAAGTGAAGACAGGCAGGCGCCGGTAGGCAGGCGCCGGTAGGCAGGCGCCGGTAGGCAGGCGCCGGTAGGCAGGCGCCGGTAGGCAGGCGCCGGTAGGCGAAGGCAAGCAGGCGCCGGTAGGCGACGGCAAGCGAAGGCAAGCAGGCGCCGACAGGCAGGCGCCGACAGGCAGACGCCGGTAGGCGCAGGCAGGCGCAGGTAGGCGCAGGCAGGCGCAGGCAGCAGGCGCCAGCAGGCACAGGCTGGCGAAGGTGCAGGCAGGCAGGCGCCACCAGGCGCAGGCAGGCGAAGGTGCAGGCTGACAGGCGAGACAGGCACAGGCAGGCGTAGGCGCGCGCGATGTCTGGAGGCCGTAGTCTTCCAATTCGGAAGCTGGTGTTTGTACTTGAAGACTAGTCCTTCCAATTTGGAAGAGGCAAGTAAGGAGTCTTGACCTTCCAATTCGGAAGCTGGTGATCGTCTCAGTAGAGTAAACCTTTTGAATCCAAAGCTAGAGATATAATGATTAGTCGTCGGCTGAACTTTATAAAGAAACCTCGGTTTCTGAGTTCTGCATAATTTTCAAAATAATATTTTTAAAACGAGAAATCTAGATGGCCAAATGTATAAATAAGAAAGTCAAAAAGTTTTGATTGGATTATGTTGATAAGTTGCATAGCAACGAAGCAAAAATAAGTTGTCAGATACTTCAAAACGTAACCAAAATACAATATTTAGTAAATAGAAAACAATTAAAGTGAGATAAATGTAAATATTACAAGGAAAAACGCAAAATAAGATTATCGAAGTGATCCGAAACTTGTGGGATACGTAAAAGTGTCGAAAAATAGTGTCCGAAGTTTCGTGATTTAGATCACGTAAGTAAATGTGTTTAGATAAAGGAATTGCGATGTGTGTAGTGTAGTGTGTAGTTACTAAAACATTATGTATCGTTGCAGAAGCGAGGAAAAATAAAAGCAAATATATAAGACGAAGTTAAAATATGAGATGATTACATGAAATAATACCTAGGAAGTGGAAAAGGTAAGTGGTTTCACCACAATATGTGGCGAAGAAGGTGGTGAAACTTCGCTACCGCGATGCAGGCTTCCCATACTATTCTCTGTCGCAGTATCGAGATGTCGTTGAGTAGGTTTTTGTGGCGCCATCTGTTGACACGGTTGGGAAGGTGTTGCTTCGTGTCGAACTATGTGCGGCGTCATGCAGGTAGGTGGCGCCGCCACAGTAATTATTATATATTCTTCACATAAAGTGGATGATAATGAGTGATAATGAACGTTTAATGGTAAATGATTTTCCCCCAAACCCCTGGAAACTCAATAAAGCTATGGGAATTTATTGAGGTCCCACACGGACTTCTTGAGAGAATTTGAAAAGTGATGTTGCATTGTTTTGTTTTATTTGCTAACACTCATGCACGTTCACGAACACTTAACAGTAAATAATCCACCATTATTTCACATTAATATTCGACAAAACACAAATTATAGAAAATAATACAAAACTGCAGACATGACGCTTCACTTTCCCGCCAAGAAGTCCTAAAATAGCTTTTCTCGCCGGGATAAAGAAATTTTTTTTTAATTTTTGTCTGTCACATGACAATTAGCCTACAAAAATGAAAAAGTATCTAGTCTTAGGTAGAATAATCATAAATAAAGACTCGACTTACATCAACAACTTTTTTGAGATAGTTATTATTAAAGTTTATGGTAAAATTAGTAATTATTTGAATCTATGGACAACACAGACCACGCCCACACAGTCCACGCTTCAGCAAGAAACAACTGCACAGTCTGCACATGTGCATAGGTGGTGAGCCTTTAACCCGTTAGTCGCTTTTACGACACCCAAGGGAATCTCTATTCCCTTGAGAGGGGTTGGTAGTAATATTTGGATGAGGCCATCGCCGCTCTTTGCTGTTGGATGTATGTGCAGTCTTTAGTCCTTTAGTAGCCTTTTACGACACCCAAGGGAAGGGAGGGGTTGGTAGTATTATTTTGATTAGCCCATCGCCGGTCTATGCTGTTGGATGTATGTGCAATCTTTCAAAGTCAAAGTCATATTATTCAAAGTCAAAGTCAAATTATTTATTCAATGTAAACCTTTACAGGCACTTATTGACGTCAATACTAATAATAATAAAAAAACAGTTAACTAACTTATAGTTAAGACTTAACAACTAATAACTAACGAGCTATAGTCTGTGCCAGACAAATGCGCATCGCTACCCCCAGTGCCACTGCACGCCGAAACAGAATCGCGTCGAACCGAAATATAAGCCGTGGTCATAGAATTGTGTAAACATACGTATCCTGGTACGAGAAAAAATAGCGGGCGGTAATTTATCGTTTTTTTGGGATGAAAGGTGAATAATGATAAATCATAATGAATTGTTAACTTAAGTTATTACTTTATGGAATAAAATTAAATATGATTTCCAATTTTCGTATTGATATTGTGGTAAGTATTAGAAATTGGAGAGTTTTTAAAGTAAAATAAAGTAACGGCTGAAATGAGTTTTGGAAAACATTAGTACCTAACCAATAAGGTTGACACTTTTAATCATACAAATATATTTTTTTATAAAAACTTAAGAATAAAAAAACGTCAAAAATTAATAAGCATAAATTTGTTGTTTTAAAATTGTTTCGATTTTCCTCTTGGTACAAGCACAGAATAACTAATATTACTACCGTACAGAAGGTTCACCCTCCAACGACCCCCAAGCGAAACCGAAACCCATCGCGTGACCCGAGCGTTCATATTCCGATAAGCACAGCCGACTTGATATCGATTTGACGTCCGTTTGCGTTTTTTCAAACCATCTGAGACATAGAAAATAATGGTTTAAATTCTGGAAAAAAAAGTTTAGTCCATTAGTCGCCTTTTACGACACCGAAGAGAAGAGAGGGGTTGATAGTATTATTTTTGATGAGCCCATTGTCGCTCTATGCTGTTGGATGTATTTGCAGTTTTTAGTCCGTTAGTCCCCTTTACGACATCGAAGAAAAGTGAGGGGGGTTGTAATATTATTTTGATGAGCCCATCGTTGCTCTATGCTGTTGGATGTATGTGCAGTATTTAGTCTATTAGTCGCCTTTTACGACACCGAAGGGAAGAGAGGGGTTGGTAGTATTATTTTTGATGAGTCCATCGCCGCTCTATGCTGTTGGATGTATATGCAGTCTTTAGTCCGTTAGTCGCCTCTTACGACACCGAAGAGAAGAGAGGGGTTGATAGTATTATTTTTGATGAGCCCATTGTCGCTTTATGCTGTTGGATGTATTTGCAGTTTTTAGTCCGTTAGTCCCCTTTACGACATCGAAGAAAAGTGAGGGGGGTTGTAATATTTTTTTGATGAGCCCATCGTTGCTCTATGCTGTTGGATGTATGTGCAGTATTTAGTCTATTAGTCGCCTTTTACGACACCGAAGGGAAGAGAGGGGTTGGTAGTATTATTTTGATGAGTCCATCGCCGCTCTATGCTGTTGGATGTATATGCAGTGTTTAGTCCGTTAGTCGCCTTTTACGACACCGAAGAGAAGAGAGGGGTTGATAGTATTATTTTTGATGAGCCCATTGTCGCTCTATGCTGTTGGATGTATTTGCAGTTTTTAGTCCGTTAGTCCCCTTTGCGACATCGAAGAAAAGTGAGGGGGGTTGTAATATTATTTTGATGAGCCCATCGGTGCCCTATGCTGTTGGATGTATGTGCAGTATTTAGTCTATTAGTCGCCTTTTACGACACCGAAGGGAAGAGAGGGGTTGGTAGTATTATTTTGATGAGTCCATCGCCGCTCTATGCTGTTGGATGTATATGCAGTCTTTAGTCCGTTAGTCGCCTTTTACGACACCCAAGGGAAGAGAGGGGTTGGTAGTATTATTTTGATGAGCCAATCGCCGCTCTGTGCTGTAGGATGTATGTGCAGTCTTTAGTCCGTTAGTCGCCTTTTAGGACACCCAAGGGAAGAGATGGAAAGACTGCACATACCTACTATCCAACAGCATAGAGCGGACGATGGGCTCATCAAAATAATACTGCCAACCCCTCTCTTCCCGTGTGTGTCGTTAAAGCAACTAACGGGTTAATTTTTAATAAAATAAACCAATTCATATTGTATTAGATTGTTTTATTTTCTCGCATTCGTAGTGAAAAACATAGTGTAGCACACGGCGCTAAAAACCCATTAAAACTCGGTTTTTATTTACTCCCTCGCTAAAGCTCGGGAATAAAACTAAAATAATGGGTTATTTTAGCCCCTTGTATAACAATCTACTATATCGCATTTCCAGTTTTAGTTTGGTTTCTTTTATTAATAATGCTAATTTTGAGTATAGTAGGTAGTAGGTATGAAATATATGTTATTAGTATCAACTGAGCTCTTCATAAACGTAAAGGGATAATTTATCTTGTGATAGACAAGAATATGTAAAGATACTAAGAAATTATAAAATACTAGCAGACCGCCGACCACTTCGTTCGCGTAGACCCCGTACCCTGTGACGAATTTTCAAAATGACTCCCCTTCCGTACCCCAGTGACGACGCGTACATTGCATTTGTTCCATCATCAATAGTTTTCGTAGCGCACGCAATGTAAGAAATTGATTAAAGTTTTAGTAAGGATCCCTAATTTTTTAGAAAATATAATATAGCCTATGTCACTCGGAGATAGTGTAACTTCCCAACGGTGAAAAATTTTTTTAAATAGGTCTAGTAATTTTGGAGCCTATTCAATACAAACAAACAATCAACTCTTTCCTCTTTATAATATTAGTTTATATGAATATTACACAATTTCCGATCTACCACGTTCAACGACCGATTTCAGCAAAAAATGTCCCATTTAGTACATCTTTTTTGCATTGGTATGAAAGCATATTTGGTCGGGCAGTTATTAAAACTAGTCAAAAGCCATGGAAAATCTTTTTAATTTTTTTAATTTAAATTGAAAATTCCATTCGGTTCTGATTAACCCAATTTTTAAAGTTAAGATCATATCTTAGGTTAAAGTTAGGAAGGAGATTTTTTTACTCATAAAAGGGCAATCAATAGGCATTGTATTAAAAAAACATCGAGAAAAGTCGACGCAAAAAAAGATATAAAATTTTTTAGAGTTGTCTCGTCGTTGAATCATAAAATAACGAAAAAAGTTATAACTTGAAAACTACAAAAAATCGTAAAACATACATACATGGGGGTTCAATAGATAGGTATGGTAGTTCCCTATCACCAAACATCGGCTTGACACCTTACAAGAAACACGCTGTATATCTACGGAAGACCAGCGTCGTGGCATTACTGAGTTGCAACGACACAATGCTGAGTAGTGCATAATATATTGTTATTAATAATTTTTATGTTGTGTTTTTTGATGCTGAATAAAATTTTCACACCACCTGCTCGAAAACGTTAAATTATATGTCATGCAAACCTAACCTAAAGTAAGTCATTATAGACCTGAGGTCTAGCAGGGCAATTAGTCTTAACTTTATTGATACTTTATTGTGAAAACTGTGTACATAAAGATCTTAAAAATTAGTATACATCCATCAGTTAACCCAAAATTGAGTGTACAATAGTATATTATTCAAAATAGTAAATTATTCAAAAAATTAACATAAATTATTAAATTAAATTATTCAAAAATTAATATTACTAATTTGTGAAGTTAAATAAATAAAATAAAAAGATAAAATTTAAATTAATATAAGGATTCCTAATAATTAAAATCACAATAAAAACAAGCAATTTAGACATTTATCTACTTATTCATATAGTATTCATGCAGGCTATAAAATTCTTTATCAATTAACCAAGATTTTAGTTTATTCTTAAATTGTTTACCTTCAAGTACGTTGAATTCAAGAGGTAGGTTATTAAAAATTCTTACAGCTGAGGCAAAAATGCTTTTATACATTACTGCTCCATTACATCTGGGAATTCAAAAATCATGACAATAATTACTACGCAAATTGTTTCTATGTGATGATTTCTTGATAAAATGCTCACTATTGGTTTTCAAAAATACACAGGCTTCCAAAATATAAATACAAGTCAAAGTAAGTAAACCATTCCTTTTGAAAATATTTCGCAAAGATTGCCTTTTGTAAAATTTAAAAATATACCTAACACATTTCTTCTGCATAATAAATGTGGAGCGGACATTCACAGAGTTGCCCCAAAAGATTACACCGTACGTTAATAATGGGAATACGCTACCATAATAAGCACTCTTAGAAACCTCAACCGATGCTACGTTTGCTAAAATCGACAAAGCATAACAACTACTGGATAATCGTTTATTAAGTTTACTTATGTGTGCTTTCCAATTTAGATTGGAATCAATGGTTAAGCCTAAAAATATTGTATCAGACACTTCTTCGATCGTTTGTCCATTGTTTACAATATTTAAACTTTTTGTATTGTTATTGTAATTTTTAAATGTTAATATTTTTGTTTTATTTATATTTATCTGTAAGTTAATAGAAGCTAACCAATCCCTTACTTAATTCAATGTGTTACCAACTTCAACTTCATACTCAGAGTGGTTTAAATTTCCTCTAAATACAAAAATTGAGGCATCGTCAGCATAGAGTATGCACAAGTGATCGACAATTAAAGGAAGTTCATTAACATAAATGAGAAAAAATAAAGGTCCAAGAATACTTCCCTGAGGCACTCCCGTCAACACGGTCTCATAACTAGAATTAACCTGTTCAATAGTCTTGGATTCGTTGTTGAAAGCATCGATACTTACTGATTGTTGTCTTCCTTGCATATATGATTCAATTAATCTCAGAACATTTCCCCTTATTCCAACATGGTCTAATTGCTTGAAGAGAACATCATGTTTAACGCAATCAAATGCTTTTGATAGGTCAATAAAGCGCCCGGTACTTAGCATTTTATTGGATATATTTGTGCAAATCTCTTTCAAAATGTTGAAAGTTGCTAACGTTGTATTACTTCCTTTACGAAAACCATACTGGTGTTTGCTTAATATATAATGCTTATCTAAAAAACTAATTAACCTAGTATGTATAACCTTTTCAAATACTTTCGAAAAGTTTGGCAGAAGTGCCACTGGTCTATAGTTATTTATGTCGCTCTTTGGACCTTTTTTATGGATTGGTTTAACCATCGCTTTTTTGAGGTCATCGGGGAAGCAGCCTGACTCAAATGATAAATTAATTATATAGACCAGGGGCTCCACTATATAATCAACGCAAGCCTTGATTAATGTCATAGGGATGCAATCATGACCACAGCTTTTTTTATTTTTAAATCCTTCAATTACTTTTTTCAATTCGTATGAGTCAATTGGACTCATAAATATACTAGAACAGTTCTTGTTCGTTATCGGTTTGTAAATGTTTTGGTGTAAATTGCTAGGTTTATTTATATTAACGAAATATTGATTCATTGTTTGTGCAATACATACTGGTTCCGCTATAACTTGTTTATCATGTTTTAAGATGTCAATCGTGTTTTTAATAATATTTGATTTAGATGTATTTTGTTTTATAATACTCCAGGTCGCTTTAGATTTATTACAGCTATTTTTAGTGTGATTGGCATTTGAAATTCTTTTTGAGGTTTTAGTAACTAATTTCATTATGCTACAATATTTTTTATACCTAACAAGAAATTGGTCGCTTCTATTTCTTTGACTCTCAATGTACATTTTTCTTTTCATTTTGCTGGATATCAAAATGCCTTTTGATTTCCACGATGGCTTACGTTTATGAGTTACTTTGACTTTTTCTAGCGGAACACACAACTTAAATATTAAGCCAAATGTATCTATAAAATCTTTATATGCTTTATTTGGATCAGTTTGGAGGAATTCACTAGAGAAATTTATTTGTAACAAGTATTTTAAAAATACTTCTAGGTATTTATCTGTATTTCTTCTGTAAATAAACCAAAAACGTTCCTGAAAACCTAAAGTGCACGGAATTGATATAAGTTGGCCCGTGTGATCGGACAGACCAGTATTTAGAACTTTAGTACTGTACGATCTTATATTAGTAATTATATTATCAATGCAAGTTTCCGAGTGAGAAGTAATTCTTGTCGGTTGTGTAATAGTTATTTTGAGTTTGAATAAATTTAGTGTATTTAAAAAGGTTTCCGATCTGTAATTTTTTTCTAAAATATTGATATTAAAATCACCTAATATAATTAACTTTTTTGATTTATAGTTATTTTTCACAGTTAGTTCATATAGTAACAACTCTGTATAATTATTAAATAATTTAAAATTACTATCGGGAGATCGGTACATACAAACTACCACACAATCCAGCTCAACGAGTGTAATAGCACAGCACTCGAAGTGTTTTTCAATTGACATCTTTGCTACCCAGTCTAATTCTCTGTAAGAAATTGAATTTTCTATATAAATTGCAACTCCTCCTTTCAATTTGTTACATCTAGAGTAGATAGCTCCTAATTTGTATCCGCATATTTGTAAAATGTTGGATTCACTTTCGTTAAGGAATACTTCACTAAAACAGCATACATGAAACCTGTTTTCCTTAGTTAATATCTCAATTTGGTCAACTTTTGATTTTATGCCTTGTATATTATTATGAAAAATGTTAAAATGTGCGCCTAGGTTCCCGGATTCAAGGTCGGGGACGAAAAAATGTTGTAGTCTTCTTTATTTTGATAAAGTAGTCCAGGTTTTTCTTTTGAGCTAATTTGGTTGAGTTTGTTTTTTTAGAGTTGAATTTTAAAACAGCTGACGTATCAGTGAGATTTTTATTTGATGTTTTATTTGTGTTACCTTTTAATTTACCCTTGACCCATTCGCCAATATAATCTATTCCCTCGTTCAAATGTTTAAAGAATGAACGTAACCCCGAATCATTCACAAAGCCTGTAACACTATTGAACATTGTTTCAAAATTATCTAGGTATGAGTTACTGCCATACTCAGAGACGTTAATTAAGTTTTAATGACAATTATGTCTCTTGCTGTCACTTTCTTATGTATAGAACTAAATAGAGAAGGAAAGACACTTAATTGTCATTAAAACTTAATTGACGTCTCTGAGTACGGCAGTTAGTATCAAACACATATGCATACCCGTGCGCAGTGATGTCATTATATAACAAGTTGTTAAAGGTTTCTATTCGAGAATTGTACATAATAGTGTATTGAAACGGCTTGATTTATAAGTTGGTAAGCTTAACAAAACATTGGTATAGTTAATTTTAAGTAAAGTTTCACGGGCTAGTTGAACTAATTCATTGTAATTGATTGTCACTTTGAAATCTTCTTCACCGATAAGGAGAACACAAAAGTCTTTTCGCGTAAAAGTCTTCAGCTTTGAAACTAATCCACACAGCAAGTCCTTTAAACCTCTTCCTGGCAATAAATAGTGGCAATAGTTATAACTCTGGTGTATTTGTAGCGTTTCCCTTGCAATAGCCAGGATCCTGTTTCGTTTATTTGTGCTGAGTAAAATGTATATTTCTTTTGTTAGGTGAGATATGTTTACTGAGTTCTGGTGTGCTACTTGCACAATGTTGTTTGATTCGGTCTTGGAAATGCGAACTTTCTTCGTTAGCCATGGGAGAGTTGTATTTATCGTGGTCAAAATCTAATTTAGTTCTAGTTGAGCTTCTTAGTGTTTTACTTGGAGTTTTTTTCTTAGGGGTTGATCGGCATATTTTCTTCAGATGTTCAACTCTGTTGTCAAAACCAAGAATTTGTTTTTTTAGAGCACAGTTTTCAGATAAAAGGTTAATTATTTCATTGTTGGCTATATTTAATCGCTCGTTTAAGGAAGTTATAGTTTTTTCCATCTCTTGAATCTTCATTTCTAAGAGACTTAATCTTAAATCAGGGCAGCTCCTTTGCAGCTTCCGGTTCCCTGACTGTACCTCATCTTTCAAATCTGAGTCTTCTTCGATCGATAAAGTGTTAAAAGAATTCTGAACAGAAATGTTTGGCTTATATTTTCTTCTTTGTGTTACAAAATTATTACTCAATGTAGTGTTCAGAGGTGTATTTTGAGTATTAGTACAGTGCATGCATATCCAGCTAAGTTTCTTATCCTTTTCCATTAAGTAGAATAATTTTTCGGACATATTTATGCATGGTTCCAGATGATAAGATTTTATGCATATGGAGCAAGTTAGATGCCGACGATCGGTAATAGATTTCTTGCATTTCGAACAAGATTTATCCATTCTATTGGTTGCGCTTCCTCTCGCGAAGTTGTGTCGTAGCAATCGTAGCAATCTTCTCGCAGCACTCGTAGTACACGTTTACAGCACTCGTAGCGTACGTAGCAGTGCCGGCCGTACCGCGCGTAGTAGGCGATGTGTTATTTCGGCGCCACGCATCCAGCGTCCGTAGCCCAGCGGCTAATAGGTCGGCGATTAACTCAAGGGTCCGTGGTTCAAATCCAGCAATTTGTAACAACAACGAAAAATAAATTCTCTCACCGCTCTGGGGACCCCGAAGATGGCCAAGGCGAAGTCTCGGCGAAAGCAAGGCGAAGACCGGGGCTTCCGCACAAATAAAAATTAAAATTAAATAAATTCACCGAAACCAGCAACACGTCCAGCCGCTGCAGAGATCAGCCGCCGAAAAAGATGACAATAATATTGTACTGAATTTCAATAATGTGATTAGAATTTTTGGAACAAAATGGAACAAAATGTAGAAAGTTACATAATAATTCAATGCATTCACCATTAGGACCTGCGTTAAAAAATAAATTGTTCGAAAATCGAACTGGCCACCACGAGTAGATTAAAAATAAAAGCAAAATAGAACACAAATTTTAAAGAGGCGCGAGTACTAAAAATTGCTTCCTTTGAGAAACAACACATTACATATCTACGGATTCTCACAAAAATGTCGAGTGACGATAGTGATTTGACTCCGGAGTACATTAAATCCGAAGTCATTGGCATTGCCAACAATCTACTCCCAGAAAAGTCCAAGGAATCGTACACGAAAGCCTACGACGATTTTAACAATTGGAAAACTACAAAGGGCGTCAAATCTGTATCTGAATCAGTGCTTTTAGTCTACTTCCAGCATTTATCATGTACAAAGAAGCCAAGTAGCCTATGGTGCATCTATTCGATGCTCAGGTCAATAATAAGCATCAAAAATGATATACAAATTAATACATACACCTAATTACTGGCATTTTTAAAAAGGAAATCAGAAGGACATCGTCCTAAGAAATCAAAAGTTTTCACAGCTCAAAATGTGGAAACGTTTCTAAATGAAGCCCCTGACCACAGCTTTCTTGCCACAAAAGTAAGTACCTACCTATTGATTAAATTTTTAACAACTAAAATAGCTACGTACTTAGGTAGGTACCTACTATAGATAAGTAGAGGTACAGCTACCAGCTCATGAATCGATCGCTTGTGTGCGATCTACTGATGTGATGTTTCGACTTTAATTAAACAATAATTATTGTTGTAAACCTTCGTAAGGTTTAGGTATGTGTTGTTATTAAAAAAAATTAACTTTCTTAAATTTGTCTAACACACTCATGAGTGTGACAGTCAAATCTAAGAAAGTTTATAACATGTTAAATAAAAATTAAAATATTACGTAAGTTACCTTCCTACAATACAAAGCTACTACCTATTTTTGTTACAGGTGGCATTGATTTTTGGAGTGAATGGCGCTTGTCGTGGAAATGAACTCGTAAACATTAAAATCGAAGATATCGAAAAACATTACATTTGTTGCTTGTAAATTTGCCAGATACAAAATCGAAGAAAGAACGGTCATTCGTAGTCCGTGGAGAAAACGTGAGAATTATCAAAAAGTACTAAGCTCTACGCCGCTCTAATATAAACAGTAACAGATTTTTTGTAGCTTATCATAATGGCAAGTGCACCAGGAAATTCATTGGAAAAATAAGATCAGCGGCACGCCGAAAGAAATTGCGAAATACCTGAAATTGACAAATGCCGAGCTCTACACGGGTCAATTTTACAGGAGAACATCGGCTACTCTATTGGCGGATTTAGGAGCAGACATGACCCAGATTAAAAGACACGGTGCACAGTGTGATATTTTTGCAATCTAGCTTGACAAAATTATAATGTTCATTAAATATGAAGTGGCATGCTCTAGGATGGAGTTTAAAGATATTATGAAGATTTTAAACGTCTATTACAATAAGACAACATAAAAATTATCATATTTTGTAATTGAAAATGAAAAAAAATAAAACAACAAAATAATTAATACAATTATCAGAATTATCTTGAATAATGTCGACTCTCTGGTTGTAGTTGACATCACCTAAAGCTCGCATACTTGAGTCTTATTATATTGATGTGTCGACAAAATGGCATCGATCATTAGTGAGAGAGCTTAATCTTCCGTAAGTCCGACTTTTTTAGGACTTGCCAAACATTACCGTGCTCTTCTATGAGGGTTTACGCATTTCGGTTTTCCATACAAACTTCCAACTTGAAATTTTTAAAAACCAATGAGCCAATTGTAATAAAACTTTGCATGCTAAAGTAAAATACAGGGATCTAAATAGTTTGTTGAAAACATTTTTAAAAAACATATATTTAACTGAGTCTTTGCGATTTTAAACTTTTTATAGTGGACTTTATATCGCAATACCTCAGCTAAATAAACGTTTTTTAAAAATGTTTTCAACAATTTAGATCCCCGTATTTTACTTTAGCTTGCAAAGTTTCATCACTATTGGATTATTGGTTTTTAAAAATATCGACTTGGAAGTTTGTATGGGAAACCGAAATGCGTAAACCCTCTTAATAGTAGTACCTCTTTTAGGTGAAGCGAGTCAAAGCTCTTTCACGATTGCTGCCGAATCTCTTTGCCCTTCACTACGAAGCTTTACTTCAGTTGCCATCCTAACTCCTCCTTGCTCGATGAATCCAGTAGATGTTTAATTCGCCGTTTTTTTATTCTTAGATTGCAGCTTTCAAAGTCTTTTTTTATTCTTCCAGACCTGTACTCGCTCCAGGTTGTGGATCACCCTCGAAAGCTGTTGTGACAAAATCAGAAAATAATACATTTTCTTCCAACCACGTAGAATTCGCTGGTGTCTCCCCGACTTCGTCTATTTTTGCACGGTTTTTTGGCAGATGCTTAGTATTTTAACTTTCATTTTTTTCGTGGTATCTTCCGTAAAAGGCGGAACACCAAATTCTTGCAAAATACAACATATCGAAGCATCCGGTCTTGTTTCTTTTAAATTAACAAACCAAATGTCGAATAACTTTCGACGTGAAATTTGTGTAGTCATACTGAAAAACAAAGAACCTGTATGGGTGTCGCATGACTTCGCAAGTAAATACGCTTTGGTCGTAAAGCCAACATATTCGTCTTTCAAAATAATGTAATACGAGATTGATATATGTCGATATAATATACTAAAACTAAAGTACAAACACTTTTTTCTTTCTTTTTTTTACTTTATAATAACCACTATTCTAATGATTCTACTCACAACAACGTTTAAGAAATTATTATTAAAGAAAAGCAATTAAACTCACCTTGAGGACTCAAAAATCACAATCACAACTCATAATCACTGCGTATTAATCGAACAAACTCAAACGAATGGTGCGGTCGCTTAAAACAATTAATCGCCGAAATGTGGGTACCCGCATGTTGAGACTTGTTTCTTATTATTGAGCGCCTCTACCTAAAAGTAATCTTAGTGTCTTGTAATGGGATATGTCTACTTTATAAGTAAGCAGCTATTTGATTTCTAGATGACAAGTGAAAAATATAATTTTGTCAAGCTAGATTACAAAAATATCACACTGTGCGGTGGCTGGAAATCTGATGTAGTAGCAGAGGGCTATATTGAAAATTCAATACAAAATAAAGATAAAATAAGCTGCCGCATTGGTGACAACATCAAACTAAAAACACCGTTTATAACTGATCCTTGGACACCTTTGTCACCACAACCTTCCACATCAAAACACTATTTATCTAACCCGCTGCCTCAAGCACCACCTTCACCAACTTTCACGATTCAAAGTAGTCCTCAGCAGACCCAAGTTTCTGAAATTTTACATAACAGTAATACTCAAATGAAGTCTACCTCAACTTCAATAAATATACCGAATAAAAACATATGATCAAACATTACCCTTACCATTTAATTGTTTTAAATAGGTTTACTAAGTGTAATTTTAATAAATACTTTGATTCCAGTACTATTGTACTTCGACGTTGCATCCTCGAGATTTATATTCACCAGGTAGTCCACTCTTCAATGTACCAGGCATCCAACACATATTAAGAGCTATCTAAAAGAAATTTTATTAAAAAAAACATAAAACGTTACCCATAGTATAGACACAGGCGCCATTTAGTGAATACCAACTGAGTGCACGAGTTTGTCACCCGCGCTGTCATCGTCATTCGCTTTTCGTGTTCGGGCATCAGCACATCGTTACCCTAAAAGTGTTTTGTGTAGCAAAAAACTATGTGCAAAAGGAAGCATGGATAATCATTATAATATACGCATGTGGAAAACTGCGTCAACGACGCTCGGCAAGTAAATCAGGTCAGTCAGTGTTTTAAATATTACATTTTGTCGATGTTATGATTAAATTACAAAGACAAACGATTTTTTTAAAAACTATGTGATTCGTTAGCGAATATACGACTCAGAACCTCTTAGTGAGACATACAAAGTAAAAACGTTATTGAAATATATTTCATAGTACGTTTCCTTCTTAATTTCGATTAATACTTTCGCTAGTGCCTTTGTGGTTACCCACATTTTTTGAATTTTTTACTATTTATCGATTTTCAAGAAAACATAAGTCGTTTAGGTTTTTTAAATAATAATAAATAATAATAAAAAGTAAAAACAAGATTACGATCGATATTAGGGTACCTACCCTATGCCGTGACGCGATTACGGTAATTCTATTCTTCGGTCATTCCTCCCAAATGACTCTTTGTTTGCGCGAGGCAGTAGTTACCTACATTCTATTTTATGTTTTTACTAATCTTTTTATTGGAGCGTTTTTTTTCGTATGCAAGTGTTTTCTACAAAATCCTACAGTGCCGCCTGACATACTGCACATTTACGTATTACCGGGATGTGATTACGGTCAGTGCTAATATAAAATATAGTATCGTGACGAGATTACGATCGATATTACGGGTACCTACCCTTATGTAGATACTGCACACTTATGTAGTACCGTGACGAGATTAAGGTCAGTGCTAATATGAAATCTAGTATCGTGACGCGATTACGATCGATATTACGGGTACCTACCCTTATGTAGATACTGCACACTTATGTAGTACCGTGACGTGATTACGGTCAGTGCTAATATGAAATTAGTATCAGAATCAGAATCATTTATTCATAAACATAGGTACATATTATTAAGTGATGTTGGTGTTGATTTAGATCCATGTATGTTTCACCAATAGAGGTATCGTGACGCGATTACGATCGATATTACGGGTACCTACCCTATGCTGTGACTTCAATAAAGAACCGTAAATAACGGACGTATATAAATCTAATATTGAAAAAGTCTTACGATCTGTCATGACCGCAGCACAAGTACACAGTCCGGATCTTACCCAGACCATCCAGGACGCTAGGGATACCTAGTCGTAATAATCCAAGCGCATCAGAGGAGTTGCCAGTTGTAAATCCAATATCGTCGGGTTTTCTTGACGTTCTTGGAGTTTCTAAAGTGAAGGAGGTACCATTGGGACCCGAAATACCAGAAGAGATCTCTAAACGCTAGGGAAATCCTCATAGATGGTATGAACAAAGATAGTAAAAAAGAACTGTTAGCAACAACTTTGATACCTGTTTAAAGTTGGCCAAATTATGCTGCATTTACATTATGAAAATACTATGAATAGAAAAATGCTTACACTACCTGCCTACTCTTGATAAAAAATTCTTGTCAATGACACAAGATGTTAAAAGAGACGCACAACTCTTTTGAAAAAAATTTGGGAGAAAAGAGAGAAGCTGCTAAGGCCGCTGAAAAATCTGGTTTGCAAACACGGAATACTAACAACATTGGACCGTCAACTTCTCTAAGAACTACGCCGCCCAGCAAGTGGCAAGTGGCAAGACCCATCCAAGCAACAAGCTCATGGGTTGCCGGGCCGGGTGGGAGCAGGCAGGGATTCCCGTATCCACCTCCGAGGCGATCGGTGCAAGCACCGACGTCCGCCCGCTATCACGCCACGACAGCGGCGAGACCGTCGTGCAGACCGATGTTGCGTAAGTAGCAGCCAAGGTAACCTTACACGCTGGTCGTATAAATTTTTCTTTTTTTTTGTTGACACATGGTGTTCAATCGCAAATGACCCGGTAGTCTGACAGTACGTTACGGGTTACAAAATACCATTTGATAGTACTGTGAGGCAAGCTACTGAAACTATCACTCCTACCACTCCTCCTTTTCTTCAGCTGAAATGAGTAAGTTGATCACAGCTGTATCTGACTTGTGCAGGTCGGGAGTAATATGCATATGAGAGGATGTCAAATGGAGGTCAAAGACCAAGGAGGAGGTCAAAGACCAATTTATTTCTCCCATATTCTTAACACCTATAAGTGATGGATCGTCCAGATTTGTCTTGAACCTAAAATCATAGAATAAAGCTGTCGTCTCATACCTCATACCACCAGCAAGCAAATTATTGTTCCAAAACAGTTATATGGCCAATGTTGATATCAAAGACGCGTATTTTTTCTTTAGTTCCTATTGATGAAAACTACAAAAAGTATTTAAGGTTCAAATTATTGGGACACAAAAGTAATACGTATGAATTTTAGTGCCTACCATTTGGACTTAGTTCAGCACCTTATTATGTCTTTACGAAACTCATGAAACCGGTCTATCTACCGGATTTATCTTAGAAACAGAGGTTTTTTAATTCTAATATATTTAGATCTTGTGCCTTGGCCATTCTAATGAAGAATGTAAAAGTTTTGTCCTCGAAACTGTTTGTTTATTACAAAATCTAGGCTTTGATAAAAACTTCAAAAAGAGTACCTTGGAACCACAAAAGACTAGAATTATTCTCGGTTTTGAATTAAATTCAGAAAACATGTGTTTGCAATTGCCAATAGGAAAACAAAAACGCATTCTTGAACAAATAAATATCAATAGAATGGGTGGAGTACAATAAGTTCTTTTAAATAATATCACTTGTCGTCTATGGCAATGGTGCGAGAAACGCAAAATATTTGTCTTTGCATCCTACATAAAATCTAAAGATAACTTCGAGGCGGACAAGGAGTCACGGGATATGAATATCGATGCAGAATGGCAAATGTCGGCACCTGTGTTCGAAAAAATTGTTCAATCGTTTGGGACACCTCTTAAAGATCTCTTTGCTACTTACCAAAATTATAAATGCAATAAATACGTCTCATGGCAACGAGACCCCTATGCCTTTGACATAGATGCATTCACCTTAAATTGGAATATATTTTATTTTTATGCTTTTCCCACTTTCTCGCTCATATTAAAATGCCTCAGGAAAATAATTAACGACGAAGCCACTGGTGTACTAGTCGTATCGTATTGGCCGAGTCAACCCTGGTATCCCCTACTTAGCTCAGTAGCTCACCACCAATATACTTCGGCTCAAGTGACGATATGTTATTATCACCTTTCAGGACGCAGCACCCCCTTTGCAAGAAACTTATCCTTAACAATTTATCAGGAAAGCATTTCAAAGACAATCATTATGTATTGAAACCATCGAGGTGATGATTTCCTCATTGTCTACATCCTCACTAAAACAGCACAATGTCGCTTTTACGAAATGGTGGAGTTATTGTGATATCTATGTGGGAATTAATGTTTTAGAACGTTAGTAAGATGCATGACTGACTGATGTTGAACGAGTGTGTGCGAGAGAGAGGGGTGTATGTGAGAGAAGGAAAAAAGATAGATGGACGACGTAATTGAACGGTGTGCGCGTGCTCCGCATTTTGAATAGACTATAATAACGTGTACGTGTCTCAAAACAAAATACAAGCCTCCGACAACATTTCTGCTTTTCTCTTCTCGATCCCCAACGCTACAAATTGGGGGCTCGTCCGGGATCAGGGAGAAAAAAAAAAGAAACACCGGAAAGACAACGCGGCGCGGCCATCGGCGGGCGTACCTACCTACACCGCACCTATTTAACGACGACGAACGAAGCCTGGATTACCTGGAAAGGAAAAAGACGAACGACGAGACAAGACGATGGCTAAACGACGAACGAGCAAGCATCAGAGCTTGGATGACGACGATTTCGATGCACATGCAGTAATGGCGGCGCGGCGTGGTTCGATGGTTTGCATGCCAGAAGACGTAATTCCGAAATTCAGCGGAAACAAAGTATTTCCTGTAACGCGATGGATACAGGAGATCGAGGACAATGCCGAAATATTCGGCTGGACGCCAACTCAACAACTCCTTGTGGCGCGAAGATCCCTTGAAGGTACGGCGGCGCTGTGGCTACGCGCCGAAAAAACCTATAAAACATGGGACGAGTTGAAGCAAGCCATTTCAAGAGAATTTCCTGATGTCATGGATGCGAAAACCATACACGAAATGATGGGCGCTCGCAAAAAGCAACCGCATGAATCGTGCATTGATTATATGCTTATCATGAAAGAGTTGGGGCGACGGGGAAAGATGGCGGACTATGTGGCGGTCAAATATATTATTGATGGCATACAGGATGTCGAAATCAATAAAATTATGCTTTACGGTGTTACTTCTTACAATGAGCTAAAAGAAAAACTAAAAATCTATGAAGAGCTGAAAACCAAAACTAGATTTGAGACGCGAAGTAAGCCAATCCAACACCAAAAAGCCATAATAAATGCGGCAAGCAGTTTTGACATAAGATGCTATAGCTGTGGGGAAAAAAAACATGTTTCTGAAGATTGTCCATTCAAAAAACAAGGTATCAAATGTTTCAATTGCAACGAGTTCGCCGGCCATATTGCCTCATTATGTCCGTTACGACGCCCAAGACCGACAATGGCGCCGAGAAAGTCGACATCACCGACATATTCTGCGACTGCGACACCGAGAGCAGCAACTTCCGGCGCCGGTGGTTCCGGGGAGCAAGATTGGCGACGTAAGGTTGGCATCACTGCGCATTCGACAAAACAAGCATACATCACGACGGCTGGAGAGGGCAGCACCGTACAAGAGGTGGACCAATCACATGACGAGAAGGACGGCGGCCATTTTTATAATGTTGGTAGCCATGACGGCGGCACGGCTCTTATTGGGTGTAGCTGCAAGATGGCGCGTGACGACGAGGGGTTTGACGTTTATGCAGCAAGCGTCAACGAAAACGTAAACACTATGAAGAAGCCCGTGAAAAAGGTGAAAATTGGAGAAAACTGCATGAGTGCACTAATCGATTCGGGTAGTGACGTGAATTTAATGTCGACATCTGTTTATGAAGAGCTAGGATACCCGGTATGTGACAAAAACAATAACATTACGTTGTCCGGGTTAGGTTTATCGCGAGTGAAAACGATTGGACTTATTGAGTGCGATATCCAAATCGACGCCGGTGTTTACGCTGCGGTTCCGTTCTACATTATATCTAGAGACTGTATGCCATTTCAACTGGTGTTAGGCAATGTTTTTTTAAAACGTGTTGTTGTTGTTATGAATGGTGGATCGGTATGGATGCAGCCAAAGAATGAAGTGTGGTTGAGTAAAGTGAATTGTTTTCCATGTTTTGTTGACATTGTAGATCATGTTGGCGACCAGACAGTTAAGCAAGAGGTACTGCAGATGGTGAGTGCTTACCAGCCATTACAAGTCAAAGAAGCTCCAATCCAACTTAAGATTTTCGTGAGAGATGATATACCTGTAGCCCAACGACCAAGACGAATATCCCTGAAAGAACAGGATTTTGTGGAGAAGCAAGTGGCAGAATGGCTCAATGACGGGATTGTTCGCGTAAGTTACTCAGAGTATGCTAGTCCCTTAGTATTAGTCAGAAAAAAAGATGGCACAATTCGAGTTTGTGTTGATTATAGACAAATCAATAAAAAGATAATAAGAGACGAGTACCCTTACCCATTATTGAAGATTTTATAGATAGGTTATCTCATGCTAAAGTATTCAGTGTTTTAGATTTAAAAAATGGTTTTTTTCATCTGAAGGTCAGCGAAAACTCGATTAAGTATACAGCTTTTGTCACCCATCACGGCCAGTTTGAATTTACAAGAGCCCCGTTTGGTTTGTCAATATGTCCTCAATATTTTATGAGATTTGTGTCTATTATCTTCCGTGAAATGATTGCCAAGGGTATTGTTATGATTTTTATCGACGATATTCTGATTCCAGCAAAAGATGGGAACGAAGCAGTAGAACGGCTAAGACTTGTACTCAAAACTGCATCTGAGTATGGTCTCCAGATCAATTGGAAGAAAGCTAGCTTTATACAGAGAAGCATTACTTATCTTGGACACGTGGTGGAGGACGGCAGAGTAAGACCATCTCCGGAGAAGACGGAAGCAGTGATGAAGTTCCCAGAGCCGAAATCAGTTAAGCAATTGCATAGTTTTATTGGTTAAGCCTCATATTTTTTCCGGAGGCCCCTTCCCCCCCCCCCCGCTCCTCCCAATTCCTATTCCTTCCTTAAACCTATTCCTCCCTTAAAGGCCGGCAACGCGTCTGCGATTCCTCTGGTTTTGCGGGTGTCCATGGGCGGCGGTGATTACTCTCCATCAGGTGACCCGCCTGCTCGTTTGCCTCCCTCTTATATAAAAAAAAAAAAAAATATTTTAGAAAATATATTCCAAATTTTGCACATATTTCAAGCCCTTTAACAGATTTACTAAAGAAAGATAAAGATTTTGAATTTGATATTACTGAAAGAAATGCTTTTAATACTTTAAAAGAAAAATTGGCAAGCGATCCAGTATTAAAGATATTCAATCCCAAGTTCCATACAGAGTTGCACACAGATGCATCAATGCTGGCTTATTCCGCTATACTTATGCAAAAATGTGCCGAAGATGACCGATCACCAAGCAGAGAAGAAGTACACAAGCTATGAATTAGAAGCTCTTGCTATCATCGAAGGAGTCAAGAAATTTAGGCATTACCTATATGGAATTCATTTCAAAATTATTACTGACTGTCGGGCTTTTTAGCTAACTTTGCAAAAAAAAGATTTATGTACGAGAGTTGCACGATGGTCTCCTCTGTTGCAGGAATTTGATTATGTCATTCAACATCGGCCGGGCTATAGAATGGCTCACACCGATGCTTTGAGCAGGAACCCATATGTAGCAGTGGTATCAATTCATGATAACATCCAAAAAGCACAGCAGGCTGATGAAGGTTTAAAGGCAATTATGAAAATGGTCGAAGATGGGTCATATGATGATTATTTTTTGCATAATGGTTTATTGTATAAAGGACATGAAAGACTCCTGGTGATTCCGAGAAGTATGGAAACTGAAATAATACGAAAAGCACATTCAAATGGCCATTTTTCCAAGAAAAAGACAACTGAGCTCATAAATAAAGATAACTTTATAAAAAACGTAACTAAGAAAGTTGAAGATTTCATACTAAGTTGTATACCATGCCTTCTGGCTTGCAGGAAAGAAGGAAGGCAAGAAGGATTTTTGCATGTGATAGACAAAGGAGAGGTGCCACTGCATACTATTCATTTGGACCACATCGGCCCCAAGATGGAGACTAAGAAGCAGTACAACTACATACTCACCATAGTAGACGCCTTTACGAAGTTTGTCTGGATATTCCCTACAAGAAGTACAACGAGCAAAGAGGTAATAGATAAGCTGAATTTTCATCAACAGAATTTTGGCAACCCCAGTCGCATAATAACAGACAGAGGCACGGCCTTTACAAGCACAGATTTTAAAGAGTACTGTAAAGAGGAAGGAATCCAGCATGTTGCTATAACCACTGGTGTTCCAAGAGGCAACGGTCAGGTGGAAAGGATACATAGAACCATAATCTCTGTCTTAACGAAGTTGTGCATTGAAAATCCCGCGCTGTGGTATAGGCATGTGAGTAGACTGCAAAGATCTTTAAATAGTACTTATCAAAGAAGCACCAGCATGACGCCATTCGAACTTATGGTGGGCGTAAAGATGAGGTGGAAATTTATAAATTGCTGTTGCAGGAGGAAAGAGATAGCTTTATGGAAGAGCGAGACCAGCTCAGACAGAAAGCTAAGGAAAGCATTATAAAAGTACAAGAAGAAAACAGTAGGAATTACAACAAAAAGAGAAAGGAGGCTATAGAGTACAAAGAAGGTGTCGTTGTAGCTATCAAACGCACTCAGTTTGGTTCAGGTTTAAAGTTAAAACCCAAGTTTTTAGGTCCCTATCGGGTGACGAAAGTCAAGAGAAATCACAGGTATGAAGTGGAGAAAATTGACTCATCTACTGAAGGCTCTAATAAGACCTCAACCTCTGCAGATCTCATGAAACCCTGGCCGAATAACCTTCATGAAGAATAACTTGGTAAGTATGAATAAGAATGTATGCTTTATATGTGATTGTGTGATGAATGCTAGAAGTAAAGGTTTAATATATTATCATTGTTTTAAGTTTTGAGTTTGATTTGTTTATGTTTTCATTGATTGTATTCTATTAAGATACATGTGTATTGTTATTTTATTTTGTTTTAGATTGTTTTCAAAATGGTTTTGGGTCAAACTGTTAATAATTAAGTGATTTCTTTAATTTTTTTAGTTTAATATTATAGTGTATGATCTGAGGGCAGACATACATCAGGATGGCCGAATGTGGGAATGAATGTTTTAGAACGTTAGTAAGATGCATGACTGACTGATGTTGAACGAGTGTGTGCGAGAGAGAGGGGTGTATGTGAGAGAAGGAAAAAAGATAGATGGACGACGTAATTGAACGGTGTGCGCGTGCTCCGCATTTTGAATAGACTATAATAACGTGTACGTGTCTCAAAACAAAATACAAGCCTCCGACAACATTTCTGCTTTTCTCTTCTCGATCCCCAACGCTACATCTATAAAGTTGATTTCTATAACTCCCCACTTCCAATTCTATCAAAATTCCTTACGGTCAACTGCTAACAGCAAAAATTGGTTGTAGTTCATTAAATATGCATCGTTCTGCTCTAGCTATTTAGGGCAAACGTTATAGTGAAGCTGATTTAGTTGTTCGATTTTTTTTAAAGGTATTTACAGGACTAAACCTAGTCATCCGAAACATTCGGAGACGTGAGATCCAAAGATTGTAATCGATCACCTCAGTAATTTATATCCAAATGATCAACTTGCTCTGGAGTTTATTACTAAAAAATTTACTCTGCTCGCATTGTCAACCGCACAACGAGTACAGACGTTATCTTCGAATTTCTAATTTAAAAATAAATAATAACTATGTCGAAACCATTGTGGATGATTTAATTAAAACATCTGCTCCAGGGCGACGACCGCCTTGTTTATTTATACCATTTTTTCTAAATAAGATTGAGATCTGCCCTGCAAAAACATTACTGTCCTACTTAGATATGACTAAAGTTTACAGAGATAAACCTAGAACGGAAAGGTTATTGCTCACCTGAAGCCTATTCATAATGCAACTAGTTCTACATTAAGTCGTTAGTTTAAAAACACCCTATTTAACAGCGGTATTGACACTTCTTCATTCTCAGCACACACGTGTAAGACACGCGTCCACGTCCACCTTGGCAGCAAACAGAAAAGGCCTTTCAATAACTGCAGGATGGACTGGTAATTCTCTGGCGGTTGCACGGTTTTACAATCGACCCCTTACCATTGAGAATGACGATAATGCCTTTGCAGCGGTTATTTACATTGATTAATTTCTAGCTTATCATTCATTATAATATATTATACTGGTTTGTACTAATATGGTACCTAATTATATTTAATCGGTTATACTCGTAAATATACCGATACCTTTGGGTTCATTTGGCGTATAAACCATTTTGGCCAAATTGAGTTATATATACCATTTTTCTCAGATTTTTTTTTCTATCGATCTGTTTATACGAAATAAAGAAATTCGCGAAAAAAATGTTTATACGACCCGGAAAATTTTGATTATAACGTCTTACAAAAGGCAAATTATCAATGTAAAAGCCGAATGATTATTTTTTGTAGTATTGTTATGATGTAATGACCATAATTTATATCACTCCGGGCGTACAATTCGTCGTTAATCGTATATGGTTTTTACGCCATAACATGTTAAACGTATTACGTATATATCGTTTAAATTAGACGTTGTAAATCCAAATGTTCATTATCGTATTGATGTAAAAACCATGTTCATTGCAAGAAGCACTTTGAATGAAAGAGGTATAAAAAAATATACTGTTTTATTGTGACTCTTGTCGGGTCAGAATAAAAATAGGACTGTCTTAACTGTTCTCAACTACTGAAGTCAACGTATCTAGAGGTGATTCAGATAAATTACCTTTTGCCTGGCACACATACATGCCCGTGGACTCCGTTCACGCAATTATTGAACGTGAAGTTAAAAAAATCATTGTCTGCAATTAAACACAATGGCCGTCTTACATCGAGGCTGAAAGAAAAAACCCTAAGCCTTATCATGTAAATGTAATGGAGTATTCGGATTTTCTTAATTGGAATGAAATAAATGCTGAAATGTTTACAAATGAAACGTCTAAAAACCTAAAATTTCAAAACATCAGATCTGTTACCTTAAAGATCCCCATGAGATTTACATAAAATATTCCATGAAAGAAGATACGCCCACTGATAAGGTTAAATTGTTTCAACAATCTGGCAATAACGGCAAAGGTAAAGGTAGAGGTAAAGAAAAATCGAGAAGAAGATAGTACCTGAACAAAGTGTAAGCAAAAGTTCATATGAAAAGGTTATGAATTATGTCTTCGAGTGCACTTTATAAAAAAAAATTGCAAATATCAGATGTAAAATATAGATATTTAAAACGTCTTTGTGACAATTGCATTATCCCAAAAAGATACCACCATGATTATTTGGACTTATCCCATGGAAATGTTGCTGACCATCTTACGTTAACCGATGAAGAAGATGAGAAATAGCTGATTGCATAAAAATAAATAATTACTGTAATATCTTATTAAAAACTAATTGATTTGATTGTGTGTACACTTGGAAAAAGCGATTTAGTCAGTCTCAGGACATTTTAATCGGATAAGACGTGATCAAAATGATCTAAAACTGACTAAATTGCTTTTTTCAGGTGTAGAATTTTTTGGACTAATTTTAGTAAACGAAAACATTCGAATACTTATAAAAAATAACGGTTCGCATTAACGTAATTTCATTTAACATTCGTTCGCAAATTATTCTTTAATTAAAATATACTACCTATGTTCCTTTAAATTATTGTATTCTGAATAACTCAAGTAAAAATGCGTGTAAGTCAATATGCGTGTAAGTCAAAATGCGTGTATGTCAATATGCGTGTAAGTAAAAATGCGTGTAAGTCAATAAGCGTGTAAGTCAAAATGCGTGTATGTCAATATGCGTGTAAGTAAAAATGCGTGTAAGTCAAAATGCGTGTATGTCGTTAAGCGTGTACGTAATTAGTCATTATGCGAATAACCCAAATATACTACCTATGTTGCTTTAAATTATTGTACTTATTCTGAATAACTCAAATTTCTTTGCGGTGAATTTCAATATTTTTGTGTTCATAATATAAAAATACAATGTTATTATAATGCTATTAGGTTGAGTAATGTCTAATTACTTTAATTAACGAGAAGTTTGAATTATTAAGTTTAATATTGACTTTTGTTTTAGTTTATCTAACAATGTTGATTTTTTTTAAATTTAATTTTCAATTTGAGATGTAATTTTTTGTTAAATTGTTTTAACAGTCAGTATGCCATTATCATAAGAATAAATATTGATTTCGTATTCAGGTAGTTTTATTTTATTTGAATCGATCATAATTTAGGCATGAGGCTTATTATAATTAAGTTCTTATATATTTTGGGAATAAGAGGATTGTTTTGAATAGTTAGAATTCAATTGTTTTATATTATTATAACTGGCTTTTAATACAAAAAAATCTACATCTATGGGTTTTTACGTCAGTAAATGTGATTTAAAATGTATCAGTTTGATATAACGACGTACACAGTTAATTTTAGGTAAATTTTCGTAGGTTGTATAAACCATAAACTATTTTTTTTGACGTAAATCCAAGGCTAACTTCGAAACTAAAGACGATAGATATGTTTTGATGATTTAGCCTTCTTCATTCCCTAATTCTAAGAATCTTACCTTTTTGTCATTTTTTTATAACTTGAAAAACAAAAAAGTTACGATTTTTTATTAAAAAAAAAAAACTGTTTTTCTGCTCTCCCGAAAAGTCGGGTTTTGGTTTATACGCCAAATGAACCCAAAGGTATCGATACAATTATAATTGTTGAATTAAATCATGTAGGTACTTAAATTATTTAGCAAAATTTGTGTTCTAAACATCTACCTGGTGAATATAAATCTCGAGGATGCAACGTCGAAGTACAATTGATGGTTAAACAAACTTACCTGAAGTGAAGTTTGACCGTAATTGTACAAGACGTTGCATCCGAAGAGATTTATATAAAGATCCCTTCCCTTACATGCTGGCCCCGTATAAATTAATTTTGCAAAAAAGCTCTAAAAGTAAATGACGATGACAGCGCGGGTGACAAACTCGTGCACTCAGTTGGTATTCACTAAATGGCGCCTGTGTCTATACTATGGGTAACGTTTTATGTTTTTTTAATAAAATTTCTTTTAGATAGCTCTTAATATGTGTTGGATGCCTGGTACATTGAAGAGTGGACTACCTGGTGAATATAAATCTCTTCGGATGCAACGTCTCGTACAATTACGGTCAAACTTCACTTCAGGTAAGTTTGTTTAACCATCAATTGCTTTTTATTGTCTCGTAGATGATGTGAAAAGTAAAGTATTCTCCTCGGGGATAAAGGTGCCTTCGCCTTGGGCGACCTTGAATCCCACGCTGCACTCAGGATTCTTGTCTTAACTCCCTCGCTATGCTCGGGAGTTAACTCTAAACACCCTCGCTGCGCTCGGGAGTTAACGCTAGAATCCTTCGTTTTGCTCAGGATTCAATACGGGGCGCCCGCTACATAAGACACTGCTTTACAGTGGCGAAGCGTGAAATATTGAGAGAGGTAAGCCGGAGCAAAAAAAAATGCTTACCTACTCCGAGCGCGGGCACGCAGTCTTGAGTCCTTACCGAAAATCTGTGATTGGCATCCTGGCTTCAGTCTTGTATAGGCAGATGTATCTTCAGTCCACTTTTACTATACGTGTAAGCACTGAGATATTGAAACAGTGTCTTGCAAGCATAATAGAAGTGGCTTTGATAAAAGCCGTTTGTGGTGAAATGATGATATGATGTAAATTAAACAAAACTTAATCGACTAAGTACTAATAATACTACTTATACTCTAAAGCAATTCGTCTATTCTTTCTTACAAAGTGCGCTAAGACATTATCATAAAAGCCGGGAAGAATCTAAAGCTATTAATGCCGACATCTTACAATTCTACCGATTACTTTGCAAATCTACGTACTCTAAATACGTAATTTCAACTTATTACAATATCTACTTACCGCAAATACCTAATTACAACGTACGTCTTCGTAACTACTTTCTACACACAACACAAATAAACAAAGTCCAACTACAATACTAATCATTCTAATTGGTGAAACTAACTAATAAATTCAAATACTAATAAAACACAGTCATGCATTCAATGATGAATTGCAATTACGTCAAATTATCTGTCAACAGAACACAAACCGAAAACGTTATTCCTCCGTCCCGCTCACTCGTACGCAAATTGTATAACTGTCTCTATCAAGTAACTCGGATAAAGACGGCTTACCGGCTGCTAATACGCGGGTGGGTTTTTTGACCTTTATGTGACGTCATGACGTTTATTTTGTACAGAAGTTTAACTGCCTAGAAGCCGATCGCGCCTGCGGCTTATTTTAAAGCAATATGTTGTTATAAAGCAAATTTTGTTGATTTAATGTCCATAGTGTAGGCAATTTGTAATGTTTCTTTTATATAATTACTTTTTTAATTACTGATTGTGCCATTTCTCAATTCAAGTAGAGAGTGGTTGTGTTCTAAACTTCTGAAGGGAAGCCGGTGGGAATCGAGTTGTATGGAACCTTCGTCACTGCTGCTTTATCCCCTTGGTGCATAATCTACTATTCTATTCTATTCTGTAACACTTTTGAGGTAAATCGACAAATTTGCAAAAAGCTCAACTGTTTATGTCCTAATGACTTCGATCAATTGTTGATCGAAGCCTGATGATTACTTATACCATGGCATAAAAACTACTTGCCGAAGCTGGCTGGATTTGGAGGGCATCTTTTTTCTTCTGACGTGTCCAGTGTGCGTCTTCATTTCTTGAATTTTCTTTTGTCAATAAAACTTCTGCTGAAAACTTCGATCAACTATACAAAAATGTTTATCGAAGGCTGAAAATATCAAGCGGGTGACGTTCACCGCAAAACTATTTATTCTTCTTCTTTATTATCGTGCGTGTGACGTTCACCGCAAAACTATACTTACTTACTTATATTTACTTTTGTACATACCAAACCAAGAATTGCAGAACAAGCCACAGATCGCGTTTCCTCAGAAAGTTGGTCGAGGTAAGTGTTTTTAGTTACCATAAATGGTAACTAAAAACATATATAGCAATAATATTATTATTGACGGACGGACAAGTATAAAATAAAAAAATAGCTAAAGTTAGGTAAACGGCTTTATTTAAAAGAAACATAGCGATGATGTAGATGATTTACTGAAAGCTTTGATTATATACAATATGTCTAGATAGAGCCTGGCCGTAAAAAAACGTAGAAAAGTTTATAGGCCAAAATTGGCCCATCGCGCAATCCTGGCGGTCAGTGTCATTGTGCCGTCAAGCAGTGTTTACCTCTCGCATTTCGGTAAAATTGTTCGCAAAATGACCGTTTGCTCAGTGAAATTCTGTCGAAACTACAAATAAAATTTTTTTTCGAAAAGGAAAGTCACGTTTAATCTGTAAGTATCGATAAATTTTAATGAAAATTTAAAGTTTAACAATAATAACGGCCATGTATGCGTAGTGTTGCTGGTATCAAAATGTAGAATTCCCATTGTTAGAGGCAGAATATAAAAGGAGGTTTAAATATAATAAGTATGATAAAAAATACTAGTCTTGTAAGTTAGTATTTATGGTCTTGTTGTAAATAAAGTAAATACCATAGATGAATAAATAGCCTCGCTGCCCTCGTCTAGATATTGCGCTACCTATAGACCACAGCTCCGTAAATGCGGCAACTCATTATTGTAGTGTGTTTATGACAATATGCAAGGATGCTAGTGTGCGTGAAAAATTTGTTGCCAGCTGCTCAACTGTTACATAATACATATTTTTGCTGTAATGTATTAGTTAAGTTGCTGGTTATAAATGTAGCTCAGAAAATATTTAAAAATTATCAATTAAAAGCGAATATGTATCCATATAATTTTATATACTATTATGTAGGTTAGACGTTAGTTTTATTCTGTAGAAAAATGGTAGGTATGTATAGCAATGATTAGACCTCATTTTTTTTTGAGGTTTTTTTTATTACTACCAACCCCTTTCTTCCCTTGGGTATCGTAAAAGGCGACTAACGGACTAAAGACTGCACATACATCCAACAGCATAGAGCGGCGATGGGCTCATCGAAATAATACTACCAACCCCTCTCTTCCCTTCAGTATCGTAAGAGGCGACTAACAGACTAAAGACTGCACATACATCCAACAGCATAGAGCAACTATGGGCTCATTAAAATAATACTACCAACCCCTCACGCTGTTGCATAGAGCGACGATGGGCTCAATAAAATAATACTCCCAACCCCTCTCTTCTCTTCAGTGTGGTAAAAGGCGACTAATGGACTAAAGACTGCACATACATCCAACAGCATAGAGCAACGATGGGCTCATCAAAATAATACTACCAACCCCTCTCAAGGGAATAGAGATTCCCTTGGGTGTCGTAAAAGCGACTAACGGGCTAAAGGCTCACCATCTAAGCACATGTGCAGACTGTGCAGTTGTTTCTTGATGAAGCGTGGACTGTGTGGGCGTAGTCTGTGTTGTCTATAGATTCAAATGATTACTAATTTTACCATAAACTTTAATAGTAACTCTCTCAAAAAAGTTGTTGATTTATGTAAACAGTAATAAGTCGAGTCTTTATTCATGATTATTCTACCTAAGACTAAATACTTTTCGTTTTTGTAGGCTCATTGTCATGTGACGGACAAAAATTTAAAAAAAAACTTTTTCCCCTAGGGCTAGAAAAGCTATTTTAGCCTCGTTTTACAACGCTACAATGACGGTCTTTTTGAGCAAGAGGAGTAAAAATATTATTTCAAACATTGTCTATGATTTTTTTCAAAACGAATACGTCCGTGATTTGCCGGTGGCGGCACTGACACTGAGAGCATCATCACTGACAAGTGGGGATGCGTTCATAGAGAATGTATGAAAAACACTGTGCCGGTACTGTGTCGGAACTGTGGCTTCACTAATACGTGTGAAGCAAACTTTATTTAACCTATAATATTACCCGAATCATAAGTTATACACCTGTTCTCAGTTTCATTAAATTCCGTCCAGCGGTTTTTGTGTGATGCGCGTCAAACAAACAGACAGACAAAATTCCAAAAATGATTCTAATGTTCACGTATCCTTCATCCCCTAGATTATGTTTTTGGCAAATATTTTCTATTTAAGTACAGACACGAAAAGTTTACATTTCAGAAACATAGGTCAAAATGAAATAAAAATGCTTTTCCATACTGAGTCAATCAGCTGATTGCGCATTTTGTATAGGGAAAAATAATAAATTTTCGACCCATGTTCCGCGTGGAAAGTTGTTCAGTTTCATCGGTAGAATCCCCTTGATATAGTGTCAGCTAACATTTTTACACCTTATCACAAATATAAGGAAACATGAAATAACATAGAACTAGATTAAGTAGAGTTAGTTACTATATATTAACAAAGTTACTATATAGTAACTTTGTTAGACAAATGAAATAGGTTACCTTTAAAATAAAAGACAATAATAATTAATTCACTTATTAAAAATCTCAACCACGGGGACTTTATTCTTGTATAAGCGGTAACACTGAATGGCGTTTATTGTTCATATTATTTTATGATGAAATTTCGAAATTATACGATACTTACTGATGGTATGTGATCCCAGTGTCCTTCTTATTTTTAGAAGTATTATATTTACACAGTTTTACTACGCAAACTGGCATTTTAGTTTGAAATAAGCTTATAATTTAATAAAACATTCGGGACGTACACGTCACCTAAAGCTATCAGTGTGACTGGCTCGGGTACGCCGATTTCGGCGTAGTATTTGTTGCCGCATTTTACAAGTACGATGGAGGTATATAGTCATACCAATCATTAATCTAAGGTAAATACATTAAATATAATTATTATTCTAACGCTTTCAAAGTTTTTTTTTAAACTGATGTCTGATTTAAAATAGCGTGATTAAATGTTACGGTTCATATTCGATGCCTAATGTTTGTAAACATATTACTGTCATTTGTCCAAATGTCTAGTTTCACTAGGATATTTACTGTTTTTTAAAAGAAAGACGCAATAGTTAACTGTTTTCTTGTGAATTTGGCTGGATTATAGGTTCCGTTCTAAAACAAGAAAAAATATAATACCTACTGTAATATTTTATAATACTATTATTATCAATTGTTATTGTGGTATGGTATCGTATCGATATTCGAAACGAATAAAAAAATTATTATGTTTGAAATGGAATGTACGTAAGTATTTATGTAAGAAGAGTGTGTTTAAGTATATGTATGTAGGGGATGGTAGTATGTATGCTTCAGAGCTCGATGGCGCATCGGCTAGCACGTTCGGTTTGCGATCTTGCCCGCTAAGCAACTTTCGCAATGCCGGGTCACTAGATGGGTGACCAAATTTAAAACATCTCGAGCTCCTCCGTGCTTCGAAATGCACGTTAAGCCGTTGGTCCCGTTTGTTGTCGTAAGATGACAGTTGTTAAAACCCACCAACAAGCATTGGGCCAGCGTGGTGGGTTATGGGCCAATATTCCCACGTGCTATCTCCACGTGTGAAGCCTGCGCCTAGCAGTGGGACGTTTATAGGCTAATAATGATGACGATGTTTGAGAAAGTGCGTGTGTATGTTTGTGCCCCTAAAAGGTCAATATTTCTCGTCTCATGTAGGTAAACTATTGGACACGGATATCGATGAGCAGTTATTACATTATGTAACCTTTAAAACTGTTCGACCACATAGCAAACATTTTAATTTTCAGATTTCCAACTGATCCGGTAGAAAGAAGTTCAGGTTTCAACATAATAAGAAATTAGAGAACATGAAAAATGATGTAACATCCAAACGAAAGTTATTTAAGAAACAAATACAAAGAGAACGCCATTCATTGTTTTGATTTTAATTTAAAATGTTTAAACTTCTAATTAAAAAAATCAACTTTGATTAAATATTAAATGTAAATCATCCTGCCTGTTGCTTCTATTTCGTCCTTATTACAATCATATCACACACAGGCTTCCATTAGCGCATTAATTTATTGTACTCGCCCTCGCCTTCAATTATCCATTTTTTCTAAACACACCAGCTTCTTTTATGCGTTATACCTACATATACGATAGACATACCTAATTTAAAAAGTTATGTTACGTTATGAATCATTTTAAAATTATATTGTGCTTCAATATTTTTCCCTACTTTATCGGAAATTAGGCATTCGCTGGCAACCATTCGCGCTAGTGTCAGATATGCGGCTGTCACGCACACTTCAAATTCAATACAAAAACAGGGTGGATTTTGAGAAGCGTTTGTACCGCGATGCTCCGTCTAGACATGTATATAGTCAAAGACTGAAAGCTACAAAATAATTAAAAAGTTCCTAGGCACAGCCATCACACCAATCTCCTCATCATTCTAGGGCATGATTGATCAGACGAAAAATAAAATCGTGGGGCGCGTGAAATTTCTGTCAACAGCCAACCCTACATATCATTATAAATGCTGATTACACATTTATACAGGTTAAGCTACTCCCCACGATTTTATTTTTCCTATAGTGTGATGACTGGTTCCTAGAACCTTTCAAATTATTTTGTAGCTTTTAGTAATCATCATTATCTTTCTTTTCAATAAAACCGTTTTACTTTATAATTTTTATTACATTTTTTTTAAAGTTTTTTTAAATGTTGTACTGTAATTACTACTAGTCAAGCCCTTTCATTTGACACCCATATTGAGGTGGTTAAACAAGAAAATGTAATCCACCAATTTGTGGCGGCGGCCATTTTGGATTTACAATGATACTAAAATACATAATTGTATATGTAGAGGTGTATACCAAATTTCAGATCAATCGGTCAACAGGAAGGGAAATTTTAAGTACTTACCTACTAAATAAAAAGGTCTCCGAGTCGCGATAAAGTGACAAGTGGAGCGACTATTGTGTACACACAATTGTCCCCGTGACAGCATAGGTACATGCTGTCACGGGGACGGTTGACACTCTGAACAATATGTTCTGATCATCACAATTGACGGCCGATCGGCTGGCTTACCTTTGTGTAAGGGTGTGCCGTTTACATTTTAAAACTAGATTACTTTATGCGCTTCACTTGTTAGTATTGCGGCTTTTACCCGTCCGTGATTATAGGTAGTTGCCAAGACGGTTAACGATACCGAAGGCATCGTTTAAGTTTTCAATAGCTTAATTACAACACCTTATATAAAACTCTTGAAATTCTTCCCGTTTCTATTTTGCTGCCACAACAACTCTCAGGGCCAACTCTACTGCAGCACCTGCGCTAGGGTGAAGTTAATGACCCGATCCGAAGCAGGCGAGTCGATAGAAGGAGGCGGCAGTTTGCCCACCTTCCACCCCATTGGCGGGCCGTCGTCGGGTGGAATTTGGAGTATACTGTCCGTGGTCCCGAACCACCCTGACGACAAGTGATTGGATGGTACAAGGAGTTTTAGTGAGTGGGCCCCCTTTCACCCGAGTTCCTGCCTAGGCCTTCGGAACTGGGAAACGGGCGATAGTGAGAGTTTCGCCATATAACCAGCAGGTTTCCCCAGGCCCGCTGTGTATCCGTAAATAGGATTTCTCCATGAATTAAAAAAAAGGGTGTAGTTAATTAGGTTAGGTTATTTATTTGCATGTCACATAACAAGATGGTATATTAAGGTATAAAGTTGGTTGAAATGTAGGTACCTACTATAAACATGTGGCACCCACCCTGCAAGAGCACCCCAAAGTGTGGAGCACTACAACTGATTCCTTAACTATAAAATTATTAAGCATTAAAATTAATATAAAACAAAACCTAGAAACTTAAATATTTATCAACCAATCTACATATATTACTTATCTAACTTATACCTAATTATTCTTTTTTGTATTGAGAACATGTGCAGTCGCTTATTGGTAAAAAGACTATAGTAGAGGACTGTGTTTGCTGTCCTCATTGCCTAGGCTCTGACTAACCCCTCGGGGATAATAGTCGTGATTATTATCTATAATATGTATAATTATTATTTTAACAAAAGGGTATGTTACGATATCATTAAATATTAGTATGGCACACAGCTAAGTAATTGAATATTTAAGTGGGTACTTATTATAGGCCTCTATATAATATTTGTTATGTTTAAGATGATTTAATTATTTGACACTATAATATAAGGTGGGTGGACCACGGAAGGCCACTGTAACGAATAAACAATTTTAATAAGTTTATTGACTGGATAAATTAAACAAACAAATTATTAAGTAAAACTTTGTTTTATAACCAATAAATTACTTTTTTTTAAATTGTAGTGTGTGTGAATAATAAACTTAGTTTTATTAAGCTCTTCCAAACGGGCTTGCAAGGAACAGGGCTCCATACAAGGCCAACATTATAAATCAGTCGTTCAACTTAAAACTAGAGTTGTAGAGTAATATTCGCTTTTACTAAAACTACATGAAAAGTTCTTTCATTTAAACGAAACATTAAATGCTTATTATATTATAATCATCTAAGTATAAAAAAGTGAACGAATATTCCTTGAAGACCATGGTAGAACTAAGAATAGATTAATGGAAAGATTAAAAAATGATAGTAATAAGTATTAAGTATATCGATATCAAATGAGTTGCCATAGCGTTTTAGAATGAAATTATAAAAATTCACCTTTATTGGCCTTCATGGGTCCGTTCTTAGTAAGCTGCGAAGGCCAAACAAACTTATCAACTATGACAAGCTTTTTTATTTTTATCTACTCTTTTTTTTATTAACTTCAGTTAAAATTTTTAATTTTAACTGAAATCGAAGTAAAAATCTTTTTTTTCTTTAGTAACTACCTTATTAAATACTTATGTATATGACAGTTCACAGTAAAAAAATATATTAATGAGTTATTTACTGAGAAACATACGTTTTTATTAATGCGGTTGATTTTTATAAAGTTGTTTTCATCGTTATTTTATAGATAGGCTGAATAACATTGTGAGATAAAAACCAAAATCTATTTATTTAACACATTGCCGGTGGACCAGCAGGTACTCTATACAAATACTTAGGAATTTTATACATTACCTAGGTAAAGTATGTAATGGACAATAACATGCTTAATATTTCATAAATTTCCTGGACGCCCCAGGTATTCTATACATTGCCAAGGTATTGTATAGAATACCTGAATTATACAGATTGTCGGTAACATATACTTATATTATAAGCTCAATTTCTGCTTCATGAATTACTTATATAAGTTTGTTGATTTATATAAAAACATATCTTGTAAACCAGGCAGTTCTTTAATTATGAACTAGAATATTATTTCTATGATTAACAACAACTTTGGAGGCACAACCATTTTTCAGAGGGAGCCAAGTTCCCGAATAAAATAGACTTTCTCCTTTGTCACGGTCACGGACAAGTGAAGTAAGAAAGACTCCGCGCCGCGAAATTACAAGTGAAGCAACCTTTATGCTGGTGTGTGCTGTCACGGGGATGGTTGACATCACAATGACCGCCGATAGTCTTACCCTTTTGTCGTTACACAAGGGTAAGACTATCGGCACAGCTTCTAATACTGTGGTAACGGTAACAAGCCGTGTGAAGCGCGCTTCCACCTTCGGCCTTATCGTCACTCACCATCAGGTGAGATGAAGGCCAAGCCGCTTACCAGTTTTAAAATAAATAATAAAAAACGGTAATTTAAAAAAACTAAAAAGCTCGACTGCGTTTCTGTGTAATTTGGAAATGAAAAAATCCTAAAACAAGAAAGTTATCATCGATTGCACTTAACTTAAGAATCGACAAAGTTGCAAAGAAAAATTGTAGCAGCCGTGACCCGTTCTTTCTTGTTTCGAGATTCTTGTTTTAGGGTTTTTTCATTTCCAAATTATTTCGCAGTCGGGTTTTTAGTTTTTTAAATCACTTTCTTATTTATCACTTATTTTTTCTTTTTTTTTTAGTTTTATTATTGAATGAGTAATTTTTATAGTAACATTAGTAACCTATATACACATGACACACAAATACTTTTAAGGTAAACTCCATCGAGCCGTGCCAAACATTTGAATTTGGGGCCAAAAATCCGCCATTTTGTTTTTATTTTTATTTTGATATACCCGGTGACACCGGGTAATCCCACAGTAAATACGAATCTAACGACATCTCTCAAGCTACAATCCATCGAGCCGTTCAGGGGGGTTACTCTCAAACGCAAATTTAATTCTAATACAATTCCAATGCGATTAATATGTATCGATATTGGGTTAAGATAATTTTAATAATTTCCGATAATTCCGGAACGCCATCTCGATAATAATTTGTTCAATCAATTTTCACGCAATTTAATTCCGTTTTTCATTCCGTTTCACGCAATTTAATTTATTGTCGCTTACAAAAGTGCCATTTGACATTTTTTAGATTTGTGATTGGAAATTGATTCATGCAATTCTGTTTCAAGAGTAGCCTACCAGGCCGCAGAGCGTGCCAAACAATTATACCTACAATCATACAAACTTACATACCTACTTTCGAAAAACATAACCCGCCTTCTGGCGCAGTCGGGTAAAAGGAGGGTGTGCGTATTTACATAGCCAGTATGGCTTAGTACATCGCATCAATTTAATAGTAAGTGACGCGGAGTCCTTCTTTTTTTACTCGTCTGTTATCATGGGGAATGGGGTGTCACGTGGATGAAGTCTCGTGCGAGCCGCTAGTATTGGACCTATATTATATCTTTATTTATGTTACTGAGCCGTAATACGAGCATACGGCCCACCTGATGGTTCTTGACGGTGTCTCTGCTCAGTAATTTTACTAGATCCGATACCCTGCAAACCAGAACCCAGCAATGTAAAACTATGCTGCTTGCTGGCAGAAAAAGCTATTAGACGCTATCCAGTCGGCGTGTGAGCAAAACCCCATCACGCACCTAAGTGTAAAAGTGCACATACTTATGATACTTGAAAGTGGTTTTATTAAGACACGCCGAGATGGTCTTCAGCATCTTCACTTTGGCGCCGTAGAACGCTTGCCCGTACTCGAACTCGCTGACCAAATCATAGCAATCCTTGGCTGCGTCGTCGTCAGGATGATCTTTAAGATAACACCTGGAATAATTTTCATTATAAGTCATCATTAGCCTATCAATGGGAACCCATCACTTTATCACAATTGATTACATCGAAAATAATTTCCATAACTTTATTCACAGAAGTTTTAATTCAATATTGAACAATTCCGCGAATCTCGGCATGCGCTATGATTGTAAATGCTTCTTAATCTTTACACAGTGATAAATATCGTTCGTCTATATCAACATCATCTTATATATCATAATTGTATGGGACTTCAGTAAATATCGTAACATTACAAATATTATGTTGTAGCTAAGGTATTATTAATATAGAACTTTTATCTTTATCTCACAATGCATCATTTGATGAAACGTTACTACGATAACAAGTTTTTCGATGATACAATAAACGTGTGTTAAAACAATAAACATTTATTTTATGAAATTTATTTCACCGAAAAGTATTCGACGATTTTTAATATCTTTTTTTTTAATAACCTTAATAACTTACATTACCGTTTCATCCAATCGAATTAGGTTTCATAAAATAAATGTTTCAAACTCGCTTTGGTTACCCGAATAACGGTCCATCGAATCAACATTGCATATTGTAGTATTTATATCGATGAAACTGTTCTTCGAAACATGATACATTTTAACGATACACACGTTTATTATATTGTTGTATGTAAACAAAGGTCAGGCCGCATATGGAATACTGCTCCCATCTTTGGGCTGGAGCACCCCAGTACCAACTCCTTCTATTTGACCGCATTCAACGCAGAGCTGCTCGAATTGTCGACGACGCACGTGGCTATTTCGGCTCAAACCACTGGCTCTTCGGAGAGACGTTATTTCTGTATATTGTACCGCATGTATCATGGGGAGTGTTGCGAGGAGTTGTTTGGCTAGATCCCTGCCGCTGATTTCTTTCACCGCACTACACGCAATCGACTGTTACTCCATCCACATCACCTTGATGGATGGCGGTCTACTATTCTGCGTTTTTCTTAAAATTTATTGCCTCGAATTACAGTGTTGTGGAACCAGCTCTCGGCGGCGGTATTCCGGATCTTCAAGAAACAAGCCTATTCCTTCCTTAAAGGCCGGCAACGCGTCTGCGATTCCTCTGGTTTAGCGGGTGTCCTGTCCATGGGCAGCGGTGATTACTTTCCATCAGGTGACCCGCCCGCTCGTTTGCCTCCTTCTTTTATAAAAAAAATCATGTCCCTTGAATATCGAACCGAGGCGGTATCTATTAAATTACTTATAGACACCAGCAGATCCACCTACCATAAAATTTGGTTTAATAAATATTTGGTTATAAAACACAGAACAATTTATACCGATCAATATCAATTGGAGAAATGTGTCCGTTTTGGGTAGGTTGATCTTACCAGAGGTGCAGGCAGATACCACATTTGCTACGATCCTGAATAGAGAAAAAGAAGTGATCCTGAACGACTTTATTTTTCTCCATTCACTTTCATCATAACATTCTTCATGCATGCTTGTTGGTTCAGGGTACCTAACTTGCCCTTCTATGAGTCTTCCTCTTCCAGTGGTTCCACACACAGCTAGAGAAAGAGGAATTATCCGCGGTTCTTCTAAGCAAACTTTGTTAAGAATTTGGTACTCACCTCAAACAGTTCAGCATGTAGTTATAACGATCCAGAAAGCAAAAACACGGTCCGTATTTAAAGAGCAATGGCGTTGACGGCGGCAGCTCAGCCAATGCCAAGTTCTCGTCCTCTTGTGATAGTTGCACACCGGAGGCAAGGCGTTCCAGACATGTCTCCGCGTGATGTTTCACAGCTGACTTTTCACGGTGTCTCAAATATAATTTTCTTGTCAATGTGGAAATTGTTACGGGCATTTGTTTGAGGATGTTAGTACTAGAGTCAGCTCTGTTATATACTTCGCTGTTGCATTCGACTGCCACTTCGCGTTTCATTTCTGTAAGAATGGACTCCAGATCGAGAGACAGTGCTAGTTTATTGATTTTCTTGCAAAGTTCTTGGATGAACCATGATCCCTTCAATTCGTTCCTACAATTAAAAATGTGGCTTAATACTTTTAATAACAGTAAATTAGTTCGCAGTACCATATACTGCGCTCGATGACTAGATTTGCTGGCGATGTAGGAAGCAAAACAGCCGTTCTCAAGTGGGACTGGGCAGGCCATATTAGCCGCGTACAACCCAAGAAATGGGCACACACACGCCGGCCTTTGGTGCTGGACGGGGGTCGTAGTCGGAGTCGACCCAGCACCGTTGGCGAGACGAATGCCTTTGTGTTGGGTAATCTCTAAAGATAGAGATGCGTGGAAGAGTTTGGGGAGGCCATTGCTCAACAGCGAGATAAAATTGGCTGAATAAGAACTAAGCGCTTTGCGTCGGCATTTATGATGCGGACGGCTAAGGAGTGGAAGTCCTTTCCTGCGAATCTGCTTCCTGACACGTACAATATCGAAATTTTCGAGGCAAGGGTGAACAGGCATTATCTAGGCAAGTATGTTACACCCTAGGCTGAATCGTCACTTACCATCAGGAGACATCGCGGTTAAATACTGCCTTTATAGTTTTTTTTTTAATACTAAGCCCTGAAAATGACCCCACTCCACCTGATGTTAAGTGGAAATGAAATCCAGGCGCGAGGACAACTGGTGCAGCGTAAGAGACGTAGCATCAGTCACCCTCACTCTACCGGAGGCGAATTAAAATTAAAGAATAGAATTACAGTAGCATGTACTAAAGACGGGTCGCCTCGCTGGTCCACTTTTGTATAGGCCCTCGCGGGTCCCCGCTTAATGTAGTTTCGGCTCTTAATGTTACTTATTTACGGTTTTTACAATATTCGCTCATCGTCACCTGCGCAGTTATTATCTTTCCATTGACCACACTGCGAACGATAATATTTAACCACGCTACGCTAGAAATCAAGCCCTGGAACAAGTGCTCTAACTTCAAACGTTAAAAAATTGTTAAACTTACTGTCATTCACACGTCACAATACCTGAAGCTGAACTTTCCAAGATATGAGCTGTGCACTACAAGCATGTTTGACTCCACGGGCAGGAAGTAATGTTTAATCTCTAGCTTGGCTGGATCGACTTTAGAGGTTCCTTCACCAGTACTCTCAGCTCCGTGAGCACTGTTCACTCTCACACCTTCATTAATGGATACGTTACTATCAAATGCACGGCAGGCCTGAGGAAAAGAGGTGGTACATTTCAATAAGTACAGTACCGAGTTAAGAAATTAGTCAGTAAAGTTATAAGTAGTTAGTAGCGTCCAAATGTAAGCAAGTGAGTCGTCATAAGTTGCCGATCCGAGAAGAAGACTAGTCGCGTCAACGGTTGTTTTACTCGACTCAAAGAGGATCTTGGCCTCCGAACGGTTGTTTTAATTTTAATTAGTATTGATTTATGTTTAAATCCAGGAAAATCGACGTTAATTGCTTATAACACCAATTTACGTGTGACAATCAGAGAAAAGTGTATATACTTGTAGAACACATTGAAAATTAAATATTAATAGAATTGAATAGACCCTATTCAATTCTATTATAACGCTTATAATGAAGAAAATGTATTGCTAGAAGAAATGAATATCAAACCACTTCATTTTTATATAAAAAATAATATATGTTTGCTTCCACTGTTTGCGATCTTATGCACTGTACTAAGCTGGCCTGTTTACACATCGGTCAATTAAGTTAGCGGGGGTGCAGGAGACGTGAGAGAGGGGGTTACTTCGCACTTGACACGCTAAATAATAGGACGGTAGCCTATTCAACTAAACTTGCTACTTAATTTGTCAAAACACGCTTTGCCGTTCAAACGACAATAGCAACTTAAGTCGCCGATGACGCAAGCTAACTCGCTACTGTACTCAGGGACTGAATAACCCAAAAATTAAGGTACCTTTATATAGCGGTATGGCGTCATACCGAAAAATAGCGGTTACCGGAATATTCCGATATCCAAATTTATATCGGTACCGTAATTTTGAGTTTTTAAATAATAAAGGTTTATTTCGGTATGAAAGAGACGGCTAACAACCGTTTCAAGCATAAGCAACTACTGGCTTTCTTATAAAGCTTTAGTTTGGATTGTTCTCGTTGTCAAAACACGTGCGCCGCGCATAGGTTTGAATTTTTTACTAAAAGACAGGATATACCCACAAAATTATTATATTTATATATATTTATATATAGATTTATAATTTATTTATGTAATAGTTTTTATATAAAAAGGCTAGGCATTATACTTACAAATTTTCTGCCAATTTATTTTAGGCTTGTTTATGTGTATTATTTGGTCAAAGTTTTTTATTTTAGACTAGGTAAAAATTTTATTAAAAGTTTTAGGTTTGTTTTAGAAATTTTTAGTGTTTTACTTTGGGCCTTTAAGTGTAGATTTTATTGTGTGTTATTATTTAGGAACAATCTGTGATAAATTTATTTAAAGGTGTTAAAGTTATTTTTTTTTTTTTTAAGATTTTATTATGAATATTAGGGTTTTAATTTTTAGTGTAGATTATTTTAATGTTATTTTAGTTATTCAATTTAGGTAATTTTAGTTTATAATAAGTTTTGATTTCAAAATATGTTCAATTTCCATAGTCTGTTTGGTTCTGCAAGCGCAGAACCATGGATTTGATTCGGGGGCACTCTTTTCCATTCGTGGCATTATGGCTGGAGTCCACTTTAGTGCCCATGCGCAGGTTGTGTGCGGTACAGTTATAACATTTGGGTCTGTCCAGTTTGTTTGGGCACTCGGTGATCTGATGTCCTGGACTAGCACAGTGGGCACATGGTTTTTCTCCGCCTTGCACTTGGACTTTGTGTGCCCGTATTGCAGGCACTGGTGGCACTGCACAAAGCGGCTGAAGTCCTCAACGTGGACCCTGCTATGGTCCACGTTGAGCCTCCCGAGAGCGAGGATGGTCTTACGCATCTCGGGAGTGACCTCCACAACCGCATTGTACAGTGCCGGGTTTCTGTTTGAAGTCAGAAAGCAGATGCGAGAGATGGCCACGTCATTTTGGGTCACAGCGACCTCCACCAATTCCTCGCGGGGGATGTCTTTCGAGACTCCCTTCAGGATTAGAAGTGGTGGTCGCTGCTTCGCCGGTTCGGCGACGAAGTTAGGGCTCTCGTGGTGACGGGCAATTGTCTCATCGCACTGCTCTCTGCGTTCAAACTCGACCCTTAGTTTTGAGTGCGTGGTCGGCAGAATTTTGATGGGGGCATATTTGTGCCTCCGGAATGATATCTCTTTCTTCCACATGGACATCACTTCCGGAGGCTTGAGGGAGGCGTCAAATGGGCTGACAATAATTGCGGGGTAGGTTTCGGGAGTTGGGGGCAACCAATTGCTCCAAAAACCACCACCTCTTATGCAAGCGTTACTGCTGGCATCCCATCACTTGTCGTCAGGGTGGTTCGGGACCACGGACAGCAGACTCCGAATTCCACCCTACGACGGCCCGCCAGTGTGGAGGACGCCCGAGATAGTTTGGGCGCCCTGCAGATTCCCATGAGTTTCATGCAATGCGGCTATGGGGTCTCCCACCCCACAGTCACGCAAGCCTCACTGCGGTGGAAGGAGGTGGGCAAAATGCCGCCTTCTCCTACCGACTCGCCTGCGTCGGATCGGGTCCGCATGGAGTTGCTCCTCGCTGACCCTCTCCGCGGCCTCCTTCTGTGAAACAACCGCTTCACTGATCAAGGCCATGGCCCTCCATGATCTGTCGCTGTCTAGCATGGCTTTTACCACGCTAGGCAGCGAGAGTGTCTCCCCCAACGACCGACATCAGACTGTGGCGCTGCGCAGCCCACGACCCGCACTCCTCAAGGGTGTGCGTTTCTGTGTCCTGCGCAGCTCCACAGCTGTGGCATTCTGACGTCGACTCCCCTCGGTGCAGGTAGTATCCAAAGCATCCATGCCCAGACAGCATCTGCTCCAAGTGGAAAGATAGAGTCCCATGTCGCCGCTGTAGCCATCTCCCCAATTCTGGTTGGATGGCTCGGCACAACCGGGAGCCGTAAGTCGATGACCGCAAATCATCGGCCCATTTGGCCAGCAGCTCTTGGTCAGCCAAATCTCGAGCCTGTTTAAGCTCTTCTTAAGTATGGTTTCTACCCTGTTCTTTAGCCTCTGCCCGCTGTCGGTACAGTTCCGCCAGCTTCACTGCCTCCAACCCCCATGGCGGGATGCCAACCAGCGCACAAGCTGCAGCATGAGACACTGTCCTGTACCCTCTGATGGCCCTCAACGCTATTATCCGCTGTGCGGCACGAAGATGTTGTTTGTTGGTAGCGTTGAGGGCAGTCGCCCATATAGGGGCCCCATAAAGGGCCATCGAGCCCACTACTCTAGCATAAAGCCGGCGAGTCAAAGCGTTCGGCCCACCAACATTCGGCATGTTGCGTCCCAAAGCGGATGCCGCACTGACGAGAAAAGGGGAGAGTTTGCGAAAGTGCTCCTCGAAGCGCCAACGCGCGTCCAGAATGAGACCCAGATACTTCATCCGGACCCTAACCCGGATCCTATGCTCGTCTATATCTAGGTGGGTTCCAGGCGGCGGTCCTCGTCGAGGCCCATGGAAAAGAAGAGCCTTAGTTTTACCGATCGCTACCTCGAGCCCCAACATATGGATTCTGTCCACCACCAGAGATGTTATGACGGTGACCAGTCTCCCTGCCTCTGCGCAATTTCCGCCCCGGGCCGTGATCAGAGTATCATCTGCATAACAGATTACATCGGCCCGTGGGCCTACCCAAACATTAAAAAAAACCTGTTTCTAAAAAAACAATAAAATGGGTTTTGAATCAATTAAACGGTTTATAGAGGTTTTTTCTTCTTTTTTAAGTACCTAAACACACCGGGACAACGCGAGCGCGCGAGTGGCAAAGCGAATAGCGACCTTCCATACGTAGACATGAATTCTATTTGCCTGAAATACCGCTCTCCCAAAGTGAGCGCGCGAGTTTTAAATCGACTTGCGAGCTAATGTCTACACACGGAAGGTCGCCATTAGCCTAATCGCCTCGCCAGCAGTAGGTACATTTCGCAGCTTTGGATTAAACTGGTTTATTTAGGTTTTTGAAGCCCTCTCATTTACATTGGAAGCGGTTTTTGTAAAAACCTTATTCAATAACCGGGATTTTTTAAACCGGTTCGAAGCCCTATCGTCACTAATTCAATTTTTAATTAGAAAATATTAATAAAGGAAAGATGGCGAGCCAGTTTAAACCTTTACATCGTTGTTCCATAATAAGTCTTAACGCGTCAAAAACGTATGCCGCATAATCGCGTTTATCGTCCGGCATAGAAAATCGCGAAGCGAATTATTTATTACATCAAGCAAATCCTCAATATAATGAAAGTTCTACTAATAAGCACTCCCTAAAAAGTAATTCTACAAAGTTTCAGTGGAATTTTCTTTATGACGCTATGTGGCGTCATACGCCATACACAAAAGAAGTAAAATTAGGGAACAAAAAGTTTGCAACCACTGAAGTTTTTTAACTGGCGCTATCTCCTAAAACGTTCAATACAGGCATAATCTACGTGTCAAATAATATAAGTTCTGTTAATTAGAACTCTCTAAATAGTCATTCTATAGAATTTCAGAGGAATTATTTATGACGCCATTTGGCGTCAAACACCATACGTAAAAGATATCAAGGAAGCTCCATGGCGTCATACGCAATGAATCGGTATGCATGGCAAATGGCAACACGTAATGATGGACTTATTATACTAGTGCAGTAAGTTGGTTTTCACAGACGAGTAGACTAATGTAAGGCTTACTATTGACATGAGTTTGTAAATACCAATTTCCGCACTAGTGTAAAAAGACGTTTACACGCGCACATTTTTTACACATTTTTGCGCGCGACACGCAACAAAAACAGGTTTTTACTTGTCGCCTCGCAAGCAAAAGCAAGTCTCACCCCTCACCCTGCGCCCCGCAACTATCAATGCAACGTTTTTCGGTACCGATATCGCATAAAGGTTAAATAACGGTAAAGCCTTACCTTTATTTTATTAAGGTACACTTATTTTTTACCGGTAACGTAACCTTATACCGTAACCGCTTTCAGTCCCTCTGTACTTATTGAAGTGTAAATCGGGCTTTACGTATGACAGTGAAATAGCGATCCCATTTCTAATTGGCTATGCATTTTATTAATTTCAATTTAGGAAGCCTTTACCAAGCAGTTGAACAGTATACATGAAAACAACCATTTAGACGCTAACTACTTATTAAAGACATCCTACGCATACTTTTTCATACCCGACCGAAGTTTCAACCAAGGACTGAATAACCAAGAAACCTGTATGAAGTCATAACGAAAAATAACGGTTACCGGAGTATTCCGATATCCTAATTTATTTCGGTACCTACCGTAATTTTGAGTATAGAAAAAAAATAAGGTTTTTTTCGGTATGACAGAGACGGCTAACAACCATTTCAAGCATAAACTTAGATTAAAACAAAAAGGGAAGATACGGTATTAGCGTCTAGTGAGTAAGCCGCCAAAATTAGGCCTAAAGGCACAATTTCACTTTAGTTACAATTTGCAGAGCGAACAGGCTACATCGCACTATTGCGCATATTCTACTGTGTGAAAAATAGAAAGACGCTACTCCGCAGTGGCGTCGGAATCGGTACTCGTACGTAAGTACTCGCGCTGACGTTGAAACTTACCGCTTTGTCTCGCTCGCTCGATTTACACTTTATGGGTGTGCGTGTGTGAGTGTTTGCGTAGGACTATATTTTGAATGACTAATCTAAGCCCGTAACGTAACCTACTACTGTAACCGCTTCTTGGTCACAGGCTGACGTAGGATGCCTTTGATAAGTAGTTGGCGTTAATCCCCGTCTAAATGTTTGTTTTTAATGGAACGCGAAACTTTAAAAGTGTATATAGTGCACATACTCGTATAGGCAATTACCTTGCCTCAATAAAGATTGTTTACCTGAATTACTAAAATTTTTGGCTTCCCCACCAAACTTGGGTTATTCGAATGCTTTAAATACTTGATGATATCTCTCTCACAATAAATCAATCCATCCGAACTGTAGAGGTCACCGTTCTCGCGACCGTGAGATAGAACAACCACCACTACGCATCCACATTCAGAGAAGTCACGACCGCAGACTGTTGGATACAGATAACGCAGCTTTTATTTTTAGAGATCGATGTATGAATACAATGATATTGTTGTTTGAAAAAAATTATTGTTAATTTTTTCAACGTTTCACTCTGGTTAACTTTTAAATGATCGAAGTATATAAAAAAGAATTATGTGAACAAGTAAACATTTCATCAATTCTTTTCTTACTTGAAAGTTTCATTTCAAATGTGAACTGAATTGATAAAAGTTTACTTGTTCACATGCCCAAATAATAAAGTATAATATTTAGACAACAAAAGCATAATAAGTATGTGTATTGTCTTTAAGTATATTATGCGATGCAACGGTGTAAGAGTAAATACGAGTACCTACTTAAAGACAATAAAAAAACACCATAAATGTTATCAATAAAATACAGTGTAAGTGGGCTTAGGCGGCAATCGGCCACAAAAATACTGAACCTTGCCCGAATTTCCCCTTTTAAAATTTAGACGTAGTCTTTTTGGGCAATGTTGCTGGGCGTGTGGCCGAGTTTACTACTCACAATATTTGATGTGGTAAATTCGGCCAAAATTCTGGTGTGCTAGAATTATGCAATATTTATTGTGAATAAAATATTTCAGTGATTTAAATTTTGATATTTGTTTAATAAATATTTACTACTGAATTAACAATTTACTATTAAGTTTTAATGATTAGTAATCAACATTTAATAAAACTATGGGGTGACGCATAACCATGTTTCATTAATCAAATCACCGTTACATAAATAATAATAACTATTAGATTTCACTATTTTGTAAAACAATAAGTAGGTTGGTTAAATCATGTTAATATTTATAAGATTAAAATCAATTTGTAATTACTACATAATTATAAATTAACGGAAGGTCTAAGTTTCTAAGGCATTATTAGTTTTAGTTTAATAATATATAGGTTAAAATAATAATAATAAATAGAACATCATAATATTATTAACATATACAAAGTGCTAATTTGTCTATGCAGTGACCTATCGATATTTCATTATCAGACAATTCACTTTAACGAAACGAAACAAAACGTAGAACTTCCATTAATTTATAATGATTTAATCATTACAAATCTACTGATTTTAATCATAAAAATATTTACATAAATTAACCAACCTATTGTTTTCAAAATACATAATCAAAATAGTGAAATCTCATAATTTAACGGTGATTTGATAAAATAATGAAACTTGGTTATGCGTCATCCCATAGTTTTATTTGATGATGATTACTAATAATTAAAATTTCATAGTGTATTGTTGATTGTTGATTCAGTTGTAAATATTTATTAAATAAATATCAAAAATTTAATCACTGAAATATTTAATTTACAATAAATATTGCATAATTCTAGCACACCAGAATTTTGGCAGAATTTACTACCTTAATTATTGTGAGTAGTAAACTCGGCCACACGCCCTAACATTGCCCGAAAAGACTACGTCTAAATTTTAAAAGGGGTAATTCGGGCAAGGTTCAGTATTTTTGTGGCCGATTTGCCGCCTAAGCCGTAAGTGACCACGACAGTTAAAAATTTTATAACGATGTAGGTACTTACATTCTATTAGTTTCTTCATTACTTGGTCCTTTTTTAGATCGTTCTTTACTTCGACTTTAAATCCAAACTTAGAGAACGTCCCATGGAGCGCTTTGACATCCTTTTCAGTCCCATACCTTGGTTTGTTTCCCTTCACTTCCTTGTGATTTAGAACGAGCATAGCGTGTTGGTAGAACTTTTCCATCTCATATGTTGTTGATCGCTGCTTGTTACTTGACGTAGTAGCAGTAGATTTCATATTCACATCTTTTGGAGAAGGTTTTCCTTTGTCTTTATCCACAGGCACTAACACAGTAGGCAGTTTATACAGTTTTGCGTCCACTGTATGCTCATTGTCACTTATTTTCATATCGTCCGCCATACTTGGTCAACTATTTGAAATTACAAAATATATTAAATACTTATAAGTTCCTAAAACTTTTGTTATTAGTATTAAAAGCAGTTCTAACGTCTGTCTTTAACATGCGAGTAAATGGGTATGATTAGCGATGGATAGCTCGCGAGTTGTTTAAAAGAGCTAACTCACCTATTCTAGCTCAACGTATATCTAGCTCGCTCCCGTTCAATTTTGCTCAGTGTTCATTTTAGCTCAATTAGCTCAGTGTTTCATCGGAATATGTCGGTTCGGAATCGTGAGTGGCTCGGCTTGATAGTCAAAAGGGTTAGGGTGTCACAAAATTTTCTGTTGATTTTTTTAAGGAGCCTTAAAACTTAAAAACTTAAAAAAAAATTAAGGTAACTTTTTTAAAAACGCGAATATCTCGAAAACGGTGCGTCGTAGCTAAAATCTAACAAGATTTTGGGCCCCTTGTAAAACCCCGCAGGAACCTGAGCGGTATCCGATGCCCTTAACAAAAGAATTTTAACTTTTTTTTTAGGAAAAAAAAATTGCGCTATTTCCTAAACAATACACATAAACGACTCAAGAGCCTTCTATCTTCATGAACTACACTGAGCTATATGAGCTACTGAGCTAGAAGAGCTATATAGCTCTTGACTGGGTATAGAGCTTTATAGCTCTTATCTCTTCAAAGAGCTCAATTTCTCATGACTAGTTATGATTCCAAATAGGTACTTATACATTATCTTATCGTACATAAGTACACACATCACGCCCGCTTGTCGGAGGGGTTAAAGAACACATTATCTTATCAAATACGGGGAAACCGTCAATTCTATATAGTTATTTTAGTATTCTCGAATTCAGTGTTTTTGTTCAAATACTTATTTGGTTAATTTTAAGGTTTATGTATAACCGTGTCGCGTGGCGGTGAAAGAATACTACCACCCCCTCCCTTCCCTTGAGTGTTACGACAGGCGACGAAAGGCGACTTTCACACATCCAACAGCATAGAGCGGCGACGGGCTCACTCGCTATTTGGTGAAAAGTGTACTATGGTAGAGGATTTCTTTCGCTGTCCTCATTGCCTAGTCTCTGACTAGTCCTTCAGGGATAATAGCCATGATTACATGTAGGTATGTAAAAATGCAATGAATTATTACCGTCTAAAATAGCTTGATCATTGGTGTAAAATATATCAATGAGCTTGATAATGTCGCAAATGCGCGGAAGTTACAGTGTTTATTTTCCGGCTGGTCCGTACGACTTGCTGCTGTCTCTCTCTCACTCACAGATTCCTAAGCGTGTGGGAGCTGCATGCTGCACGGCTCAAATATTACCTACGTTTTGATTAATGTATCAATTTATAAGATTTGACGCACGATATGTTTTGATTCTCTGTTATTTGGAAATTTAATCAACAAAATGAGTATCTAATATTCGCTTATTTTGGTATATTGCCAATGATAAATCTATCATGTGAGTCCTTTACAATTTTAGGTTACTTACTTCGTATTATAAACATTACTTACATAATTTCGTAATGTTTGTTATGGAAGAAATAATAAAGAAAGGAGAATGACCAAACCAGCCTATTCGATAACTATTGCGTCTTAATCATTCACATATCAAAAGTGTTCTCTTAAGTTAAAGGTAGATAATGATTACTGTTAAAAAAGGTTTTCTATAGAACGCCGCGTTAAGAGTCAAGTGATAAATAAATGCTGAACTGAACTGATAGTCATACGAAAACAGTTGTCATAACCTCAAAATACCTAAAAAGTCTTAAGCTAAAAATGAAGAAAGCTTCAAACTCCCGCATGATATTGTAATGTAATTATTTCTTCATAATTCAGAGCATTGCTGCTATTGATTACTATTTATTCCAATAAAGCGCTGTGTTACGTTTAAGCTAGCTAAAAAACTAGCCTAACTCCCATAGTAAAAAGGTCATTCTCCTTTATAATTATATTTATTATTTTAAATCGGAGACTGACGTAAGTTGAAACAGTTCCTTTTTATCAACTAACGACATTAAGGCTTAGGCCTAAAAAGAGCTAAGCGGATGCTGAATTGCTGAGATGCAGGCGACGCAGCTCCGCGCAGTGCAGAGCAGATGGACTACTCTCTTCACCCTAAACTAAAGGAGAATGATCTTTTTACTATGGGAGTTAGGCTAGTTTTTTAGCTAGCTAGCGTAACACAGCGCTTTAATGAAATAAATAGTAATCAAAAGCAGCAATACTCTGAATTATGAAGAAAAAATTACATTACAATATCAGCATTTATTTATCACTTGACTCTTAACGCGGCGTTCTACAGGAAACCTTTTTAACAGTAATCATTATAACTTAAGAGAACACTTTTGATATGTGAAACATATCGAATAGGCTAATTTGGTCATTCTCTTTTGTCCAATTTTTGTTTGATATTATTTTATAGCGTTTTCCATCACAAACTATTTTCTAAAAATTAATAATCCAAATACCAAACCTATTTTGTATAAACGAAAGGAGAATGACCAAAAAAGGCCAATTCGATATCTATTGCGTCTTAATCATTCATATATGATTAAGACGCAATAGATATCGAACTGAACTGATAGTCAACATACGATAATATACTAAGTCTATTCTATGATCTAATTACTTGTTTTATTCTATATATATTTTTCTTAAAGTAGGATCAGTAAGTAAATAGGTAGATACACAAGCATTAAAATAATTTCATATAAAAAGTACAGTGGTCATAACTTAGATCTTGTTTTGACAGAAAGATAACCCGTAAAATTTAAAAAGGCACGGAAACGCCGTCGTAGAGCTGTTGAGGTAGTGTGCTATTATTCACGTTCGGTTAATATCCTGAGTTTTTCGTAAGTCACCGATTTCGATGACTTAACCCGTGCTAATCCTGTGCTGAGACAGCGTCGAGGCATTGATTATTAATTCCAATTTTGTCTTAGCTCGCTAGATAAGTCTGAGGGTGAGATTTATAGAGCGTGCTTACGAGAAACTTTGACTTTACTTATGGCGAACTTGGCTCAGTGCATACTAAGTACGAGCTTTAATTTGAATTGATAGTCATAGCTGTTTTGACAGAATAAAATCTTGTTTTGACAGAAAGATAACCCGTAAAATTTAAAAAGACACGGAAACGCCGCCGTAGAGCTGTTGAGGTAGTGTGCTATTATTCACGTTCGTTTAATATCCTGAGTTTTTCGTAAGTCACCGATTTCGATGACTTAACCCGTGCTAAGCCTGTGCTGAGACAGCGTCGAGGCATTGATTATTAATTCCAATTTTGTCTTAGCTCGCTAGATAAGTCTGAGTAAAGTATAAGAACGCTCTATAATAGATCTCAGCCTCAGGCTGAAAACGCTTAGCGTAAACGCGGGCGCGGAGGCCACCACCGGCGCCGGGCCTAATGCTGCATTTACTCGGAGCCAATACTTGAGACAATCCACTAAGCCAGTCCAATATTGGCATCGTGTAAATAGAGACAGTCCACTACATTGGATTGTCCTCAAGCCATTTTAGCTCAGCATTAGCATTGGCTTATTGGACTGGCATAATGGATTGTCTCAAGTATTGGCTTCGTGTAAATCGTGCATAAGTATGTTTATGGGAGTGGCGATGTAGCGATGGTTGAAAGACGTTGTAGTCCTACAAATAAGGTCGAAACTCACATACGCAGAAAACAGTTTATCTGTATGACACGGATAACACACAACACCAGATATAATTGAAGGAGTGATAGATTAAAGATGAAATAACAGTCAATAGCGATCGATTACAAATAAATAACAAATATTAAACAAACACATAAAGTAATTACGCGAGCTACGTAAGCCAGTGGCCGGTTTTCGAGCGACACTGGTTCACGGGTTCTACGTTTGACAATGAATTCCCGGAGGTGCGGGCGCATCGGACTGCGCAGGCGCCGACCACATGATTAAGAACTTATAAATAGATACAATATTTAGCGTAAGGAGATTGGGGCCAATAACAGTTACCCACTTATAGAACGAAAATGTAAACAGAATCAGCGTGAAAACTACAGCACTGGATTTATTTTGGTCTTCTGGTTTATTACAAGCTCAGCTTCACCGCTTTTATCTGTTAACACATAAAAAACTTCTTTGTTATATTTTGCAAAACTTTAGCAGTGTGTTTATACACCCAACCTATAATATCCGGGTCTTCAAACAATTTTAGTCACAAACTCACTCCTCTTGCTCAAAAAGACCGTCATTGTAGAGTTCCAGAGCAAGGAAAAAATAGCTTTTTCACACCACCTGGTCGACAAAGTCAAATTATATGTCATGCAAACCTAACCTAAATTAAGTCACAAAAGACCTGAGGTCTAGCAGGGCATTAATATTGCACTGAATTTCATTATGACCCGCTGGTCATTAATGTGATTTGAATTTGGAACATAAATAGAAATCGCATACGAACATTTACTATATAGGTAGGTGTGCAGTCTTTAGTCCGTATACGCCTTTTACGACACCCAATAGACGAAAAAGGGTTGGTAGTATTATTTTGATGAGCCCATCGCCGCTTTATGCTGTTGGATGTATGTGCAGTCTTTAGCCCGTTAGTCGCTTTTACGACACCCAAGGGAAGAGAGGATTGGTAATATTATTTTGATGAGCCCATCACCGGTCTATGCTGTTGGATGTACATACATCCAGGCGACTAACGGACAAAAAACTCCACATGCAGTCTTTAGTCTGTTAGTCGCCTTTTACGACACCGAAGAAAAGTGATGGGTTGGTAGTATTATTTGGATGAGCCCATCGCCGTTCTATACTGTTGGATGTATGTGTAGTATTTAGTCCGTTTGTCGCCTGTTACAAAAACGAAGGGAAGAGAGGGGTTGGTAGTATTATTTTGGTGAGCCCATCGCCGCTCTATGCTGTAGGATGTATGTGCAGTCTTTTCCGTTAGTCGCCTTTTACGACACCCAAGGGAAGAGATGGAAAGACTGCACATTCTATCCAACAGCATAGAGCGGCGATGGGCTCATCAAAATAATACTACCAACCCCTCCCTTCTCTTGGGTCTCGTAAAAGGCGACTAATGGACTAAAGACTGCACATACATACAACAGCATAGAGCGGCGATGGGCTCATCAAAATAATACTACCAACCCCTCTCTTCCCTTGGGTGCCGTAAAAGCGACTAACGGGCTAAAGGCTCACCACCTAAGCACATGTGCAGACTGTGCAAATAATATTACACTGGGAAAAATGTACCAATGGTTTTGAGGTCGTCTGCACTCCGTAACAGGAATACCTCTTAAAAACCGACTAGGCGTCCAAACTAACAAATTAACAAAAACAGGAAACCTGCACAGAATCATGATATATCCTGTTATGTCTGTAATGATATTAAAACAGGAAATTTCCTGGTAAAATATCTTTAAGTACTGACTTACACACATCAACAGAGTCAAAGTCAAAGTCAAAGTCAAATTATTTATTCAATGTAAACCTTTACAGGCACTTGTTGACGTCAATACAAATAATAATAAAAAAACCAGTTAACTAACTTATAGTTAAGACTTAACAACTAATCTAACGAGCTTATAGTCTGTGCCAGACAAATGCGCATTGCTACCCCCAGTACCACTGCACGCCGAAACAGAATCGCGTCGAACCGAAATATAAGCCGTGGTCATAGAATTGTGTAAACATACGTATCCTGGTACGAGAAAAAATAGCGGGCAAGTGTCTCTCCCCTAGCGACACAAACGGCTAAAATTTATAGGTAATTTATCGTTTTTTTGGGATGAAAGGTGAAAAATGATTAATCATAATGAATTGTTATCTTAAGTTATTACTTAATGGAATAAAATTAAATATGATTTCCAATTATCGTATTGATAATGTGGTACCTAAGTAATAGAAATTTTTGAAGTAAAATAAAGTAACGGCTGAAATGAGTTTTGGAAAACATTAGTACCTAACCAATAAGGTTGACATTTTTAATTTAATTTTTAATCATTCAAATATATTTTTTTATAAAAACTTAAGCATAAAAAAACGTCAAAAATTAAGAAGCATAAATTTGTGTGTTTTAAAATTGTTTCGTTTTTCGTCTTGGTACAAGCACACAATAACTAATACTACTACCGTACAGAAGGTTCACCCTCCAACGACCCCCACGCGAAACCGAAATCCATCGCGTGACCCGAGTGTTCATATTCCGATAAGCACAGCCGACTCGATATCGATTTGACGTCCGTCAGGAGCGCAGGGTTTACGCGCGCGCGTAGGGATTACGAGTTAAGGCTAGATAGATCGCGCTTTGAGTTTTTTCAAACTATCTTATGAGACATAGAAAATAATGGTTTAAATTCTGGAAAAAAAAAAGTATCTAGAGAAGATTATCTAAGAATCTAGAGATATTTTATATTTCATCAAATATCTAAAAATCTATGAAGAATTTTCTGATATATAGGTAGTAAATGAAATAATGATATGTTATTTTAAGGTCTTTAATAAAAATGTAATTTTTTTAATCCCCGAAGAAAATTTGTATGATTAAAAAATGAACTGTATTAAATATAGTTAAAATATTTTTTTTTACAAATCTAATTATTAATTATCAGTGTTGCCACCTCTTACATTAAACATCGACATCCGTTCATACTTAAAATTAAATTGTCAATGTCTTGCTGCGGTATGAGGTCCCATGTTCTTTGCAAGTGTTCGTAAAGTTGTTGCTCCGATGTCAAATTTAGCGGGAAATCTCTCAAAGCTTTTCATTACAACATGTCCCTGGCATGCTCGATAGGATTTAATTCGGGTGACTGTGCAGGCCTATCCAAAACTTGAAGATCGTGGTCTCGGAGAGCGGCCGACACCAGCCGCGCCGTATGGGAAGGGACATTATCGTGCTTGAGTACAAATTCCTGGCCCATTTGGATTCTGTGTGGGACAATAACAGGCTCTACTACCTCCTCGTAGTATTTTTGTGCAGTCATGCTGCCTTGGATCCAAACGAGCTGGGTTCGTCCGCCAAGACGAATTTCTGCCCACACCATGATTGTTCCGCCTTGGTATGAGTGGACCTCCTGAGGGTGTCGTAGACGGCATACTCTCCCCTGGAGTTCTCCAAACGCGTGTTCTTCGTGAATCCGGATGAAACTCAAACCGGGACTCATCGGTGAACATCACCAAAAACCATTGTTCCTCACTCCATGGTAAATGATCCCGAGCCCACGAAAGCCGCCGACCGTGATTGACGCGTCGCAATGCTGGAACACGTAGCAGTCTTCGAGCATGAAGTTAAACTTTATGCAACCTCCTTCGCAAGGTTTGGTCGCTTACCAGTAGCTGGTGGTCCTCCTGGAGCCTTTGCACTAGTTGCATCGCTGTGATATTGGTTTGTAACAAGGCAACTAAAGCCTTGTTGGTTTTTTATTTTTTTTATTTCATAAGAAACTTACAGCTATTACAAACATTTGCTCTAATCAAACTTAAAATAACTATTAGCTACTAACAAGTTTTCACATATATGTTATAAAGTAGGTTATAATTTTTTTTTGAGAACATGCGGTCTAATTAATAATCTTGAAGTGCACTACAATGAAATAACAATAACAAGGAAAGAAAACGTTTTCTGTGTTAAGTACTACGAGTAAAAGTAACCATAACAATTCAATTCTTACATTTTATTTATTTATAATTTATTTATTTAATCATTTTCCTGCTACGTATGGGGTAAACTGTATGTAACTTACATAGTTTTAATCGTCCCCATAACCAACAAGGAAATCCGCTACCAGTGCTCGCTTCAGTAAAACAATACTGCTACAAAATAGGTCCATCTGAGTGCAATCGCTCAATGAGTTAAACAAACGACAAGAACATATTAGATAGCTGTTTTGTCGGTAGTTGGTGCGCACCAAAGGGACCTGTAACCTCATCATTTTATTACGAGTAATGCAGCTCTGAGGCACAACCAGCTTGACGCGCTCCAACAGTTCACATGAGTCTATTCTACTCGTCATTATATTAGACAAATACGTTAGATCAGCAATATCTCTACGAATTTTAAGTGGAAGTAAGTGGTTTTTTGCACATTGCTCCTTATATGAGTTGTCGTGAACCAAGGTTTTATATTCCAAGTATTTTAGAAACTTTTTTTGTATGGACTCTAATCGATCAACATAAACAGAATAACGTGGATTCCAGAACTGAGAGTTATATTCTAAGATACTCCGGACAAGTGAACAATACAATATCTTCACAGTTTTAACCTTTACAAATCGGGCGCAAGATCTCATTAAAAAGCCAAGAGCTGTAGAAGCTTTATTTACGATTTGCTGCACGTGCTGATCGAAAAGCATCTTGGGGTCTTGAATAACGCCGAGGTCTATCATGTTATTAACATTAGCAAGGACTTTGCGTTTAAGCCGATATTGAAAATTAATATCAATACGCTTCCTCGAAAAAGTCATCGACAAGCATTTTTCAGTGTTTAGATCAAGTTTGTTCACGTCACAATAAGCTTCAAAACTATCCAGATCTTCGTTGAAAAAATAGGGTGTCTATTAGAATACAGATTTTTTTGATATCGAATTTCATTTTACCGAAAACTTTTCCACGATTTTTAATATATTTTTTTTTCAATTCATCAAATAGTTAATCATCGCTGTTTTATATCATCGAAAAACGTTTCTTTAAAAAAATCTTTTAAAGTTGTTTTCATTACCAGAAAAACGGTATATCGAACTTACATTTTATAAAAGTATTAAGTTATCGAAGTAACTATTCGTAAAAACATATTACAATATGTATCGGAACCAATAATTCTTTTTCACTTAACGCTTTTTTATCGCAGTAACGTTTCATCGAACGATGCATTCGCCTTTGACGATAAATTGTGTTGCGGTCAGTTCTATATTAATATTTCATAACGCATAACATAAATGGCTAAAATTGAAAAGGCATAACCATAGAAAGGCATAATTTTGATAAGCGTAAGTACCAAAAGGCATATTTTTTATTTGCCATAATGTTCAGAGGCATAATATTCAAAAAGCATACATGCAATAAGATAAAACTTATTGATAATATGATCAAACCAGCGTGCAGCATGCAGCATGTAGGCAAACATGCAACATGCAAGCAAGCATGCAGCATGCAGGCAAGCATGCAGCATGCAGGCAAGCACGCAGCATGTATGCAAGCATGCAGCATGCAGGCAAGCATGTAGCATGCAGGCAAGCTTGCAGCAGGCATGTTTTCTGTCACGGCTCCGGCGCTGCGAGGCTCCGGCGGTCCCACGCGAGCTTATCGTCGCAGATGGATTTCGCTCACCACCGCGGCGAGCGTTAAACCCACCTGCTCCTCAGCTCGCGGGCCGCCTCGCCCCTCCGCGCCTACGCGGGATTGAATTACACTCTAGCGTAGGGCAGACAAGACTACGTGAAGTCGGTTTTGCCGCGATTCGTTTCTGTCACTGACTTCTTAAGCACAAACTTACTTCTTAACGTACGTAAGTATACATCATAGTAATAATAGAAAATAAATACGATAAAATGATGGATTCCCTGCAAAAGGAGACAATCAGTATTACTTAGTATTGATTAAAAAAAATGTCATGTCATCGGCAAGTAAAAGAACTTTAGAGTTCTCAAAGCACGTAGACACATCATTTATAAAGAGTATGAACAACAAAGGACCCAAAATCGAGCCTTGTGGTACGCCTGAAGGTATACAGCCCCACGCAGATGTATATCCGTTTATGGCGACAGCTTGAGACCTATTCTGAATATAAGAAGTAAACCATCGGTATAAATTGCAATGAATTCCAGCAGAATGAAGTTTCTTAAGTAAAATTGAATGATTTATGCGGCATTTACAAAAATCAGTGAAAATTACGTGAATAAGCTTCATATTTTCCATTTTAGAGGCTAAATAGTCATTAAATAAAATTAAATTTGAGGTTGTTGACCGCTGCTTTACAAAACCATGTTGAAAAGGCGATAATATCGGATTGATAGCAGAATACACTTGATGGTGGACTATTCTCTCTAGTATTTTAGAGAAAATACATAATTTGGAGATAGGGCGGTAGTTGCGCACGTCGCTTCGGCTACCTTTTTTATGGACTGGTGTAATAAATGCACTTTTCCATATTTCAGGCATTACACCATCCGTAAGTGATTTATTAAAAAGTAAACAAAGCGGCTTAACTAAACTAGGAGCACCGTTAACTATAAAAATGGTCTCCCTGTGACCACGGACCCTGTAAAGGGTTCGAAACGTCAGGATAATATAAAAACTATGTAAATAGTAAATTAAACGCGAGTTAATCCGTAAAAAGTGTTTCATTTCAATGTGTAGTGCTCGCTTAAACCTCAGAAAACAATATATAAAAATGGGATGTACTAAATCCGGACCTGCTCCCTTTCTCAAATCTAAGCTTTTTAGTAACCGTCGAACTTTATTGGGGTCTACATAAATATTATCGATGATCACAATGTGGCCGCATAAAGCATTATTATAACGGGTATCATCATTGTCTGTATTCGAGCTATGCTGAAATGTTGTTTGGAAATAAGACGCAAAGAGATCACATATGTCCTTACCTACACTTGCATGATCGTCACCATAGTGCATTGTCGCAGGATAAGAACCTTTGGTATTTTTCAATGATTTTATGTAGTTCCAAAACATTTTTAGATTGTCAGTAATAGATTCCTCCACGCGACCAAGATAATCTTTAAAACAAGCGCTTTCAATATCTTTGGCTAGTTGTCTGAGATATGAGAAAGATTCGTAGTCAGTAGACCTCCCATAGATCTTGAACGGTGATATTTTCTCTTTTCTCTAAGTATTTTCTTTAGAGTAGAATTGAACCATCGAGGATAGGAATGCTGGGCTATATACTTTTTTGCCGCGTAATTATCTCTTAGGTCATTTATGGTCTTATAAAACAGGTTCAAACAGCGATTGATATCTAAGTTCAGAAATAGTTTGTGCCATTGGACTTCATCCAATTTTTCGCAAATTTTAGTGTAACCACCTCGTTCATAGAAATATTTGTATCTTGCATTACTAAGCAAAGATACTTCGTATAAATTAAGACGTAAACCAATTCTTAATGACCTGTAGTGGGGGTCTTCCGGGACCAACGGGTCGTCGCAAGCATCAACTGTCAGATCATGGTTCGAAAAGATTAAATCAAGTATCCGATTATTCGATATATTTGAGTTATTGTTAAACTGATTCAGATTAAATTGATCAACAGTATCAAAAAAAAATATTCGTGATTCACCCTGTAAATTAGAGGGGGTTATATAGTTATATTGAGGCGTGCATTGAAAATCTATATTGCTGAGGTTAAAGTCACCCAATAAGATAATGTTATCGTTAGGACATTGACTAAATATTTCAAATAGTTTATCAGTAAAATTATTTAGTTATGAATTAAATCCTAAACAACCATGCTGTTGACATAAGTAAATAATACCGAGGTGAAGGCTAGTACTATTACCGCCTGCACTGCGAGACGCCGAATAAATCGATAGCCAAAGATCTTCGGCTGATGACCGCCAGTCAGGTCGTTCCAGTGTTTTTAAGTTACGTCGTACGGCTATGAGCACCCCACCGCCCCTCGTTTGCCCACAACTCAGATAATCCCTGTCCCGTCGCCACACGACGTAGTCGTCAGTAAACAATTCCTGATCCGAAATACTGTCCAGTAACCAAGTCTCAGTAATGCATATGATATCGTAACTAGATAGCACTATATTACGTTTAAATAATGATAGTAGATACAAAGATTAAGCTCTGTTAACCGATTTTATGATATCAATATGAAATACCAAGTTCACCGTTAATATACCTAAGAGCGATGACAAGTTAATAATTGATAATTTATTTATATGAGGTAGTTTCCAAATAAATGGCTGTTGTGTTACGGTTTTGAGATGGATTGCAAAAAAATCGATATCAATGGGTATGTTAAAGTGAACATTCTACTTACTATTAAGCGAAGTAAACCTTATCTGCATAGCAATAAGCACGTTGATTGATTGCACCAAATATGCGAGCACTAGCAGCGAGCCTGCACAGAATGATGAATAGAATGCGTCAACAAAGCCGCCATATGTGCTAAACGTAGCGGGCCGCATTAGATCGCAAACAGGACAAACAGGACAAATGATTTATTTATTTAAACAAAAATTGTCATTTGATTTTTTGGAGATCAGCTTCACAGTTTATATTAAATATAGTGGTTAACGGGCCAAGATCTTGCTATTTTTCACCCAGATAAACTGGAAATCTGTTTGTTTTTTCAGGTCTTTCGCCTTTAAAAGGAGGTTTTTATAGTAGGGTGTTAAGTGGTCGTTTATGAAAATTCTGCCACTGCCATCGAAGACGACACTACCCAAAGTCAGTTACTTTTATTTGCGTGCAGCAACCATGAAGTCCTCCTTTTGGTATTTGTACATAAAGGCTATTACAAACAATAGGTTTTAATGCATCTTTTTGACGTGTAGGTACTCGGGTTATAAAGTTAATGTCTTTTTTCAGTAGCGGGCAATCAAGGGCTTTGCCCATTTTCTATATTACACTATACAAGTTCTCGTTTTGCTTCATTGGAATTCCTTAAATTTTAATATTATTGGTACGTAACCACTGTTCCTGCTGACGCATGTCTTGTTGAATTTTGCAAATATCAGCTCGCAGTTTAGGTACTTCAGCAACCTCAGTCTCCACTTTTTTAACGTTTGCCTCTAAAGTTTGCAACTTGTCAGTAAATCCTCTTATGGACTCGTGAGCCAGCTCGAGCAAACTTTTAAGATGCCGAATTTCGGATTTTATCTGGGTTAAATTGTCAGAGAGCGTATCCAGCATCGAGAGCTTTGATGTTATTTTCTGCAGCTCTTCATGCACAGAGGTTTGAGTTTCTTCTGCCATGGGACTAGATGCGGTGCGTTCATTGGATTTGGTGATGAAACAGTACTCCTACACTCAGGGCAACGCCACGCCGATTGCTTTTTGCCCAATTTCCGGTAATTAATCTCCGAGATACCAGCGCAGGCGAAATCATTATGGCGTTTACAGGCGCCACACAGAGCTCCTTCTGTGATAGTAGTGTCACATCTTCCACAGTTAAACATCTTCAAACAATTGTGCGTGTGGGTCGCGCTGCTTGTTAAGCAGTGAACAAAGGATATTAGGACGCGCGTATTAAGTTAATTTACTATGGGCTATTAAAAGAATAACGAAACGCTTAATATGACTATAGTATTTATTAAAATAAATAAAAAATAAGACAGGTTTATAAAGGGCCTTTACACAGATAGTACATGATGCATAATTTAGGCATGGGCATAGTAAGTACATAGAAAATACATTTACTATTTTAAATATGGTAGATGACAAAAAGTACTTAACTTAGAGCTCCGTTCGGTCCGACCGCCAGCAAAGAAGTGACGCCACGAGGCGAAGCGTCCGCTTTTATAAGCGGTGACAAACAAGTGACGTCACATCGAATGATTTTCTAGCAAAAAGTCGTAACATCTTTCTTTTGTACTATTTTCATTGAATTTTGATTAGATTAAGTATAAATAGAGTTACTAGGAATAAGTAAACCTAAAAAATATGACTTTAAGCTTACAATTGTATAATAAATGAATTTAAGCAAGTAAACGAGGTTATTTAAATGACAAACAGCTTTAGACATCAGTAAAATTGATAGTGTTACCTGAATGTGCAAGGACATTGCTTAAAGTATTTAGTAAGCTTATTTAGTTTAGTAGTTCATAAGATTCTTGTGAGATTTTGTTTTCAAAGTTAATAAATCACATAGACAATAATTGAAAGATGCTTTTCTATAAGTAAACTAGATAATAATATGTGTAAATTAGTGAGACAAACATGCTTAATTAAATCGAATAATCTATCACGGCCAGACTGACCTGTACTTCGTTCTCGAGGTACCTACTATAGTTTAATAGTCTCTGGCCTTGACATATTAGCCCTATCACCTGCTGCGAATGAATTTCAGACTAATATCAGGGCAGGACCGTCCAGCAGTATATTTTATGTTTTTAATTAGTCTCTGGCCTTGACATATTAGCCCTATCACCTGCTGCGAATGAATTTCAGACTAATATCAGGGCAGGACCGACCAGCAGTTTAACTTAAGTTTCTCTATAATCTCTGGCCTTGACATACTATTCCTATCACCTGCTGCACATGAATTCGGAATAGTATCAGGGCAGTGACTGATCAGCAATTTTATTAATCGTAAATAATTTTTCGTGGTAAAAGAAAGCTTTCAATCAGATTGTTCATAACAAAAAAAATGTTTGATTTAATAATTTATTTTTTACTAAATACATGTGTATTTAATTTACATTACACTTTTTTTTTTTTTTTTTTTTAAATTTTATGACATTATAATTTTATAAATCCTAATAATAAATGTTTTAATATTAAACAATGTACTACTAGTATACTCGTAGCTGTCAGACAATGTGTTTAATTTATACATACGATAGATGATACATAAAAGTAATTGTTATTCTAATTATGAAATTAATACATTCTATAATTTTAATCTATCACGGTCAAAAGAAATTACAGGGAGTTTTCAAATAAAACATTTTGTTCTACCCATTCACCCGGCCAGTGTCTTAATTTTTCTTTGGCCACTATGACATTTCTCAAATTATTTTGTCCTTCAAGAGAGATTCTATCGTTTTCTAAAATTTCTAAAATGGTGTAGGGACCTCTAAACTTTGGGCTTAGTTTGTCATGACGCCTATGGTTTTGATTTACATAGACAGTATCTCCTACGTTATATATTTTATTGGTCCTTCTAGTGGCATCAAACCTTTCCTTATATTTTCCAGCAGCAATAATTAAACGTTGCTGAGCTATTTCTTTATCTACTTGAGAGTCAATAATTTGAGCATTGTCATCAACCTGAATATCAGCCAGTCGAGCCTGTACAGAGGGTATGTTTCCTTCACGTCCAATTAATAATCGTAGCGGTGAAAAGCCTGTAGATTTTTGAATGGTAGTATTGAGTGATAATTGTACCTTCCACAAAACGTTCGGCCAGTCTGATATATTGTCGATTGAAGTGGTTAACATATTAGTTACGGTGCCCACATACCGCTCTACTTGACCATTACTTCTTGGAGTCCCTGTCGAAATCAAGTGATGTTGTATCTGCAATTCTCTAAGCAAAGATTGTACTTGACCTGAACTAAAGTTTGTACCTCTATCCGTTATTACCAAAGTCGGAGCGCCGAAAGATGTTAGAGTTTCTCTTAAAATATCGACTAGTTCATGACCATTAAGCGTTTTTAAGGGTTTTAGAATGGTGTATTTAGTGAATCCGTCAACAATCAGTAATAAATATTTGTAACCTGACTCAGATTGCCTAAATGGGCCAGTACAGTCTAAGTGTAGAGTATGAAACGGTTCTGATTTTTGTATGGGATGTAATAAACTCTGTTTAGGCCCTGAATGGCTTTTGCCTTCTACGCATACTAAACAATGAGCGATATATTTTTTTGTAAAAGCTGCAATTCCAGGAAACCAGAAATTCTCACGTATTTTATTTAAAGTTTTGTCAAAGCCGACGTGACAATTTTCATCATGGAATAAGCGAAGTACACTAAGCCTGTAGCCTTTTGGAATGTAAAATTTGGGAATGGTATCAGGATCTTCTTTATAAAGTAGTAACTCGTCCCTTACAACATATTGATTTGCATCTATATCTCCGTGTCTAACCTTTTCTAACAGATTTTGAGTCTCAACATCGTTATTTTGAGCAATTTTGAGCCAAGACGGTGGATCATTTGCATCATTTATGACATTAACTGATTCAATGGGGCCAGCAGAAAGGTTTACAGGATTTCGGCTTAAGTAATCTACATGTCCCACGAATTTTCCCTTTTTGTACACAATATCAAATTGGAAATCTTGCATGTAGGTCCACCATCTGGCCACCCGAGGTGATAAATCTCTTTTATTCATGGTTGCTTTAAAAGAGTTACAATCAGTCAATATAGTAAAGTTGACACCTAGGAGATAAACGCGAAAGTGTTTAAGAGCATTAAATATAGCCAATGTCTCTAGATCATAAGAGCAATATCGTGATTCGGCGGGAGACGTAGGTTTACTGTAGTAGGCTATAACCCTAGTTTGAAAGTCTTTTTTTTGAAATAAGATAGCACCATATCCGACAGCACTAGCGTCGGTATGTAGTTCAGTTTTAAGTTCTGGGTCGAAAACGTTTAAGAGCGGCTTTGAAATTAAATGTTCAATGATATAGTCTCGGGCTGCGTCTTGTTCTGGGCCCCAATACCATTTTTGGTCAGTTTTGGTTAGCTTGGTAATGCAAGCGGTTCGAGATGCAAATTCCGGAATAAATTTTCGGAAGTAGCTTGCCAGACCCATAAATTGACGAACCTCCTTGACATTATTCGGTATAGGTGAATTAGTAAGAGCGGATACTTTGGCATCACTAGGTCGGATCCCTTCCTTTGAGATCCGTCGACCCAAATAATCTATTTCTTCGACAAAAAATTTACATTTTTTATAATTCACAGTAAAACCTGCCGAACTTAAAGCTTCCACTGTCTGTTCCAAATATATTAAACCTTCCTCTATAGTCTCAAAGGGTATAAGTAAATCATCTATGTAAACAAGTAGGAATTTAAGATGTTGTACTGCTTTACTTATGGCGCGTTGAAAGACAGAAGGTCCGTTGCAAATACCAAACGGCATCATCAAAAATTCATAATGGCCGTTGGGCGTAACAAAGGCGGTATACTTAATGGAATCTTCAGAGATTGGTATTTGATAAAAGCCGTTTTTCATATCAATGGCTATAAAATATTTCGCTTTACCGAGTTTGTCTATTTGATCGTCAATTAAAGGTATGGGGTATCTTTCTTTCTCAATAATCTTATTAAGTGCTCTGAAATCGATACACATTCTGTCAGTCCCGTCCTTTTTTTTTACCAAGAGGACTGGACTGGCAAAACACGAATCGCTCTCCCTAATAATATTTTTTTTTAACAAATCATCTACTATTTCCTTTACCTTTTCTCTTTCAACGGCAGCTAAGCGATAATGACGGTAATTAATAATTTCATTCTTGCTTAGACGAAGCGTCATTACACCGGTTTTGACTTTCCCTATGTTGTCGGAGGTTGGCAAAACCGAGGGATACTTATGAAAAATGTCTTTTACTTTACTTTGTAAATTTACATCTAAATGCTTTATTGACTCTATCAATTCAGCAATCAGATCATCAGATTCTAGATTTTCGGATCTAGGAGAGAGTGTACGTTCTAATTTACATCCACTTGAATCCATAACGAAAGCAATATCTGGGTGTTGAATGGCATTTCTACCAATTAAACAGTCATAATGAAAATCGTCGTCTCTGGCTACGTGAAAATCTATCTCCAAACTAACATTATCGAATCTAACGGGATAAGTCACTTTTGAGAAAACATTTATTTTTCCGTTTCCTATTCCTTCCAAAGTTATAGAACAGGTAAAGAGTTCACCCCCAAGACGTTTAGCTATAGAATCTTTAAGTACACTACAACTAGCACCCGAATCGATTAGAGCCTTTATCGCTACGTTGTTAATAGTAACATCAGTTAGAGGTAAATTAGCTTTGGTTAAACAATTCACGCTATTTTTTGGATTCGAGTTACTTGTAGATGCCTTTTGCTTGAAGAAACAAACAGATTCATCGTGACCCATCTTTTTGCAATAGGTACATTGAGGTATGCTTAGCATAGTTTGATTAAGTCTCGTCGTGGTTTCAGAATTTTGTGGTCTATATTTGAAACACTGAGACTTCACATGTCCTAGTTTGTTGCAGAGAAAACATCTACTGGGCTGTGTTTGCGTATTATCAAATTTTGGGCGTTTACGAGGCACTGTATTAGAAAGACAGTCATTAAAATTTGCATCATAAGAACGTTTCCGTGTAGGTTTAACATAAGTTGAAAACAATGAAATTAGTTCAGAGGTTAATCTAACTCTGCTATTGAAAGCGGCCATTTTAATATTTATGTCATTTATTCCCCCACAAACAAGATCGACTAGCTGTTGCTCAGTGAAAGTAATCTTAGTGCTACGTAATAATCGTAGTTTTTCTCGGGCGTATTCACAATAGGTTTCGGCTGTATCTGATGAGTAGAGAACTGCTTTAGATAACTTTTCGGAAAGATTCTTTTTTTCTGGATAAAGATCTATAATACAAGTTTTAAAGTTTGTCCAAGACCTACCATCCTCAGGATCCCATGTTTCGAACCATAAAAGTGCAGAGCCCTTCAGGGCCTTACCAGCTTTGGCTACTGTTGTGACACTGCTCCATCCACGGTCATTGGCAACGGCGTCAATGTTGTTACACCAACTTTCGACACCGTTGTCGTTTTTGTCGGGATCAAACGGCGGCAGGTCCAAATCTTCGTCACGATGTTTAACGGCAACCGCATCTCGAATTGCTCTCAGAAGGCCTTCTAGGACCGTGGGGTCCATCTAAAAAAACAATAAATATTAGTATTGGAATCTAAAAATCTGTAAAACTAATAAGCATAAAAAAGTCGATAATATGTACCTACAGGTCAACATATTTTCATGATAACTTACTCTTCTGGTTGTATTATCGGGGAGTACCCCGACCAAATACTGATCAGAATTAAAAGCTATCTCCTGCTCATTTGCCGACAATATCAGGGTGTACCCTGACCTAATGTATGGCAAATAGCAGGGAAAATAAGCAACTCAAAAGGGGAAAATAGTATTTAAGTAATATACTCGCAACAAGTTGGCACATTTCAGCGATAGCTTTCAATTCGTCGCATTATAAGGGAGTACCCTTACCAAATACTAAAGTTGAAAACTATCTTCAACGTTATCTGTCAGCATTATCAGGGAGTACCCTGACCGAATGCACAACAAACATCGGAGGAAATAAGTGACATTTACAAAAGAAATAAAGTTGGCATCTCATATAAACATATATCCACTTTCATCATTCGTATCCCACTTCTGATATTAAGTTAATTTACTATGGGCTATTAAAAGAATAACGAAACGCTTAATATGACTATAGTATTTATTAAAATAAATAAAAAATAAGACAGGTTTATAAAGGGCCTTTAGCATAGTAAGTACATAGAAAATACATTTACTATTTTAAATATGGTAGATGACAAAAAGTACTTAACTTAGAGCTCCGTTCGGTCCGACCGCCAGCAAAGAAGTGACGCCACGAGGCGAAGCGTCCGCTTTTATAAGCGGTGACAAACAAGTGACGTCACATCGAATGATTTTCTAGCAAAAAGTCGTAACATCTTTCTTTTGTACTATTTTCATTGAATTTTGATTAGATTAAGTATAAATAGAGTTACTAGGAATAAGTAAACCTAAAAAATATGACTTTAAGCTTACAATTGTATAATAAATGAATTGAAGCAAGTAAACGAGGTTATTTAAATGACAAACAGCTTTAGACATCAGTAAAATTGATAGTGTTACCTGAATGTGCAAGGACATTGCTTAAAGTATTTAGTAAGCTTATTTAGTTTAGTAGTTCATAAGATTCTTGTGAGATTTTGTTTTCAAAGTTAATAAATCACATAGACAATAATTGAAAGATGCTTTTCTATAAGTAAACTAGATAATAATATGTGTAAATTAGTGAGACAAACATGCTTAATTAAATCGAATAATCTATCACGCGCGAATTAAGTAGTCGACAGCGAACTTTTTTTATAAAAATAACTTTATTTAATACGAACAGCGTGAAAGGCTAATACAATATTAATTATATTCTGATTTAACACTAGTATTTATATAATAATAAATGCTTATTCTAACTTATATAATGCTTGGTCTAACTTATATTATTCGGGTCAATATGTGTTGCTTACAAAGCGTAATGAGCCCGGGTTGTCAACCTTAACTCCTCCCTCCCTAAGAGAAAAATTATCTGAAGACACTTCTTGTGGTTTGAGAGAATTTTGATTGTGACTAATGGATATTTTTAGTTTATAACAAATAACTACTACAATTACAACAATTATAATTACATAAATAAATATAGTCCAGACGCTAATGTTATTAGTTACGATATAGTCAAACATGTAATCGGAATTACTAATAGGATCATTTTTGATGGTGTCTAAGATGTCCCTAATGTTGCTGAAGTCCACACCTCGCAGGTTGACAGGCTTGAATCTTCTGTCTTGCTTCTCCACTCGTCGCAGCTGGATCGGCGGCAGGTCGAAGACTGACGTTGATGTGTTGCTCATCGGTGTAATAAGTGTGTCATTGAGTTGGGTTTCGAAATAGACATTACGTGACAATATGTATGTGCCACGTATTGGGTATATTCTAGTCTCATCGCGGCATCTTTCGACGATAAAATCTTTATCTTCTAAATACAGCATCCAATGGTGGTCTGTTATGGGCTGGATTTTCTTCCTCTCGATTTCTATCTCCGTCTGATGACATAGGCTGAAGTTGGTTTTCGCTAACATGAGCTGTTATATGCAGGTTTCTACTGGAAATTGCAGAATATTATCTTTTGTGCATAAGTAATTTTCACTCTCTATTTCCTCACAGGAACTTACCACGGGTTTGTATTTCATCCCCTTCGCTATTAGGTAAGAATATTTAGGAACAATAATGTGTGTTTTATGGGAATTCAGGTTGTAATATAGGAGCAGGTATAATCTTATAATAAACATATGTGTCTTGGTCAATTAAAGAAATTTCTAGAATAAACACTACTTTATATTCATCCATATATTTTGTCGATTTCATTTCTATATTTTGTTCCAATTTTGCTAAATTCTCAAGATTTGGTTTATAAATTAGTTTTGCATGTCTTTCATTCTCTTGGAAAGTACTTAATAGTTCCGTAGAATTTATTATCGACTGGTGTAAAGTGTGAAGTTTACTAAAGGCGATTGCTTTTTCTACTACGTAAATAACCTGATAGAGTGTTCGAAAATTATTTAAAATCTGATATAGACCATTCATAAGTCTTAAGGATGTAAACATAACTGTTTCATTGCCAATTATCGAACCTAATCTCTTATTATTAAAGTTTACATATTTAACATTAAGGTTTATATCTTTAGTAATATTAACTAACTTATCAAACGCTACGTTTATAAGAGAGATTTTTTTCTCAATATTATGCTCTCTGTTATTGAGTTTACTAATCTCCGTGTTATATTTTATAGCATCCTCATTATCTAGGTTACCAGATATTGTTTTAATCAATGAGCCTAATGGATTAAATAAACCGCGTTTTGCTTAACGGTATGGTAAGACTTGTCTTAACTTACTTTTAGTCATGCTTATAAATGACTCGATCTGAATTGTTAATGCTAATAACTCGTTGCGTGTTTCCGTATATTTATACATAGTTCCCTTAAGCTTATAATATTCATCTACGTTATAATCTAATTGAACTTCTACCGATTTGAAATCTGAGGTCTTAATAATACTCCAATGGTCAATCCTCGTCACTGCTGTTCCCATCCGAACTGGTACTATTCCCGGGTTCGGATCTAGCTTCTGTAGGTTCAAGCTGTTTATCTCTGTGACTAGGACCAGCACCATCACGCCGCACCTGTGGAGGCCGTTTAATATTTTTAATAGCTACTCTAGACTTTCTACCTTTTATCTCTACTGGTATTATATTTCTATCAGGTTTTCCGACAACCTTTGCTTCCTCAAATCTAGGTAGATCTTTTGCTTTTCTAGTCCTAGTGTTCTTCATAAAAATTTGGTCTCCTACTTCTATCTTTGGCGGTTCACTTCCACCCCGTTTTTCTCTAACTACTGTTTTGTCTGCCTCTAACTTCTCTTTGACATATAGGGTTTTTAACCGTTTTCTATAATCCTGTACCAACTTCTGTAAAAGTTTTTTTCCCTATCTGCGTCAAACATATTACCTGTATCGGTGTGACCAAACACTATCTCGAATGGCGTATACGTAGTAGCACTGTGTATTGTATTATTGTAGGCCATTATGGCATACGTCATAACGGAGCAAGCATCCTGGTCACTCCTATCATATTTAGCGATACGGTATATTTCTATAATAGTCGAATGAAATCTTTCTACTACTGCCATAGACGTTGGATTGTTAGGAGTCCCTATGTGGAGTTCTATTTTATAAAAAGTTAGTAGTTCTTTAGGTAGCTCGTTATTAAATTCGGCACCTGAATCACTATTGATTTTCTTAGGTATTCCGTACATACTAAAGTATTTTATTCCTCGGGTGTACTTCTGTTAGGGATAAATACTGCCTGGGCTAACTTACTAAAGGAATCTACTACGGTTAAATAATATTTACTCTCAATAAATAGTAAGTCAATAAAAACTTCTTGAAACGGTATCTCTTGTGTTTGTGTCAAATGAATATGAGGTTTAATAGGTTTTCTCTCATACTTCATCTTCTTACACTTTTCACATCCGTTAATAATAGCAGTTATAGTCTCTTTCATACTGGTCCACCAGTAGTTTCTTTTAAGTTTCGCGAATGTTTCGTTTATACCTCGATGGCATGTCTTGCCTTCGTGATATTTACGAATGATATCTACCTGATCAGTCTCCGAACCCGTTAGGTTGATTACTCGCTCTGTACACTCTACCAAGTTAACGGTGGTTAACTTTTTTATATAATTGAGTTACAATTTTAGTAAAAATAGGTCTAAATAAAATGTCTTCAAAATAAATAAAATATTTATGTTTAAAATCTACATATTCTTTAAAAAAATCTTTGACGAGGTTTTCTTTGTTCAAAGGCATATGAACCTCTAGAATCCTCTGTTTATTATTAGAAATATCTTTAGCCGAAAATTTATCCATAAACCATTTATACACTATAATTTGTTTTGGTTTTGTGTCAATGGTATAATTTAATATATATATATATAGGTATACCGTCGTGTTCTCTATTTGAAATCGAATGGGCTGCTCCATCATCAGAGTCTGAGATATCTATTATATCTAGCTGTGGATCCTAGGGATCCACAGCCACAGCTGCTATACTTAGCTACCTCCTGTTCTAATTCTCCTACTACTTCCTGTAACTTTTCGTATTCTGAGTCTACGTTCAGTATAGAGTCTAAGTCGTCATCTATAGCGTTTACTCTAATCCTGGACAAAGCATCCGCGTTAGTGTTCTGAGGTCCCTTTTTATATCTGATGTCAAAGTTATACTCCTCTAACCTTAAACGCCACCGCGTGAGTTTACTATTAGGCTCTTTTAACGAATACAGCCATGCATGTCTGTGTAAATTATAAACTTGCTGCCATATAAATACGGTCTAAAATGTTTTACCGCCCAGATAACAGCTAGAAGTTCCTTCTCGATAGTGCTATACCTTGTTTCTGTTTCACTTAACGTTCTGCTGGCATACGCTATCGGTTTTATTCTTATTATTGTTTAACAGACAGGCAGTTGAGACAACTGGTATAGTCTGTATCCTGTTTCCTCATTTTAATGTCTTAGTCTGGTTATTTGTTCATATTCAAATGCTTGTCTAGCCTGTTTTTAAATTGGTTTATTGTTTGTGCTGATACCACTTCTTTGGGCAGCCTGTTCCAAGCTTCAATTACTCTGCTGCTTAGAAAATGTTTGTGTGGGTTATTATGTGATGCGGTTTTTGATAGCTTGAGATGGTGTCCCTAAGATGTGTATTCTTTGAGTATTGAAACATCTGTTTATCAAAACCTTCAAGATCGTAGTGTCCATGTAATATTTTAAAGTTTTGAATCAGATCTCCTCGTTTTCTGCGTTCTTCAAGAGTAGTGAGTTTCAACACATACAGTCTCTCATTATATGGTTTTGTTTTTAAAGATTTAGGTACTTTGGAAAATCGCCGCTGTACTTTTTCTAGTAATTCCATATCCTTCTTGAAATATGGGTTCCAGACTTGGAAAGCGTATTCCAAGATAGGCCGAACATACGCTTTGTGAATTTTTAGCATCATATCGGGTGTTAACTGTCCAAATGCTTTTCTGATAAGGTATATAAAGCTATTAGCTTTTTTAATTATTGCTGCAATATGGTGTTCCCATTTGAGATTTTCACATATATGTACCCCCAGGTCAGTTTGGACACTTGTTTCTTTTAATGGTTCATCATTTATTGTATATGTAAGATGAGGATTCCGATTTCCTATGTGGAGAACTGTGCATTTAGCTGAATTTAGTTTTATGAGCCACTCCCTTGACCAGCTTACTATTTGATTTAGATCCGCTTGAAGCCGTTCAAAATCCATTTCTGGGTCTGCAAAAATCTTTGTGTCGTCAGCAAACATACTGACTTTGCAATTCAAATGTTTCGGTAGATCAAAAGTGAAAATAATATATAATAATGGCCCTAGGACAGAGCCTTGGGGAACGCCACTTTGTGTGTCTCTTTCATCTGAAAGAGTGTCACCAATTGTCACTCGAAATGTCCTATGTCGCAAAAAGGCCTCAATCCACTTTAGAAGTTTTCCACGTATTCCTACATATTCTATTTTTTGCAGAAGTCTACTTATTGGTACTTTGTCAAAATGATTTTTCATAATCGAGGTAAATCACATCTACAGGTTGTCGAGCATTCTGATTTGTGGTCCAAGATGATAGGCAAGATAACAAGTTCGATATTGTGGATCTATGTGGGCAAAAACCATGTTGTTGGTTGCTGATGACTCGCACCTTGTCAAGAAACTCTCTGATGTGTTTGACTATTATCTTCTCCATGACTTTACATATCACGCTAGTTAGGCACATATCACGCTAGTTAGGCACGCTAGTTTGTCTGAACTTATTGACCCCTGCGATAACACAGCTCCTAACGCGAAGTTTGAGGCGTCTGTAGTTAGCACGAAAGGTTTTTAAAAATCTGGAAATTGTAATAACGGCGCGTTTGTTAAAAGTTTCTTACATGTTTCAAAGCTATTCTTGTATTCCTCGTCTAACACTATCTTTTGTCCTTTCTTCAAACATGATGTTAAAGGCCTAGTTATTTTTGCGAAATCCCTAATGAATTTGCGATAGTATCCCACCAGTCCCAAGAAACTTTTAATTTGGGTGACTGTTTCGGGTAATGGGTAGTTAAGTACTGCATCTATTTTATTATTGTTAGGGTTAAGGCCCTCACTAGTAATGTAATGTTTTGTAATGATATGTTAATGAAATACTAACAATTAGTTTTAAGTTTTTTACTAACAATTATGGATCATTGTTGTCTATTAAATAAATTTATTATTAAATTTATTATTATTATTATAATGCCTAGTAATTGTGTGCCCTAAATAAAGAACCTCTTTACGAAGGAAATGAGACTTATCCAATTGAACTTTTAGATTTGTTTGACGAAACCGCTCTTAAGTATATGTTCAGTCAGGCTCTTTGAAAATATTATGACGTCATCAAGATATATTAAACAGTGTATACCTTGAAAGCCTCTAAGTACATTGTCCATTGCTCTTTGAAAAGTAGCCGGCGCTGTCTTTAAACCAAACGGCATTCTATTGTATTCATAATGACCGAACGGTGTACTAAAGGCTGTTTTCGATCTATCAGTCTCTTCGAGCTGATGTTAGCCACTGGCTAAATCCAGGATCGTGATATACATGCTCTTTCCTAACATGTCAAACAAGTCACTAATATTTGGTAAAGGATATTTATCGTCTACCGTAATCTCATTTAATCGTCTATAGTCGACGACCATTCTCCACTTCTGTTTTCCGGACGCATCTACTTTTTAGGTACTAAATGCACGGGTGCACTCCAGGGAGAGTGAGATTCCTGGATCACATTGTCCCTCAGCATTTTGTCTACTTGATTTTTATTTCCGCCGTCTGGGAAGGTGGTAATCTATGAGCCCTAATGAAGACTGGATCTTCATTTGTTGTGCGAATTTCGTGTGTCACTTGATTCGTAAATGATAAGGGTATGTGTTCGCAGTAAAAAATATCCTTGTATTCCTTGCATACACTCTCAATCATCTTCCTTTCTTCCTCATTCGTATGGTCTATTCTTAATTTAGAAAGATTTTCTGTCAATAAACTATCTATGTTACTGTTTTCCTTAGTATAATTTACTAGGCACTCGTTCCTATGCTTTCAGCGTTACAATTTTGAATAACAGTAGTCGCGAACCCTTTACTACAACTAACTAAGGCGTCGGGCATCCTAACTCCCGCGCTGAACTGTACATGTCTTAAAATACCGTTACCATCTAATAAGTTGACGGGAAGTTTAACGCGCAATTCACTACGTGCTGTTAACTCGTAGGTTAGTTTCAAAGGGGGCGAATATATTATGGGGATTACAGAGTTATTTGTTTGTAACGTCTGGTTTTTCATATCTATTTTAGCGTCTAATTGCTTAAGTAAATCGCTCCCTATTAAACCATCGTACCTACTATCAACACTATAAACATAGAATTTATGTTTCTCGAGACTATTAAAAATATTAGGTAATATGAGATTAACTACTTCGCTATGCCTGCTCGGTGCATGAGTGCTAACTACTTCGAATGGCTCGTGTTGCCTGTACTCATTATAATACTAGTTACTTTTTCCGGACTTATAAACGACCTAGTGCTTCCCGTGTCAATCATAAACACAGCTTGTAGCTCCGGTATGCGAATATGCGGCAGGTTTAATATTTTATTGTAATTTATAACTATACGTTCCCTGTCGGCGAGGCCATTATGTAAAAATTTTCAACTCTATCCATTGAACCTGACGGGCCCGGTAGGATTCGTTATCCATAGTATTTACTCCCGCCTGCTCGTAATGATTTGTGTAATTAATTCTTGAACTAGCCGTTCGCATTGTTACGTCAGTGTTTGTATTCGACCCAACCTAAGGTGAACTGCTCGGATTACGTGGTTCAGTGTCCGCCAAACGCTGACTTTGCACGGGCGTTGACCGGAACGGCTGTTGTTGCCCGTTATAAGAGCCAAATCTGGAATTACGTGATTGATGCGAGTTGCTAGGAGAGGTGAAATTCGGATTGCTATTATAATTACTATTATTGAAATTATTGTTATAAAAATTATTGTTAGGGTTACTGCTACTAAAATTATTATTAGAGTTGTTAATGAAATTATTATTAGGTACTCTATTTGGTACAAAGTTTGGCCTCGGCGTTGGTCTAAACTGATTACTAAAATTATTATTATTATAACGTTGCCCTTTCTTATGTTCGTAAACTGTATGGAAGTTTTGTTCTTCCAGCACTATTCTTAATGCAACTTCCAGAGTCGCAGCATTTCGCCATCTTACTAACCTAACTAGGTTCTCTGGTAGATTATCTGGTATATATATATATATATTAAAATACGTTCATTAAATTATGAGTATATATCTCTATTTGGCTATGTCTTACCGTAGGGTCTATTACAGTTTCATTTATTTTTGCAATGAGTACCTACGCTTCTTAAGTTTTGTATTTTATGGCAGAATTCTAAATAACTTTCGCCTCTATATATTTTTAATGCTTCTAATTGTAGTACTTAACATTCGACCGAACGAGGGTCCCCGAAATGCTGGTTTAAAAGTTCTCTCAACTCTGTCCAGTTCGTGATCTGATCTCGTTCTCCTATCAGAGCTGCGGTTTCCCCGCCTAATCTGCTTGTGACTACGTGGAAGAGGTATTCATTTTGAGACGCACTACCCCCAAACGTTTTCAAAATGTATTTGCATTTCTTTGTGAACAGTGACAATTGCCTAGAGTCCCCTTCAAACACCGGAATGATTTTAATAAGTTCCGCGGGATCACGTACGATACTTTCCATGACGAAAAATACACAAGACACACAAAATAGAAATTACACAACAATTACAATACAATAAGAAGAAAAATAAAGCAAAGCGGCCCTACTTTATAATGATTTAAATAGTGTTTTTTAATAAGTAAAAAATTACTGCACAAATTTACTAAAAATGTGGTAGTGAATCTCGAATTACCGGTCTAGACTCTTGCTACAGACCGTAATACGATAGGTGAATTTACTTTATATAAATTATTTAAATACTTGTAATTAAAACTGTTCCTTAAAGTAATTTTAATATTTATTTATTTTATTTTTATCTTTGATGACACTTTGTAAACTGTTATAAAAGGAACATAAAGGATAAACGAAAGGATAGCGAAAAGTTTTACTCACAGTCCTGCAGTTATTCCCATGATATGGAATATGTACGCCAGCTGCTTCCACTGTCTTTACTTAATAAATTTGTTTGTTCGGTGATCCCGGTTTAATCGTAAAAACGAACGTGGAGTATATAGAATATCGAGACTTCTAATCGAATTACTAAGTTTCCGACGACCGAGATCCTTCCCGTTGGGCAAATAAGTAGTAGACAGCGGATTTGTTTATAAAAATAAGTTTATTTAATACGAACAGCGTGAAAGGCTAATACAATATTAATTATATTCTAATTTACCACTAGTATTTATATAATAATAAATGCTTATTCTAACTTATATAATGCTTGGTCTAACTTATATTATTCGGGTCAATATGTGTTGCTTACTAAGTGTTATGAGCCCGGGTTGTCAACCTTAACTCGCGCGTGTGTCTCGCACCGATCTCGAGACCGAACTGAAGCTGAAGAAGAACTTCTTGTGACCTTCTTTGTAAATGACATTCTTTTATATCTAGTTTTAAACTTAAAATTCAAATATTTACTTGCATTATCTGTCTAGCCTCTGTTTTCATTATAGCTCTACTCTTTGTTGTAAATGCAGTTTAGATTCATCCGCGGAGCTAGAATGAGCTCCTTCTAATTTATTGTTTTCCTTCCGAATTATTGTTATTGCGAACAGTGCATTATTATAACTAGGCAGTTCCAGGCACACGTCCTGATAATAATAATAAGTTATAACCTAAACCTTTACCTATTTGTGTGTAAACTTACGCTTAATTTGTGCTTCATATAATAACTAACCATTTATTTAAAATAATATACGTCTGAACTCATCGTGCTGTTATCTTCATTCTACTCCTCCTCGTCGTGTCACACTCCGTTCCGCCGCGACGGGACACTGGCGCCCTCAACGTGATCGAACTCAGCCCTTTCCCATACCAGAATCCAGCATCATTATCCCAGAGCCGTCAGCATCAGCAGTAAATAAGTCTCGACCTCCCTCATCAAGAATTCTATCAAGATCCAGAATCCTCTAAACGATTTTATTTTATTTTATAGAATTATTCCTCGTAGGTACACTTTCCTCGTAGATACACTTTTGAAAAAAGTTCGCCTTTACAACACTATTTGTTGTGTTTTGTGCTATTTTTGTATTAAGATGTTTTTAATGATTACTTTCTCAAAATTCTAAAAGAACTAGCCTTCCTAGAATTTTTAGCGGCCTCTTATATTTTTTAAAATCGTCGCATAAACCACCAATTCATCAAAATCAAGCATTCATATTAATAACATTTCTAACAGGTTCCATTTTACCCTATCATACCTGATGACAAACTATTAAATATATTTTATAAATCATATTCAATCGGAACTCAGTATATTACTTACTTACAAAATTCAAGACAAAACATAACCACCCCATCCTACAGACAGTAACATTGACCAGGGTTCACATCTGAACCTTCATAAGCTAGTAGCTTCACTTGTGGTAAGTTCTCGGAGACGCTTGTGTTTGAGACTAGTACTGACTTACGGGAGTGCTGTTGGAGAATATCCTCAGTGTATCCTACATACCAACTCTTGATTAGAAGGTGACTCTTCTAGGGCAACCCTGCCGATATACTAGGCGTCACTGTATAGTCAAAGTTGGCTTCTATACACACATTACACCAATTTATTATATTTATAAATAACGTAAAACATCACTTTTATTTATTTAATCATATTACATACTTAATTATTACAATCATACCAACCAGTTGATAGATAAAATCTAAAATGAATCCTTTATATTTAAATAAACCTGAGCTTATCTACGAGTTAAAGCTTCGACATATTGATTTTACTCTTTCTTCTACCTCTGAAGAACTGCGTACGCAATTAAATTCCATACTAGTCTCCACTACGGAACAGCTTAATCCATCAGCTGACAGTCCAATTTCACCAGAACAAGACCTTAAAGACTTAAGGAAATGCATCACTATGGTGTCTTCACGTCTTCTCACAATGCACCTTAAAAGTATGCGAGATAAAATTCATACTTATTTAAAACAATGCAACGTTTAAATATAATAGATGTTACTACGGAATTTTCCATTTCAATGCTAAACTCCATAGATGAATGATTGGTCTCGCTGCGCAATCATTAATCTAAGGCTAAACTCATTTAAAATATCAGCGGAAAATTATTTAGAATGTCAGTCAGATTTTGACAATATAACTTTAAATCTTTCTTCAAAACTTTAATCCACGACCTCCTTACAACACCGGTTTTAATTTAGAACTTTTTGAATTTGGTAACAATAAATTCCGAAATTTGTGTTCTACATAAAGCTAATTCGATTGCGATATTATTGCTTTTTGCTTTTTTTAAATCCTTATTTACTCTTCTCCAATTTTATTTTAAGTAGGACCCTGTACATAGTCAATTTTTATTTAACTTCATTAACTCATTATAGTCCCTTTCGATGAACATAACACGCGATTTTGGCATCGGTGGTTATAATTGTTCAGTATGTATTCTATGAGCGGTTGATTACTCCATAAATAAGCCCTAATAATCACACAATTTATGATAGGTAAAACTTTTACCTCTTCATTATTTAGAGCGGCTAGCTACTCTTTAAATAAGCCTTCGGTCCGATGGTAATATTTTTGCCTCTTCATTACTTAGAGCGGCTAGCTACTCTTTAAATAAGCCTTAGGTCCGATGGTAATATTTTTACGTATTCATTACTTAGAGCGGTTAGCTACTTTTTAAATAAGCCTTAGGTCCGTTGATTACATACATTGGTATGATCTATATTAAGGTTATTCCCTTATAACGTGCATAGCACAAGGGCTTCGCCTTGTAACTTGTTTCAGCTGTAAATAAAACCTGTATCATAGTTTTTTTCATCATAGAATTTATTATCAGCGGCTGGTAACTGTTTAAATAAGCCTACACTAATTGAAGGACTATCTAATGAGTTATGCCTATTAATTGGATAAACTTTATTTGACTGGCGTTATGTTCTGCATTTACCTATATGCGAACATAACTATGAATGAACGAAGTATGGAAGGTAGAATGGAAGGTAATATGGAAGTGATAGATTGTTCCTTTTGTAATTACTCGTTGTACTTAACACCCTCACCTTCTAAATTTTCACCTCACTCATAATCATTCTAGTTAAGATAATTTTTTTATATTAATATTATTTTTAAAGAAAAATCGCCCAGTAGGTGGGCGATAATATAAAATTGAAGTCAAGATTTTTTCTTAAATTTAACTATGCACCTTCATTTTTCATTTTTTCTCTTTTTTATTCATTAATTCATTCGCTCCTTCAAATTTGCTGTCCTTACAACAAAATACACTATTTATTTCGAAACTTACCATGTGGGAACTTACGACGGGTTTCATACAAAAACGTCCATTCTTCTTCCCTTATAATGCCACAGTACAGAACTGACAATTTTTAGTGACGTCCTCATACGTTGTGTGGAACGATAATTTAATATGAAGTTTAGGAGATATAATAAGACCATCAAGGTAGTATTTTATGTCAATTTCCTGATAATGCCACAGTACAGAACTGATAATTTTTAGTGACGTCCGCATACGTTAACAGTATGGAACGAATTTTTTTGACGAAATTTAGGAGATATAATAAGATCATCATGGCAATATTTCATGACAATTTCCTGATAATGCCACAGTACAGAACTGATAATATTAACGTTATACGTCATACGTTAAAAGTATGGAACGATTATTTTTTACATAAGTTTAGCAGACATGTTATGAATAGCATGGTAATATTCATGACAATAGTAATGCTCTTTTATCGAGTACCTACGTATCAATAATTTCTCTATTTTCATGTTATAATATTAGTACATAATGGTAAATCTACAAGGCCGTCATGAGAAATTATTATTCTACGATTAACAGTTCAGAGCCTGCTAATTAATAGGTCTGTCATGATATGTATTATTATGAAATAGCAGACTAACAAGACGTCACATTAAATTATCACGTCGTAAGTTATCAGTACTGTTTATGATATACTATAATTTCTCGTCAAGATAAAGGATTATGACGTAACGATAAGCGTCGGTATACCTGTAATATGTTTAAACATACGCATAATACATGCTTATAACGACACTTTAGCAGTTTACTGATATATATTTGTGATCAAATGAAACCATTTCTCCCAGTGTACCAACCCCTCTCTTCCCTTGGGTGTCGTAAAATCAACGAACGGGCTATTTTTTTATAAAATAAACCAATTCATATGTATTGTATTGGATTGTTTTATTTTCTCGCATTCGTAGTGAAAAGCAGAGTGTAACACACGGCGCTAAAACCCATTAAAACTCGGTTTCTATATCTAGGTAAAACTACCTACCCCTCTCTTCCCTTGGGTGTCGTAAAATCAACGAACGGGCTATTTTTTTATAAAATAAACCAATTCATATGTATTGTATTGGATTGTTTTATTTTCTCGCATTCGTAGTGAAAAGCAGAGTGTAACACACGGCGCTAAAACCCATTAAAACTCGGTTTCTATATCTAGGTAAAACTACCTCGTATAATTATAATGGGTCATTTTAGTTCTTTGTATAACAATCTACTATTTTTCGAACAAATTACAAATAGAAAAATGTCGAAAAAATTTCCACGAGCAGGATCGAACCGCACCCTTCTGACAATCCGGGTCGGCTTAACCCGCCGAAATTAAGTGTTTTGGTAAGTTTAAATTAATTTCGTGTTGATAATAAATACGCATTGTTATATAGGATTAGTAGAATAAAGGAGCTCGACGGCTAGCGCGTTCGGCTTGCGATCTTGCCTGCTAAGATAAATAAGATAAGCCTGCTAAGCAACTTTCGCAATGCCTGGATGGGCGACTAAATTGAAAACATTTCGAGCTCTTCCGTGCTTCGGAAGACACGTTAAGCCGTGTTGGTCCCGGTAGCTGTCGAAAGATGGTAGTCGTTAAAACCCACTAACCCGCATCGGGCCAGGGTGGTGGGTTATGACCCAAAATCCCCACGTGCTATTTATTGTCCACGTGGAAGGCATGTGCCCAGCAGTGGGACGTTTACAGGCTGATAATGATGATACGATAAGTTGGGGCGAGTGTAAAATGAACACGTGATATATCCAATGGACGTTTTTGAAAAGAATTCATTTGTAATTTTATGAAATGAAACGCACCCTATATGTAAGAATAGATATTTATTTTTAGTCTCATACATAGATTAAATAAAAAAAGCGGAAGATACGGCACGTCCTTATAATCGTCCACTGAAAAAGAGGACGATGCAGCTACACTGGTGTGCGTCAGAGTGGAGTCCTGCCAGACCTGCGACTGAGGGAAATTAGAGACGGGGATAGAGGCGAGTCACCTATCTTCCGTTATTTTGATTTAATCTAAGGTCTCATAGCATGTCTCGTACAATATACCTACATCAAATTGCGATGACACTTTGGTAAGTTGTGAGCACTCGTGCTAATGTGCAAAGCTAAGTGGCAATCCACTCGTCCGATATCCGGCGCTAGGTTCAATTCCCAGGTCAGACAAATAGTGTTTTGGATTTATTGTTGTAATTCATTGAGATAAATTAACTAGAGAAGACGTCCCATACAAAAAAATGTGCACAGCAGCTATCAATGACATGATACTTGTACCGTGGTGCGGGGCTTACCTAGTTGTCATAGAAATGTCTAAGCGCGCAGATGCGACACACTATCCATATAGTTTTATTACCGAGTTGTAAAGTTGTATGTTGTTGTAAGATAGTGTAGTTGAAAAAACTACAGTTAGTTAAGTGTTAGTTTTTATTTTTATTGATTGTTGTTAATTGTAATATGATACTTCTTGACACGGCACGCATCGTCAGGAGGTTCCTCTCTCTGCAGCCATAACCACCGGTAGCTTGGGCCCTGCCCCGCTGCTGGCGGCACCCTAGGTTTGGGTTTTTTATAATATTAAACGTTTTATTTTTTATAGTAGTTTTGTTTATTATTTTTATATGGAATATTATAAAAAACCTACACTTATGAAAATACATAAATACGTGAATAATAATAATAATAATTTTATTTAAATTATTTTAGAAAAATATTTTATTAAGTAGGTAGCGTGTAAAAATAATACTGAGTATCAAATATTCAGATGCTCAAATTTTTCAAGCATTATCGAGATGAGATTAAAAATCGTATTTGAGTGCTGCCCGCTTCATCTGAATATTAGTTTTATTACTCACAACACTCACACATAAAGTATAATAAAAAAGTCGCGTTCCAATTTTTTATTTAAAATTAGTACACGACTTTTTGGAAAAAAATATCCTTGACTCCTATTATTCACAATTATATTGGCAACGTAATCTTTCTTGAGTGATTGAAAACCACTTTTCTGTGAAAAAGAAGACTTTTTTTTAAAATATGAGACGACTTGTCACCGCAATCACTGGGAAGTGACTAAATAAGGTGCAGCAGGTAAAGACTAAACAGGTCTTCCTAGTTTATTGCACCGTTCCTCTACGAGTTTTCGTGACAGACAATGGGAGTGAAATTGTGTATTATTTGACAACATTTACTCTTTAACAATTTGCAAGCCGGGCATTTTATTACGCGCATCCCCCTGTGAGCCGGCCTTTTTCGTAATTATTGTAAATTCTATAGAAAAAGAACTATAATAGGAATGAATTTAATTCTTTTTGTATAAGTTAGAGTAACTTATGTATAAAATTATAAAAGAAAATAATATATATATTTTAAATGTTATTTATTTTAAAAAATCAATTCCAAAATACCTTTTTTAGAAAAAAAATAAAAACTCTTACGTAACTATCTGTATATATACAATCTGTCCCGGGAAGTAGTAATCTAACTTTAAGAGCATGATCTATGGATAATTAATTAACTAAATTAACTATTAATTAACTTAACTAATTAATTATTAATTAAATTAACTAATCCGACTACCTGACTAGCCGCGCTAAGCGACCGCTGTGAAGGGGTCTCCTTGTTCAACGATAGCATCGGAACTAATAGACGTACAGTAACAAATTTACCCTTGTTTTGTAGAATAGATAAAATACTAGTAATACGGTGCAAATAAAACATACTTTAATGACCTTGTTTTTATGATAATTTAAAATAACTGAAGAAGACGTAAAAAAATTACATGTTTTTTTCCTTAAATCAATCCTTACTCTCTCGAAATGTATAAGGCCCGTGTATGTTTGCTACTTTTTTTAATAGTTAATCTTGTTAGCTATCGAATGATATCAAATAGTTGCTTATCAGTGTCAAGGTGCCCATGTTATCGCTTTTTTTAAGGAAGAGGTCAATACTAAAAATAAAAAACTTAAATTCTTGTAATTTGGCGAGAGGCGGGTCAGACCCTTGATTTGAGGTAGTTTTATCGATAAAATTATCCATAGATCAAGCTCTTAAAGTTAGATTACTACTTCCCGGGACAGATTGTATAAGTTATATATGTTAAAGTAACTAATGTTTTAAATCATAAAAAAATAAACAAACAATATTTGAAATGTTATTTATTTTAAAAATCATTACAAATATACCCTTTTTCGGAAAAAAAAAACTCTTACATAACTATCTGTATATAACGCACTGTGGAGGTGATCGGCAGCAGCCGCGCCGGCCGCCGACGCGTTCCCCTCACTTGCCATTCTTTCATACGTAAATGAATCGCCTATGTATGTGTAGCTAAGAAACGCAGCTACACATTGCCTCAAACGCCGATCATGTCAGAGCGTTGTAATTTTAGTAAAAATTCTAGGAAATCGTATCACGACATGGGGTCGTGATCGGCGTACCGTAGAAAAATGAGCGTCACGACATTTGTTATAATGTACGAGTACTACGTACTAGAAGAGCTATCCCAAGCAAAAGTCTTGTTCTATTTTATTAAAAGTTAAAAAAGTGCGCTGCAGCGCTAAAACAATAATTTATCGTATTTCTGAACAATCTAAAAATACAGCGCTAGACAGCTTCTAGAGTTTTGTTTTCTCGCGGCCAAAAGGTCAAAAGCGCCGCCATTTGCACGGCGCGCTTACGCGTTCTGTTCAACCATGTTCAACGTTACGTTGTTAAAATCTATTATTTGTTAGTGCAACAGATAATAGAATTTACACTGCAGAACGGACATAGTTGTTTTGCATGTTTTCTACCTACCTTTCATTAGAATTCAATATTTATTACATTATATTATTTCAGATTAAACCACAGATAATACTATTGTTTGATAAAATGAAAAAAACTCTTTGCGTTTATTTATGACCAAATACATTTTTACATGCGTACTATTTCTTCTGCCTAGGTAGTAGGTAGGTACTAAAGTTAGTTAATATAAAAATATCTCAGGTACGGTGCGTCGCGTCGGAGCTAAAGAATAAGGTTATTTTCCACGCCGTGTGAATCCTGGTAATACCCCGGAGGTAAATATCTAATATATAAATAATATATCTAATGATCTCAAAAAAACAGTCAAGTTCATTAATAAAAAAGTATGTTAATTATTATTTCTAACGAAATCTCCAATCAAACTGCCACCATAATCCCAACCCTAGTAATTATTAATTCACTTATCGCGTTAAAATGTCACTTCTGCACAAAACAGAAATATTGTTACTCTATGCATTTTACCGAAACATGGCCGCCGCTTCATGTCTCGGTGATTTGATTAAATATTTAGTCAAATGCATGTTACATCGATAATTTAGTACTTTTTCTAGGTGAAAAATGTGATTATTTTGGTTTTATTTGTATTTCCTGAGTTGTTTAAACAGTACTTTAGCACATATAAAGGCTTATTTTAATAAAATAGAACACAGAATACACGTATTGTTGCGTCTACCGCCTGCCACAGACTACTACAGTTGGAGCGAGCTGGCTCTAACGCGTGTTACAAACAATAGAGTTGAGACGTCTTCTCTAGTACGTAGTACACTCGGCGTCAAAAAAATCGCACCTCTTAGAAAATCACTTTCAAATGTCATTTACTCTTGATATGCACATGCAGTCGCATTAATTATGATTTTATTTACAAGGTTACTTAATTAACTTAATAAAAAACATTACTTTTCATTATCAAATAAAACCTAATGCAACAAATAAAGTGTCACAAAAATTCGATGCAAATTTTGCTACCCGTGAGAGTTGCTAGTTGCGCTTCCTTTGTGGGTATAAAACGGTCAACACGGGTTCAATGTGGGTCATTCGCTATTCAACCGTTGAAGAGGACACACGCACAGATTTTGATGGATACCACAGCTGATAAAGCCGCTCAAGTGGTTGCACTACTGCAATCAGGGGTGCGGCAGTGTGATGTCGCCCGGCAACTGAACCTGAGCCGTTATTCCGTTCGAAGAGTGTACCAGCGCTTCATAGAGACTGGTGGCTATATCCGCAGACACGGTTCGGGTAGACGTCGCTGCACTTCGGAAAGAGACGACCGGTTCGTTGTGTCGAACTCTTTGAGAAATCGTTTCTCCAACGCTGTTGAGTTGCAACAGCAGCTCCAGGCAGTTCGCAGACGCACCGTAAGCGTATCTACGGTTAGAAGAAGATTGAAGGAGAAGAAGATAGCGGCCCACAGAGCTGCTACGGGTCCAAAATTGACTGCAGCGCATCGGCGAGCCCGCTTGCAGTTTGCTCGTGACCACGTCGATTGGACCCTTGAGCAGTGGAGAGCTGTTCTCTTCTCAGACGAGACGCGAGTGTGTCTTTTCTGCAACGACCGACGGAGAAGAGTATACCGGAGGCAGGGTGAACGTTTCGCCCAAGCCTGCATCCAGGAGACGGTGGAATATGGTGGCGGATCCTGCATGTTCTGGGGCGGTATGTCTGCTGCCGGCAAAACCGACCTTGTCTGCGTCTCCCGGACTGGAGGTGCTCGCGGACAAGGGTCGCTGACTGCTCGCCGCTATGTCACTGAGGTCCTGGAAGTGCATGTGGTCCCCTTTGCCGAATCTTTTGGCGAGGGGTTCACATTAATGCACGACAACGCTCGCGCTCACACTGCAGGCATCGTGAGCGACTTCTTGCAGAGGTCCCAAATCTCTGTGATGCAGTGGCCAGCGCGAAGTCCGGATGTGAATCCTATAGAGCACCTCTGGGACCATCTTAAACGTAAGGTTCGATCTCGGGATCCAGCTCCTTCGACTCTACAGGAGCTCCAAGACGCGGTGATTGAAGAATGGGGGCTTATCCCTCAAGAAGAGCTCCTGAAGTTGGTGAGGTCCATGAGGGACCGTATGGAAGCCGTGATCAGGGCAAGGGGGGGTAACACTAGATTTTAAGTTAATTTTAAGACACTTTTTGTACATTTTTCTTTGTAAATTATCTGTTGTTAATTAGGACTTAATTAAGGATTTTTATTATTTTATTAATTTTAATGTTGTTTGTATAATTATAATTAAACAGAAAGTTAAATTTAATTGTTTTTTGATACTCCTTTTTGTTACCTTTCTAATGATACCCAACACTATCCTCTACATAAGGTTTAAGAATGTTTAAAGATGATTTTTAAAAGGTGCGATTTTTTTGACGCCGAGTGTATATTATAACTCAATGGTTGTAATAATTGAGATGTAGTACATTATAACCCAATGGTTGTAATAGCCTTTGTTTGTGGTCACCAACCTGCATTCGGCAATCGTGGTGATTATGACCTTTAGGTTGCCTCGATTACTTCTTTAATTTTTGACGTGATAACGTCTTATAAACATTGAGTTACTACTACGTACTAGAGAAGACGTCCCAACTAGTTGTTTGTAACACTAACTAGATTGATTGTTGTATTAGTCTGTGGCAGGCGCTAGGCGCAACAATACACGCATTATGTGTTCTATTTTATTAAAATATGCCTTTGTGTGTGCTGAGGTACTGTTCAAACAACTCAGGAAATACAAATAAAACCAATAGAATCACTTTTCACCTGGAAATACGTACTAAATTGTCGATATAACATGCATTTGACTAATAAAATTATTTTATCAAATCACCGAGACATGAAGCGGCGGCCATGTTTGGGTAAAATGCAATGCATGGAGTAACAATATTTTTGTTTTGTGCAGAAGATGACAACTAACCCCGCACCACGGTACAAGCATCATTGTACCGTGCCCGCAACGCACCACGCACTAGATGCCCGCTGTCATCTAGCTGTGCACATTTATTGTATGGGACGTCTTCTCTAGTTTATTTACCTCATTGCTTATAAATCGATAAACGCCGGCTGCATGCACGAAAAAACATGAATGACTCATTGTCACGTTTCGCCTGAGCCGAGCGTGCAAGCGAGAGCGCGGAACAAGCGATAGAGAGGCACGATTGGCCCAAGCGTTCGGCTTGTGTTGTGAGTTGTAACTTATCTCTCTTCCATTCCATCGGCCGATGCGTCCGAGTAGAAGATTTATTCGTAAAATTATCGTCCGTAAACCGACTTTACAGACAACCAATTTTTTTAAATAATGGAGGCATTTGCCCTGCAGCGGGACTGTATGGACATTAGGTTTTTTTATAAAAGAAGGAGGCAAACGCGCAGGCGGGTCACCTGATGGAGAGCAATCACCGCCGCCCATCGACACCCGCAAAACCAGAGGAGTCGCAGATGCGTTGAAGAAAGAAATAGGGTTAAGAAAGGAATAGGAATTGTGAGAGGGGGGGGGGGGGGGAAGGGGCCTCCGGAACTCTCACTGGCCAGACGAAACACAACAGCACCAAGTGCTATTTTTTCACGCCGGATATTAGTGACAGGGTGGTATTACGCCGGGCGAGCCGGCCCAATGCGTGCTGCAACGCAGCGTGGCTCTACCACTCAGAAAAGCCTTGGTACTTTACATAGCCGTCACTCATCTTAGCTACGAGAATAATTAATTAAGATCTTCATCACGCATATTCTCCATGTAGAAGTGCAAACACATGGCAAATTCGCTGTCGCGTGTGTTCTCCTTCAAATAGTCCGAGATTTCTCTAAGTTTCCTCTCTTTCTCACTGTTGAAGATCTCTCCCTCTCCTAAGTTGTTCGTCTCGTCAAGAAGCCTCTTTGCTGCCGCATCACCAGGGTTTTCTTCAAGGAAGCACCTGCAATCAAAACACTTTCATGTATATAGTACTTAAAAGTAGTTTAAGACAGATATCCTACGCGTACCTTTTTGGCTGACTCAATGGACAAACCGGTGCAACACGGTTGAAACGTCGAGTACGCGTAGGATACCTTTATTAAATAGTAAGGCGACCCCTAGACGCTCAGTAAATACTGTGATCCATCAGTATTTATTTAATTTTGTGATATATACTGATCGTGTAGTCTAGTGTATTGACGGATGTCAGTATTTATTGCGGATTTCTAGATTTCTTAATTCCATACTGACAGATTGTGATAAATACTGACATCCGTTAATATACTAGACTACACCATCAATAAATACTGTGGTTGGTCAGTACGCATCGATGCAGCAATGAAGACGGACCCGGAGGAACACACGCCGCTGCTGAAGCCGCGGCCCCAGTCAGTCACGGTCACGGGAGATCAGAGATATTTAAAAGAATTTATTTTGAAATTAGAAGTACTGCCTGAGTTGTGGGATTCGTCGTCTAGCAATTGGCTACTTGACAGTTATCGAAAAAGTATTTTAAAAATAACAAGCGCTTCTTTTATACCTCTTACTATTTATTTTATCTCAAAAAAGCTTTATTTAATAGAAAAAAACACATTTTTCTTCATTAATTTAAAATTTCGTGCAGAAAAGGTTGGTCACGTGACATTTTGCTCTGTGACGTCACACTTCATTAATGAAACAAATTTATCTAGAACCTGACAGAAACTTTTTGAAAATTTTGGATATTATTATTTTTTTGGAGATTATTAACTATTGGATAATTATCGTTAATCATAAACCCGACATATTTCATATTTTATTGTTACAACTGTCAAGTAGCCAATTACAAAAATACTATTAAAAGGGGAGAAGCATGCTTTGGTTTTTGACGCATCCATTTCACACGTGCGAGCTGTACGAAAAACTTTGCAATACTGACGTGATAAATACTGAACGTGTAAGCTTTCTTGTTCACTCCGATAATGAAATGAAATCTATCAGTATTTATCATAATGATGGATCACAGTATTTACTGAGCGTCTAGGGGTTGCCTAAGCGTTATGCATCGTTGAACACATTTGTTTGAAAACGAACGAGAAAGTTTATAAAGCTGATAGAGGTGAATGGAAGAGAAAGATTTGTTGTGAGGTCTACCTAGTGACCTAGCTGCCTGCCTAGACACAAGTCACCAAAATCTAAGACGCTCACACATACTTAATTATCGGCGTTTTAGACGCATGAATGACAACACCGCGGTTTATAAGACTGCACCGCGGTTTAGAAGTAACTGCTGTCGCGCGGCAGGGCATCCATACATACTCAAGGACTAAAGCGACATGGATAAACGATAAGTAAGTATATTTATTACACGCTGGGTGAAAAGATCGAATGCCACATGGATGGCAACTACCTTTAAATATTGGAAATAGCACATTCCATGTAAAGGATGGATTTATGGATTTTTAAAAAAATCTTTTGAACCAGTCAAATGCAACAAAAAATAACATACCGTATTTTATGATGCAGATCGAAAGGCTTACTGATAAGGTTCATTTTTCTCTAAATAACAAACACAACAAAAATAACGGAAGGCCATGAAAACTAACAATTACCTTTTAATTGTTTTCACCCGTCACGTACAATGCACCGCAACTGTCCGCAACTACTTTAAATATTGGAAATAGCAAATTGTACGCAATGGAAACTTACTTTTATTTAGATATGGATTTTGGTAAAATCGTTTCTCTTAACCGGGAATCAAACCGATCAAATGTGTTAAAAATAACATGCTGTATTTTATGATGCAGATCGAAAGGGTCTTTAATATTGTTCGTTTACAACACATTAGTACAATGAATGAAATAAAGACCGTGAGAACTAATTAAAACACACAAAAGAAAACAGTAATAATTTAATAAATCTACAAAAACCTTGCTAGCTAATCAAATGAGTTGTTCAAAATTAGCTCCATTTTCTCGTTTGCATAAATTTATTCTTTTGAGGAATTAACTTTTCGTAGCACTTCGCAGTGACTTGTGGTGAATATTAGTAGTAGCTGCATGGACTTCAGCTTTTAGTTCGCCTATACTTTCGTAGGTTCTCTAACATCGTTATCTTGTTAGATAACGGTGTTCCGTTAGATTACTTTTTATGAGGAATGTGAAGAACGTTACAAATAAAAGTAAATGACGTCCTTCACATAGGTATCCCCATAAAAAGAAATCTAACGCTGTTAGATCCGAAGGTCTTGCAGGGCATTTAATACCCCCGTTTGTACCGATCCGTATCTGGAAATGGTTATATAAATATGTAGTTGATAATCTGCTGTTATGTGCTGTATGGCCTGTATGGTGCACAGTCTTGTTGAAAAATTCGACGTTCTTCGGTTGTGACGTCTTCTTCGGGGAGAGAATTTAATGCGTTTCGCAATAGGTCCAGAATTTCAAGGTGTTTTACTGTTTTCAGGTGTCCTTCAAATATGTGAAACTTAACAACCCTGTTCTTCATTGTCCCGCACCAAACGTTATATGAGAATCTCACCTGATTATTAGTTTCACGTATACGGAGCGGGTTTAAATGCGACTAATAATGGTTATTGTGGCGATTGTACATACCTATTTTTGCTAAAGTTACTCTAATCCGACAATATTATCTAATCTAAAAAATTTTCGTCTTGAGCCAATTCCGCCTGGATATGTCGACAGAAGTATAACCTTCATTCAGTGTCTCCCGGAAGCAATTTTCGCACCAAACGACCTTCACGGTAACATTTATATTTGTATTTTTTGAGCACATCAAGCACACGAGTATGAGAAGTATCAATTGTTTCAGCGGCTTCTCTGCCCGATGTTTTCGAATAGGCTTCAAAATAAGTTATTATGACACTTTGTCAAAATCGGAACAATCAATCCGCTGCTGTGGTCGTCGAAGGCAGCTTTCAAGTCCTCCATGACTTTTTAAGTTTTTAACCATTCGGAGCAAGACCCACCTGAATGGTATTTGCCTGTGTCGATATCGTTCCGCATACCACTCTGGTGCTCGTGTAACATTTTTTGAATTAACAAAGTACGCTTAAATAAGTCGAACTGTTCTTGATAATTGTCAGCCATTTATAATGTGATACGAAGAACTTGCATTGCAACTCACGATTAAATTTAACTACGTAAAATTGTAGCAGAAATATTTGAAAATGGAATAAAATACCGTTTGAAAATCATAAAAAAAGAAAAGAATGCGTTAAAACAATTCGAGCAATTTTTGTTACAAATTAAAAAAGCACTTTTAAAAACAAAAACAGCTCATTATGATGTTCCATTGTTATATTACCTACCTATGCAAGCAACTATTATGACTTGTTATAATGATAATAATTAATGCAATTTTCTTATCTAGAAGTAGATAAGTAGATTACTAAAGAAGTGGCATTAGTAATAGCAACTAAACTAATAGGTAAACATAAGTGTAGCTCATTTAAACATCTTTACCTTCCTTGCATGTCAGAGATTAAAGTGTCTTGTTTTTTCAGTAGGTACTTATGTGTTGTAAACGATCAATATGAAAGACTCTTTCGACGTGCGTCATAAAATACGGCATGTTATTTTTACCACATTTGAACGGTTTAATTCCCGGTTAAGAAAGACGATTTTTTTAAAAATCTATTATTGCAGTATTTATTATTCTCTAAAATAAAAGTATGTCTCCATTGTGTACAATTTGCTATTTCTAATAATTTAAGTAGTTACGAACAGTTGCGGTGCATTTCACGTGACGGGTGAAACCAAAATAAAAGGTATTTGTTAGTTTTCCTGGCCTTCCGTTATTATGATTGTATTTGTTATTTAAAGAAAAATGAACCTTATCAGTAACCCTTTCGACCTGCATCATAAAATACGGCATGTTATTTTTTGTCGCATTTGACTGGTCCGAGCGATTTAAAAAAAATTCATAATTGCAGAATTAATTGTTTTTAAAACTAAAGGAAAGTCTCCTTTACATAGAATGTGCTATTTTTAATATTTAAAGGTAGTTGCCATCTATGTGACAGTCGATCTTTTCACCCTGTATAATGAGGACCAGGGAAACCAGGCAAAAGCAGTGCCAGTCCGTCGGCCACCGATATACTTTAATGTATAATTCTCAATGCTACAGGGTGTACTCTCTAGTTATGATGCCATAACGTAATTCCGAATCATGATTGATCGATCAAATCGTTCACAGAATGCATAGTTGACAGAAATATCTATTCCTAGAGAACACGTTTCGCCGAACCTTCAGTTCGCAGAATTCACGGCTCGCCGAAAATCGGTTTGCAGAAAGCATTATTAATTGAAAGCTTTATTGATTGATAGTTCATCTAGATTCAAAACAAAATTAACATCAACGGCACATCATTAAACAGCAAAGTTGGACGAACCGATTTATTGCAATATGACACGTCAATACTCATTTACCTCAAGCAACTCTTCATGTAGTCAAAATTTTCTAAGAAACAAGCACACGCTGCCATGTCATCGGATGCGTCGTTGTCCATTTCGCTGGTACTCGCAGCTTCTAAGTCAACAGTAGGCTGAGCAGCTTCAGCTTCCCCAAATCTCTTCAGGTACAACTTCCTTATCAGGGTGGTCATACGCACTGGCATTCGTAGATGTCGGTCGTGTTCTTTCAATTCTTCTATTTCAAGCATCAGTTCTCCCAGAATAGATAATAAGTCCTGCTCTGGTGACAGCTCTTTGATTTTGCTACAAAGATTTTGGATGAACCACGTACCCTCTGAATTCCTGTAAAAATGTTTAAGCAATATACCGTATTAATGGAATGGCTTAAAACCTCAGACACCGTAACTCATTCTTATTTTACATAAAAGATTTATGAAAATTAAGAAAAGAAATTACAGAAGCATTATAATTGGCTATTTGACAGTTGTAACAATAAAATATGAAATATGTCGGAAATGGTAGAATAAGATTAAACGATAATTATCCAATATTTTTTTTATTAAGATAAATTGTAAATATTTTATTTGTACAAAATAAATTTGCGTTTTTTTATCTGTGGATTACAAGACCCGAAACATGGGCGGCCATGATTGAGCTTCATGTGACGGATTGTGACGTCACATTTCACAAAGTATACAGAAACTATCTGTCAGGTTTCAAGTTAAGTTTCTATATTTATTGAAAAGTGACGTCACCGAGCAAAATTTCACGTGACCAACCGCTTTCGCACAAAGTTTGAAATCAACAAAGAAAAATATGTTTTTTCTGTTAAATAAAGGTTTTGCGAGAAAGAAAATATTGTACTGGGTATAAAATAAGCGTTTGTAACTTTTTAAATACTTTTTCGAAAACTGTCAAGTAGCCAATTGAGCATGTAAAGGAATTATTTGAAACTTTCACGTCTTTACATTTTAAACCACTAGGTACGTTAGCACTTAAATATTTATTGGCAGTCACACGGCACAGTGGTAACCCGTCACGTCTCGTATCTCGCGGGGCGGGGGCGAAAAATGATCTGCAGAGTGCCTTGCAACTTTGAACGTTTGTGGAGGTATGGAAGAGAAAATGAATGAGGTGTGTCAGACGATGGATGGATGATAGAAGATTGATATTCTTTGTGTAAATAAGACGAAGCAGAAGGGTTGCGAGTTGCGACACTACTTATCACCGACCCTACACGGCGTACTGGTCTGGCATGCCCAGGTCAATCAGAGCTTGCCAGGGAGTTGGTGTCATAGAATCAGAGCAAATGGCTGAGTGCGTGAGAGAATTTAAATGTGTAAGTTCCAGGCTTGTATGGATCATAATGAAAGTAGGACTGACGTATATCTTTATTGTAGGGGTATACATAGGCCTCTGTTCACATGGATACGGATACGTCACAGAGTGCATATGAAGAAAGAAAGAGTTTCTGGAATGAAGTAAGAGATGTTTTGAGAGTGTGCAAGGATAATCAAAGAATGTTGGGGGATTTTAATGGGTGGGTAGGAACAAAACGAGAAGGATTTGAAAAGATTCTTGGAACACACGGCGATGAGAGAATGAATGAGAATGGTAGAGCTTGCTAGAGATTAGCCTCGAGTGGAACCTTTGTGTGACAAACACTATGTTTGCTCACAAATGTATTCACTTGTACACTAGGGAGGCGAAAAATGTAAGGAAAAATCGAATTGATTTTGTGATAGTGGACGAAAGAGTGGGTATGAATGTTCTTGACACTACGGTATTTCATGGGTCGGGCAATTTAAACAGACCACTTTCTGGTTAAGACTAGAATAAATGGCCAGTTCAGAAAATGGAGACATCGACCACATGTAACCTGCAAAATGATGATTGAACCTGAAAATCTGCAAATTATGAAGTGATTGATGATTAAGTAAATAAATTAAAGGATGTCTTTGATGGAAGTGATGCTATCAAAGTCAAAGTCAAATTATTTATTCAATGTAAACCTTTACAGGCACTTATTGACGTCAATACTAATAATAAAAAAAACAGTTAACTAACTTATAGTTAAGACTTAACAACTAATCGTTCTAACTAATAGTTCGCAGCGTCAGATAGAGAAAATCAATAATTTTACACCGACTGTGAAAATTGGAGATGGCTTGGTTGACAAGGTAACAGAAGCAAGAAATTTGGGGGTGTTAATGGACAATAGATTAAGATTCCATCAACATGTGATGGACACAGTGAAAAATTGCTTTTACAGACTGAAGGTTTTATATAAGGTGCGCCAGTATTTAAGTGTTGATCTACGAATTAAGCTCTGTGACGCTTTGATACTGTCGAAACTGAACTATGCGGACACTGTTGTGGGTCCATGTTTATTCAATTACACCAAAAGGTTAATACAACGCATTCAAAACGCATGTGCGCGGTTTTGTTTTCCGATACCGCGTAGAGCTCATGTATCTCCTTTTCTTAACCAGTGTGGTTTAATGAGCATGGAGTCTCGACGTACTCTTCATCTGGCTTGTCTGTTGTTTGGAATTTTGAAGACACAAACTCCATCATATCTTTATAACAAACTCCAGTTTTCGAAACGTCCACTAAGAGCAGCGACTCTGTTATCCTGTCCTCGGCACAGCACAGCCGCATTTCGTGGCAGTTTTCGGTATTCAGCCACGAAATGCTGGAACAACATTCCGCCTCCAATTAAAAATGTCTTATCAGTAAGGTCTTTTAAAAATAAATACAAAATATATCTTTTAATTAATCAGAAATTTTAATCATTGTTATGTGGAGTTGCTGTGTATTGTGTTCGTTATGTTTTGTAAAATTTGTTGCCTTTTGACTGTCTTTGTTTGTTGTAAGAATAAGAGAAATTAAGGCATAGGTCCTGTTGACACCCAGTTTTGTTTTGATTTGTTTTGTCAATTGACTAATTTTCACCATTCCCTGCATGTTTACTTCTGTGTTTTTGTATGTTTTAACTTTATGTCCCCTCAGGCGTCCACGGAAGACCAGCGTCGGGGTACCTACTAGGTGCCTTGACATTATGCTGAGTGGAAGCCTTTTATTGTGCCACATAGTTTAAAATTTGTTTTATTGTAATTATTTTGTTTATTTTGTTTGTACGTGTGTCACAGAATAAATATTTTTTCATTCATTCATTTCATAATCGAGCTATAGTCTGTGCCAGACAAATGCGCATCGCTACGTTTCCGCGCGCGCGCAGGGATTAGGAGTTAAAGCTAGATAGGTCGATCTGAGACATAGAAAATAATGGTTTAAATTCTGGAAAAACAAAGTATGTATTAGTTAAGGATCTAATCTATTCAAAGTCTCAATCAGTTACAAGATCCAATGAAATTCACTCGATAGAAGAAAAAAAAATCCCAAGGTTACCCCTTTTTGTAATGTTTTTTTCAATATTATGACTAAACTACTGATACTTTACATTTAATTTTTGTACTCAACGAAAGACACAAATAATTCGCAGATAAATAGCAGATTATCCTATAAGTCTATACATATAGGCAATAAAACCAATGAAACGCGCCGCTTCGCTGTTATACCCGTCCCGTACCGTCGTACCATCGAGAGAGCGAGAGAGAAGCCGCGTGAGAGAAATACCTGGCCTTAAGCGACGACGCGCGACGTGGAGCGTGCGAGCCGAGCGGCAACCTTTACTGCCATACGCCTAGGCGGCCTTCCTGGGAGGCACGCCGGCGAACGTACCTCAACTGCGGCACCCCACTGGTACAAGTGGGGTAAATGACCCTTCATGCACATCTAGCTGGCACAGACTATAATCTAATCTACCTACCTAACTAATCTACCACCAGTTCGGATTTTGGGAGAGCCTTTGACTGAGAAGATGCTGGCAAGAAACTCAGGAGGCCTTACTTTTTTCTCCTTCTATGTAACAAAAGTTACATTACAGTGTCATAGATCTAATTAAGTACTTACAATTTATTAAACTTAATTAAGTACAATTTGTACGCATCAATAAAATTAATAATAACAAATTTCAATAATTTCAATAAAATACAATTCCTAATAATTGAATGAAACAATAGTTAATAGTTAGTAATAGTCTAAAAATACTGTGAGGATGAGGAACTGTAAAATGCGCTGAAAGAAAAAGTAGTGAGAGCGGCTAGTGAAGTTAGTGGTGAGAGTAAGAGGAGCAAAAGGAAAATGAAGAAGAATGCGTGGTGGGGTAACGATGTACAAAAGGTAGTAAGCGAGAAGAAAAAGGCGTGGCAGGAATGGTTAGCTGTTAGGGCTAACCAGAGTAGCCAAACAGCTACGTTTATGGAGGTGGATGCTTCTAAGAATGAGTATAGAAAGGAATGTTTCCTTTCAGTAAAATTTGCCATCATCAATATTAAGGGTACTTTTCCTCCAACCAGTCTTTTTTTTTTCACCCTTTATATAGGCACATGTTCGTCGCTTTTCTGACGAAGGGGCATACGTAACTGACAACGCTGGCGTAACTGCGTTAATAATGTCAAACTTATTCAAGATGCTCTTTCTTACAAATTTGCGAAAAAAACAATCAAATTAACCCCTTAGCTTGATTGTTTTTTAAGTAAGTTTCGTAAATTACTTACTTTGGACTTTTTATAAAATTATAAAAAAGTTATCTATTCATCCTTAGCGACGTATCTGAAAAGACCAAAAAACTGTCATTTCATCACCCTAAAAAGAACCAATGTAGTTTATGCGCAACTTTTAAAACAAGCGATGAAGAAAACGAAAGAAACTTTTTGAAAAATATAAAAAAACATCAAAGGAAAAAAAAGAATTTCGTGATTAAACAAAACTAAGTACATGTAAAGAGGAATCAAAGACCACCTGATGTTATAAAATGTGCTACGTTTGATCTACAGCAAGTCATTAATTTACCGATCAAGAACAAAAGTGCAGTTTTCTATAAGAGGCGCTTGCCGGTTTATATTTTACAATATACGACATGACCACTGGAGATTGCTACTGTTATACTCGTACATGGCATGAAGGACAGAGCAAAGAGGTTCATCGAAAATTTCTACAGCTTTATACATGTTCGTAAAAACAAAGTGATAGCGCTGGCAGGGGCTTAAAGAAAATATATTTGTTTGCGGATAGATGCAGCGGACAAATTTGCAACTCCCATAACAGCCGCAGCTTTATTGTATTTATGTAATTCTGTCAATATTGAAGAAATTACATTTTTTGCATTTTTCCATACCAAATCACAGTCAAAGTGAATGATTCTGCCCACAGCACTATAGGATATGCCATTAAAAAAGCTGGAGACCTTTTTACACCAGCCCAACTTATCCCGATATTTAGACTGAGCATGTAGAATTTTATATGCGTCTACCAAAAAAATTTGGTGTCTTTGTTGATTGGTGAATTTGTTATATTAATATTTAAAAAAAGTAAATGTGTAAGTAAATGTTTTTGATTTGTATTACGAAATATTTTTTATGTTAAAAGATTATTGTTGATTGCTACAAGATTGAATGATAACTAATTGTTAAAAGGTTTTTAAGATGATGAAGGACGTTATTACTCGTATGTTACAGTAATAATTTCATGTGATTATTCTGAGATTTCATTATTTCAACTTTGATGAAGCTATTTTTGTTAGAGACTGATTATTTTAATAAAAGCCACGTATGTCCTTATGTCACGATAGCCCCATGACAATAAAGAAGAAGTTGATTATCTAATTAATGTTTTATTTACTTATTTGTTCAATTAAATACCGACGTATCTGTTAGCTCAAACCATACCTGAGAAAAACAAGGTTCTCTCGAAGTGGCGTATCTGTTTTATTTAAATAAATATGATCTTTTAAGTATGTATTTAATATAATTAGAAAGATCTTAAGTCAAAGATCATAAAAATAATAACTTTATTTAAACAAATATTTATTTGATCGTTCTGCCGAAGAAAGTATGAAGTACGAAAACGAAAAAAGCTTGTCCTGAACAATTTAGTAAATGTCAGATACGCGCCCTTTTGTCAGAAAAGCGACATAATTATGCCTTCCACCAATGATCAGATATTTTTTCAGGCCGTCGATAGTAGACAATGGTATTGGTGTCGCCTCCTTTTTTGTTCATTAATTTTATTTTAGGTTATTTCGTTAAGTAGCACGCTTCTAGCTCTCATTTTTATTATTGTTTTTGTTAAAATTTGTTTGAATGATTTATTTGAAGTAACTTGTAAATGATACTTCTGTGCTGTGCAAGGCGTTTAAGCGGATAACTAATTCCCAGCTCATTCACTACCTAGAGGATCACTCGCTGCTCCATGATCGTCAGTATGGGTTCAGACCAAAGCGATCAACGGGTGATCTTCTAGCGTACATTTCTCACACGTGGGGTGAAGCGATGGACAAGCTTGGCGAATCCCTGGCAGTCAGCCTTGATATCGCCCAAGCTTTCGATAGAGTGTGGCATAGTTCCCTTTTTTCCAAGTTTCCGGCCTTTGGTGTGCCGCCCCGTTTGTGCGCCTGGGTTGCAGACTTTCAAGAAGGGCGAAGGATTCGTGTCCTTTGTGAGGATAGTTCCTCCGCGTTCAACAAATTCAATGCCGGAGTGCCGCAGGGTTCTGTACTGACACCTATTCTATTTCTTCTACATATTAATGACATGTTGTCCTTGGGCAATATTCATTGCTATGCGGACAGTACGGTGCATGAGCAGTACTTGGGACATCCTGCGGCAAAGCAAGCCGATGAAAGGCAAGAGCTGGTTGCCAAACTGAACCTGACTCTCGATCGTGTCTCTAAGTGGTGATCTAAAAACCTGGTCGAGCTTAATGCTAGCAAAACCTTGGTTTGTGCATTCTCGTCCAAGGTAACTCCCTTCCTTACTCCTCCCTCTCTTCAGAACTCTCTGTTACACATTTCGGTGAGCCTCAGCATTCTTGGTATGGACATCGACCAGGAACTGAATCCGAAATGCTCCATCGAGAGTGCCATTTTAACTGCCTCCCGGAAGTTGGGTATTCTCAATAAGGTGAGGCAGTTTTTCACTCCCGAGCAGCGCTGTTTGCTGTACAAAACTCCGCTACATACCTCCTCGATGCACTTGATAGACTGCAAAGGGGAGTAGTACTCATTATTGGAGATGCTGATGTTACAGCCTCCCTTGAGGACCTCCAGCTACGTAGAGACATTGCTTCTCTCAGTGTCTTCTACCGAAATTACTACGGAGAGTGTTATGAAGAACTTTTTGATGTAATCCCGCCCTCTCCTTTCCTCTCCCGGACTACAGGTCCAGCACGCGTCTTAGGAACCACCATCATACTGTACAGACTATCAGTACTCGTACCTGTACTCGGCTTTGGAATTCTTTACCTGCGCATGTGTTTCCCAGCTCCTACAGTCCCGGGTATTTTAAGTAGGGCTTGAAACGGCATTTATGCAGGCCGTCATAAATGGGTGCGCTCGTTACCGTGCTTATTCTACGATGGGTGGCGCTCTCATTATTTTGGACTGCATCGGCTGCTTACTATCAGGCAGGATGTAGTCACTTTTACGAATCAAATTAAAAATTAAAAAAAAAGAATAGCCCTCATGACCCTATTCTCACCTAACAGTTACGAGAAGTGGGAGTGGCTGAAAACCGGCGCTTACGGGAGCATTTTCATTTTAACCGACTTCAAAAAAAGGAGGAGGTTCTCAATTCGACTAAATGTTTTTTTTTGTATGTTTGTAAGCATATGCTGAGCCACCTCCAATTGCTTTAACCTTAAATGTGTGTAACCTTTTTTTAATGCATAGGTACTTAATATGTGCACTAAAGTTAGTTTTGTTTATTGTTAAGTGTTGCATTATTAGTTTTTGTGTAAAAATAGCAATAAATTATTTTCATAATTTTTTTATTTTTATTATTCTGGTGGCTTTACAAACGTTTTAGTAGAATTATTGTTGTAATTTAAGTCATCGTCTCGCTATATGGCTGATAGTGTGGGGACGACAAAATGACAGTCGCGAAATTAAGTGAACTTCTTGTTTGAAATTTTGGGAAAGTTTTTTTTTATTCTTTGTCGTTAATTACAGCCCTCTAATATGACTGCAAAATATAGTTAACTATCAGTTTATGTATAGTTTCCATTGGCAATGTTGTCATTCCATGGGTAAAACAGCTGAAAACTGTAAAACTAAAACAGCTGAGATCTGTGAAACGGTGACTGATGCGGTGTGCTGTAAAAAAAAATTATAATGTGTAAACACAGAAATATATCAAGATATTTCTGTGTGTGTAAAGTATTTTAATCGTTTTGAGATGCTATACCTTTAAAGCGTCAGACTCTTAGGTTAAACATTTATGACAGCTTACATAGATCTTAGCTCACAATGGATTAGTTAAAATGCTTACTGTGTTACTTCTATAGGCTGCACAGCTTGTACAATGGGCAGCCGCGGTTGTGGCTGCCCAATGTACGAGCTGTGCACAACGAGAAGGTCAGTCTCCTCCGGCAGGGTGTACGACTGGTTGATATTGTCTATGTCCAAGACGGTTGCAATATCGCGACGAGCCTGAAAATAGTAAGCAAGTATGTAGATAGGCTACTTTCCTTCTTTGAATATTTATATCTATTTATCGCGCTCACTACTATTAAAATAATATAAATAATGGGTATTTCCACTGGTTGCAGCGGCCTCGTTTGATTTTCTTTATATTATTTTAAAATAAAAATGATGTTGAGCCATCAGCCATACAGTAAAGTAGGTAAGTAAGTTATTTTAATACAGCTGTACACAGGTTATTTGCAACGCAACATGCAATGCAACACGAGTACAAAGGTCCCCACAGACGAACAGGTCGCCGGCAGGTATAGGCCTGTCAAATCTGTCTGTCTGTCCTTCGGCGCACACGCCATACTTTATGACCTTTGACATTTATAATAGAGAATGACTGTCCCAATCACACAACGCGAACTCAAAGCGTTCGTCGAAAAAACTGACAATCGGTGGAAGGGAACCAATGAACGTGCTACCGTAGCACGTTCATCGGTGCAGTCGTAGCCCTGCCGTAGCAGTGCGGCGTCCGTACGCCTGCACCACAGAACACTAGACTGCACGCAGTGTGCTCAGTGGAGCGCGCAGTGCGCTCGCGAACCTTAGATTAAAACAAAAAGGGAAGATACGGCATGCTCCTACTTGTAGTCAATCAAAATATAGTCCTACTCAAACTACATATGCAAACACTCACACACGCACACCTATAAAAGTGTAAATTTAGCGAGCGAGACAGAGCAGTAAGTTTCAACGTCAGCGCGAGGGAGTCAGCGAGTAGCGCGATGACGTCTCCGTCGCTTCGCAACAGACGAGTACGTACGACCGATTCCGACGCCACTGCGGAGGAGCATCTTTCTCTTTTTATCACAGCAGAATGTCCGCAATAGTACGATGTAGCCTGTACGCTCGGCAAATTGCGACTGAAGTGAAATTGTGCCTTTAGGCCTAATTTTAGCGGCTTACTCACGAGACGCTAATGCCGTATCTTCCCTTTTTGTTTTAATCTAAGTCGCGAACACATTAAAGTGTGTAGAAATGGTTGCAAGGCATGGTACCTTACATGTAGCGTTGCAAATAATCAATACCTGGCCTAATAATTGGCCATTTACCTGGATTATAAGTATCTTAGGCTTCGTGAGTAGAGATGGATTGTTCTTGACGTTGAAGTGATGGATGATCTCGTATTCACTGTAGTACTCATCCTTGGCTTTGATGAAACCTTCGTCAGTGCCAACGGACAGCACGACTACGGCCAAGCACCCATAGTCACTGTAGTCATGATTAGGACTACAAACTGGAGTTAAAAGAGGAATAACGTTGGAGAGGAATTTCTAGAGTACAATAGCTTGATTCAATACTTTTATTTAAAAACGTGCACATTAGTCTGTGAGTGTCAGTGGCCTCGTTTTCCAACACCGCCTTTGTGGTCTAGTGGTTAGATCACCGGGTTCCACACCATATAGTCCCGGGTTCGATTCACAGCGGGAGGTAGGTACATATTTGTAGTCGGTTTGTTTCCTGGCAGGGCTTTTAAGTCCACCTGTCAAGCTAGCATCTTTTATTTTATAATATTTCACCGTAACATCAATATGTTACTAGCATTTTTGTGCACGATTCTGACATGCAAATAAAAACCAAATAACCGATTAGGCATGCAATAATGAATAATAAAAAAATGTATAATTAGTTTACGCTCACACCTAGCCCAAGATAAGTTTATTCTTATGAAACTCGTTAATATGGTAAGATAACGGATAAATATACATAAACATAGAAAAAACACCCAGATCCGAAATCAATTCAGAAAAACAGTTTTCTCTAAATTGACTTGACCGGGAATTGAATCAGGGACCTCATAGATGTCGCAACGCCAGACCCGGCGCGATAACCACTCTACCACGAAGGTCGTCATGAGTTGAATGTATTCTACTTTAATATAAAATCAGGCAAGACTTAAAATTTTGCCCCACGATTTAGGATACTCTTGACCTAACCTTTAATGAGTACGTCACCGATTTAGGGTACTCTTGACCTAACCTTTCAAAGTCAAAGTCAAAGTCAAATTATTTATTCAATGTAAACTTTTACAGGCACTTATTGACGTCAATACAAATAATAATAAAAAACAGTTAACTAACTTACAGTTAAGACTTAACAACTAATCTAACGAGCTATAGTCTGTGCCAGACAAATGCGCATCGCTACCCCCAGTACCACTGCACGCCGAAACAGAATCGCGGAGTACGTCACCGATCAGAGTACGATCACCGAAGTCTTCAACTTCCAACTATCCTATACACTCTCGCCTCATGCACCGATGCATAATGGCGAGGAGAATTACAATATGGCACTTTTGTAACTCGCATCGTTGGTTACGTATACCGTTAGGTTAACCTCATTGTGATATCCTCTTAAAAGACGGTTTCCAGGAATGATCCAGTAAAATGAGAGATGCATCTCTTGATATAAGAAACGAAAAGCACCGCATAATTTAAGCACTCAGAACAGTCAGAACCCAGCAGGGACCACGTAAATCTTTCCCTGGCTGCCAAGCTGGCACACAGCACGATTAGGAAATTCTCAGCTAACAAACACCTATCGCAAGAACTCACGGGACACGGCGGGTTCTCCAGCTATCTGCACCGCTTCTAGTGCAAGGACAGCCCGCTGTGTGCCTGTGATACCGGCAAAGAGGGGGACGTGCCTCACCACCTCTTATAGTGCCTTACAAATAAACAAAGTATAAGCTACAAATAGTATTCTGTGTTTTGTTCCTATCATGTAAACGTAATTTCAAAAAGACAAAACACGGAATAACTATTTTGACCTTATTTTCTATTTATTTGTAATTCACTTACACGATAGGCTGAGGTTGGACCTAGTTTAAAAATTTCTCTCTAAAAAGAACGCTGAGATGTAATTTATGAGTACTTAATATATGAATGAAATAAAATAAATAAATCCTACTAATATTATAAACGCGAAAGTTTGTAAGAATGTATGGATATTTGTTACTTTTTCACGTAAAAACTACTGAATGGATTTGGATGAAATTCGACATACAGATAGTTTATAACCTGGATTAACACATAGAATACATTTTATCAAGATATTCCCACGGGAACGTATGGATGGATGTTTGTTACTCTTTCACATAAAAACTACTGAATGGATTTGGATGAAATTCGGCATACAGATAGTTTATAACCTGGATTAACACATAGGATACTTTTTATTTCGATATTCCCACGGAAAACGGAAACCACGCGGGTAAAACCGCGAGCAGCCGCTTGTAAAATAATATAGATGTAAACAGAGTTTTGGCAGAGTTACTGGCGCTGCTTGCTGTATTATGGGTTTTTCCTAGCTCGGCACAGTTGCCGTATCTGTATACTAAATGTAAAATTACTTGCTACTTAATCTTAGTATTATTACAATGATAATAAATAAACTAAAAACATTAGGTACATTACTTTTAATTTAAGGGGAACATGGACACATAATTAAAAACCAAAAAAACTAGCTAGGTACTTTAAAACTTTCTTGCCTCAATAGACTTTCAAAGGTCACTTCCCCAAAGTTCAAATTAAAATAATGTACAACTTACATTCCTGCACCTCTTGCATTATCTTGTCCTTCGTCATATTTTCTTTCACAGGAAGAACTTCGAAGCCGAAATCTGAAAATGTCTCTTTTAGCGCGTCTGCATCACATTTATTAACAGAAGTCGTGTCATAACCGTCTATGTTGTAGTTCTGTACAAACATTAACATTGCATGCTTTTCGAAATTTTGCAGCTGATACGTCTGCGCCTTCTTTATCAGTGCTTTGGTATTAATCGGTCTAAATGTAGTTGGCCTTGCCACAGCTAGCTCTTCTGGTGTGTCTGGCTGTTTCACTTCAACTGGTCTACTGGTGTCATGGGCTGCACCGATCCTTAGAGGTTCAGAAGACCCACTCGCGACCGCATAAGTCTCGCCCATTTCAAATAAATATTTAATAATTTACAAATACGTGATGTTAAGCGCGCGTCACCGCTAGAATGAATACGATTTACAGCTATAATAATTATCTTATTTGGGACTGAGAGGTTATTCCGAACATCGAACTTCGAAGTATCGATTAAAAAGAAGAAAGGTTTTTTTATATTATTTGCATTATTTGAACCTTAATCTGATAGTGTTATTGTTTATATAATTTTAACGCAAGTCTTTTTCAATTTCTAATCTGATAGCCTAATCTGGTGGCGTGTACTTTAAAAACAAATATAAAACTAATTTATGTCGTAACTGTATAACGATCCGACTCGAACTCGTTCTATTGAATAACTAATTATCCCGTGTGCAGGATCGGCTCCAGATATTCCATGTATTATTTACTTAGTATTTTAAGCACAATCATTTTCCCTGTTCACTATATAAGGCATTGTAGATTTTAATTATGAATAATTCTATGCGGTCAAATTAAAAATATACGGAATATTCACGCACTGCTGTAAACATTTTAAATAGACTTGCCGGTTTTCCTGTATTTGATAAGAAATAATGTTCAGAAAAACAGGAATCAATACATAAGCACTTACACGCTTGATAGAGACAGACGTTAAAACGTGCTTTTATAAGTCAGTGCAAAATTTGTAAGGAAAAATACTTGATTACATTTTAGCATTCATTGTTTTGCAAATAATTGACCAAGTATGGCGGACGATAACATGTCAACAAGTGACAATGCAATTACAGTGGACGCAATGATGTTAAATCCGCCTACTGTGTTAGTGCCTAGCGACGAAAAAGAAGAAGAAGAAGAGACGACTAAACCAGAGGACAATCCTTCTCCAAAAGATATAACATCGAACAGTAGTGTGGAATCAACTATTACTTTGTTAGGTAACAAGCGGAAATTAAAATCGGCCACATACGGTTTGGAAAACTTCTCCCAACACGCTATGCTCGTTCTAAATCACAGGAATATAAAAGGTTATAAAAAACCACGGTATGGGACTGAGATGGACGTGAAAGCGCTTTATGACACGTTCTCTAAGTTGGGCTTCATCCTTGAAGTAAAACCAAATCCATCAAGGGAGAAAGTAATGAAGGAAGTAAAAGAATGTAAGTACATCGATATAACACTTTAAACTAACGAGGTTACTATTACTGGTGTAAATAATTTGTTACCGGTATTTTTATGGTGTTTAAGTGTTTTTATTGTCTTAAATAGGTAAACGATATTTCAGCATCGTATCACAGTACATCGTACCACGTAGTGGGTAACAGTGATCATTTTTTTGGGCATACATTCAATGAAGCAATTTGTTGAAGGAGAATGACCTTTTTACTATAGGACTTGGGCTAGTTTTTTTTGGTGTTTTAGCTAGCTAGCGTAACACAGCACTTCAATGAAATAAGTAGTAACCAATAGCAGCAATACTCTGAATTATGAAGAAAAAAATACATTACAATAACATGCAGGAGTTTGAAGGTATCTTCATTTTTAGCTTAAGCTTTTTAGGTGTTTTGAGGTTATGACAACTGTTATCGTATGATTATCAGTTCAGTTCAGCATTAACGCGGCGTTCTATAGAAAACATTTTTTAACAGTAATCATTATAACACTTTTGATATGTGAATGATTAAGACGCAATAGATATCGAATAGGCTGGTTTGGTCATTCTCCTTTACTACTCATTAGATAAAATCGAAAGACATACTATATTGTACAACGGACGATCTTTGTATATTGTACAACATGGCGAGCCATAACTTTTTATTTTTATTACATTTTGTAATTGATTTATTTGAGTAAAAATGCTAATTTATTTACGTTTTCTGTGGTTTAAGCCACCAAATAAGTAATTTTGATATCTCAGATTAAATTTTTATCATTTCTCTAAATTACATTAAGGATTTGATAAAACACTAAATTCTGTTAGTTATTCGTAATGGTGTCTGTAATTTTAACATCCTTTACTCATTCTCATTTTAACTCGATTTTACAATTTCCCTGCTACATATAATATCGATAATTTTTAATTAAATTTGTTTGTTGGCGAGTTCCCTACTATAGCTGCAACAGTGTCGGGGCATCCTATTATCTTATCATTTCTGTTAGGTATCTGTGCTTTTTTTGTAAATAAAATAGAAGATCTTTTTGGATAGAAAAAGCATCCAAATTCTCATCTTTTCAACTTACAATATTATTCATGAAATTATAAAGGGCATAGGTGTATAGAACTGAAACTTCAGGGTGCGTTGCGCGCGTGTTGCCCTCGGTGCCGTGCGCGTCCATGGCAGGGACCGGAAAACCCCTTTTTTTGGTTAAGCCCATTGTTAGGGAAACCCCATCAAAAGGTTACCGAACGATAGGGTTTCCCTATTGATAGGATTAGTCTTTCGTAGCGGTAACTTTTTTGAATAAGGTTAACTGCTTCCAATGCACTTACCAAGTCAAATAGGGTATTTGTAACGGTAATTTTAAGCGCTTATCAACTAATAAGGTTACCCTATTGTCGTCTCCTATCTCGTTTTCGCGCACAGCGGGCGGCGGGTTGCGGGCGGCGGACTGCAGTCCGCCGCCGCCGCCCACTGTTGTCATATGGAAGCTTCATACAACCGCGCCGAAACGGTATTTGTCTATGATATTACTATACAAGTTTTTTCATTTAACTTGCAATGCATGTTTGTTGGGTGAAATCTTGCAACTTAATTTTGATCCACTTCCCGGTTACCGATTGAGTTGAAATTTTGCATACATGGGTAAATCGCGTGACAATGCAATATTATGATGACATGGCGCTAAGGAAGCTGGAAGCTGGAAGGTGGTCATAAGAACTTCGCAATGAAACAACACAATCTCATCGAGTTTGGGCTTGTTTGAATCGTCTTGACGAGTAGTTTGTCTTTCAATGGTAACCAGGGTGGTTTGATGATGGAGCTGGAAGGTGGTCATAGAAACTCTGTAATGAAACAACGCAACCCCATCGAGTTTCGGCTCGTTTCATTCGTCATAACGAGTACTTTGTTTTTAGATGGTTACCATGGTCTGATCTGATGATGAAGCTGGAATGTTGTCCTAGGAACTCAGTAAAGAAACGACGTAACCCCATCGAGTCTCGGCTCGTTTGATTCGTCTTGACGAGTACTTTGGTGCTAGACGGTAACCAGGGTCTGATGATGGAGCTGCAAGATGGCCATGGAACTCAGTAATTAAACGACATAACTCCATCGAGTATGGGCTCGTTTGATTCATCTTGACGAGTACTTTGGTGCTAGAAGGTAACCAGGGTCTGATGAAGGAGCTGCAAGTTGGCCATGGAACTCAGTAATTAAACGACATAACTGCATTCAGTATGGGCTCGTTTAATTAGTCTTGACGAGTACTTTAATGCTATATGGTAACAGACCCTGGTCTGATGATGGAGCTGGAAGGTGGCTATAGGAACGAACCATTAAGACGAACAAACGAAAAGTTTGATTCGTCTTAATGGGTGGACCGTTTTGATGGGTGGTGAGTGGTGGTGGTTTGATGGATGTGAACAAATATTGGAGACACGTTCAGTGAGATCAATTAAAAAGTAAAAAATAAATTAAAAGTCAAAACCTTTTATTTTAATGCGCTAAAAAGAAAAAAATAAACTTTTACTAACTAAAATCTCATAAAAGTTTGTTTATTTTATTTTATTCTCTTTTGAAACCCTACTAAAATAAGTAAGAATTTTCGTATGCTCCCTAGAAGCTTTGTCTCTGTTCCGTTTCTTTACTCATGTGCTGTTGTTTTATGTTTTTTTTATTTTTTTTATTGAGTCGTCATAGTGACTGCATCATGCCTGATGGTAAGCAGCCGATGCAGTCCAAAATAATGAGAGCGCTCCCCACCGTGAAATAAGCATGGTAACAAGCGCACCTATTGTATTTTTTGGTACGAGTACTGATAGTCTGCACAGTATGATGGTGGTTCCTAAGACCAGCACGTGTAGTCCGGGAGAGACACTCTCTGTAGTAATCCCGGTAGAAGACACTGAGAGGAGCAATGTCTCTACGCAGCTGGAGGTCCTCAAGAGACGCTGTAACCTCAGCATCTCCAATAATGCGTACCGCTCGCCGCTCGAGGAGGTATTTAGCGGAGCCGTCCCATAATAGGTGGGAACAATACTCCATACTCGATCGCACCTGAGTCTTGTACAGCGATCGATACATGTACGATCGAGAGCCAGGTTCAGCTTGGAAATGAAATGAAATGAAATAATTTAATCACAGAAAATAGAGTAGGTACAAAAGATGGTAATTTATAACAATGTTCGTCTATTTTGCCAACGCAGGGCATGTAAATGGAGATAATTAGGTAAACAGAATTGATTAAAAAATACTAATAATTAATTATACATTATAGCCAATATAATTATATTGAATATTACGTCACATACAGCAAATAAGATTGATAAAATTAATTGATTAATGTATTATTTTTTATTATTATATTAATTATATTAAATTACATTATAACCTACAGTATGTCAATATTACAATTTAGAAAATCTTTAATAGAATAAAAACATTTTATTTTAAGCCATAGTTTTCTTCTAAAAGTACTTATATCCATTTCGGTTAATGAGTGAGGTAGCTTATTACATACTTTTATGCAACTGGGATAACAATTTCTCTTATATAATGATGTCTTCATTTTGGGTAACAACAGCTTTCTACGATATCTTATACTTCGGCTAGTGTTTACATCTTTATTAATAAATAAATACTGATGACTCTTTACAAAAATACATCATTCCAGTATATATAATGAAGGGAGAGTTAATAAATTTAATTTTGGGAACAATTGCCTGCATGATGTCATTGGTGTCACGTCATATATGGCCCGAACGCATTGTTTATGTGATATGAAAGCCTTATTCATGTCGACTGAATTTCCACACAAAAGTATGCCGTATTTAAGGTTTGATGCCACGTATCCGTGATAAGCCATCAATGCGGTTTTTTGGTTGATTTGCGTCGTCAGTCACCACAGCGCGTAAGCAAATCTATTTATTTTAGAACATAAATCATAAATTCTTAATATGTTTTGTCCATATGCACTGACTGTCAATTATTATGCCCAAAAAAACGACTTCATCTGATTCCAATATTGGTTCATTATTAAGAAGCACAGATAGATTTAGACTTTTGGGTTTTCTATTATAAAATTGTATATATTTAGTTTAGTTTACATTAACTTTTAAATTGTTCTTTGTCAGCCATTTCGTAATATTATTAATAGTATTGTTAATATCTTCATTAAAGTTTCGGTCTGGAGTTGTAGGTATTACCACAGATATATAGTCAGCGAATAAATTGCACTGATAATTAGTAACAGGAGGTAGATCATTAATGTATATTATGAATAATAAGGGTCCTAAGATAGTCCCTTGTGGGACACCCACATTATTTCGGACATGTAGTGATTTTGCAGAAGTGTCTTCCTTATGTTCATTAACGTAATTAACTTCGATATATTGTGTACGATTTCTAAGGTAAGTTTGTAACCATTTTAATGCATTTCCTCTAAAACCGTATTTCTCGCATTTAGATAAAAGTATGTCATGTGAGACAAGATCGAAAGCTAGAAGAATAAGGCTGTTGTATCGATATTCTTGTCAATATTTTCGGTAACATTTTTTATCAAATTAAAGGCTGCTAATGTGGTTGAGTTACTTTTCCGAAAACCATTTTGTTCCTTGGCTAATACTTTAAATTTTACTAAAAATTCATAAATTCTATTGTGCATAACCTTTTCAAAGACTTTAGATAGTACTGGTATTAATGCAATAGGTCTGTAATTATCCATTACATCAATATCGCCTGGTTTTATGATTGATAGTTTGAGGACTTCCGGAAATGTGCCTTCAGTCATTGAAAGGTTTGTTAAATAACTTAATATGTCAGAAAGAACTAGTGCGCAGTATTTAAGAATATTTGTGGGTAGTGCGTCATAGCCCACCGATGTTGTGATATTGAGGAATCTTATAATTTTAAATATCTCGTCATGTGTTGTTGGGTATAAAAAGATGCTCGGTTCTAAATGTTGGATATTATTAACAGATGTCGCATTAGAATAATAATTATGAAAATTAGATGATTGGATTGTAATGTCAGAATTAAAATTATAATTAGAATTAGATGATTGATTTGTAATGTCGGAATAAAAATTATTAAAATGATTACAAATGTCAATAGGGTCCGTAATATTCATATTGTTATGTCTGATTTTGCTTATGCAACTATTATTAAATTCTGGTTGATCATACGATTTAATTAGATCCCACGTGGTTTTACAAACATTTTTACTTTTATGGAGGCGTGCCTCGTTCATAAGTTTTCTAGATTTATTAATACACATCTTTAAAATAGAGGAATACTTTCGATACTTGCACTTAATGGACAGATTCTTTTTTTATAATATTTAAAACGCAATTTTCTCTTTGACACATATGACTTTTTAATTCCCCATTGTGATCCAATTGCAGGGTTTAGATCTATTTCTTAACTTAAATTTACACGAGGGAAAACATAAGCAGTTCTTGCCTTTTCACAACGATATCGGCTTGCTTTGCCGCAGGATGTCCCAAGTATCGCATATGCACCGTACCGTCATCCGCATAACAATGAATATTGCCCAAGGACAACATGTTATTAATATTCAGAAGAAATAGAGTAGATGAGAGCACAGAACTCTGCGGCACTCATGCATTAACCTTGTAAAACGTGGAGGAACTACCCTCACAAAGGACACGAACCCTCCGCTTCACTAGAAAGTCTGCAACCCAGCCGCACAAACGGGGCAGCACACCGAAGGCAGGCAACTTGGAAAGAAGGGAACGATGCTACACTCTATCGAAAGCTTTGGCGATATCAAGGCCAACTGCCAGGGATTTGCCATGCTTGTCCGTCGCTTCACCCCACGCGTGAGTAACGTACGCTAGAAAATCACTCGTTGATCACTTGCATATTTCAAAAATCCAGACAAACTAAAGAGCCGGACAGAGTCCGGACTAGACTCTTAAAAGTCCGGACATTTCCGGTAATAATCCGGACGGATGGTAACCGTAGTCGGGGGAGGCCGGACGTGACGTCAGACGGCCCTGCATGACTGATACAGGCAAAGGAATCAAGTTCACTACTCTTATGTGGTAAAGCTTGGAAGAACGGTCAAGTTGCCTTGGCTTAATGTCCGGACTTTTTGTGGGACTTATAAAGTTTCCAAATAATAACGTGGTGTTTTATTTGTCTTAGACCCGGTGGGTTGACCAGACCATAAAACTGAACAACTTTCTCCAAGAAATAGGCCAAAACACGAGATATTATTTTTACTTTTCCATACAAACCTTGCTCGGTCAATAGAGACTTTAAAAGAATAAAAAACCACATACTATATAGGTAGGTAATTTAATAATGTACAATTGTATGATCCCACTAACCCACATTGAGCCAGCGTGGCGGGTTATGGCCCAATATCCCCTCGTTCTATTGTCCACGTGGGAGGCCTGTGCCCAGCAGTGGGACGTTAGTAAGCTGATGATGCTGTTGTTAGAGCTGCTATACGTCCATGAACATAGGGTTACCATACATTATTCATTTATCATATACCATGGATTTATCCGGACAAAAACAACAAAAATTAAAAGAAAAAAATACTTTTTAAAAACAAGCTTTTATTATGTTCTTGTTGTTGAAAGATCTAAAATTTTAAAAATAATAATTTAATCCTAATAAGAAAAATATCATTATAATAGGTATACCTACATTGCAACCTTTAACGGTAATTAACCATATTCGTCTACGTCACAATAATCAAATATCTTAAGTAGGTAGATACCTATTAGACATTTTTATTAAACCATAAAACTTTACACCTTGTATTAAATCTTTGCGTTTATATCACATACCCATTTTTTAAAATAAAAGCGTAAGAATTACATTGTGGCGGAACATTAAAGAACAGTTAGCATTATTACACCGTCATAATTTTTTTTGTAATCACAATGTAACACTCTTTTATTTATAATAGAACAGAAAAAAACATTGGGTATGTGATAAAAACGCAAAGTTTTAATACAAGGTATAATGTATTATAGTTTAATAAAAATGTTTAATAGGTATGTACCTACTTACGATATACCTATTATAATGATATTTTTCTTATCAGGATTAAACTATTATTTTTAAATTTTTAGTTCTTTTTATCATCAAGTACATGAAAAAAGCTTGTTTTTAAAAAGTATTTTTTTTTTAAATTTTAACTTTTTAGTATTATTTTATATTTTAATACGTTAACATATCAATAAAAAATGGTCCACCCATTAAGATGAATCAAACTCGACGCGGTTGTGTCGCTTAATTACTGAGTTCCTATGGCCACCTTCCAGCTCCATCATCAGACCCTGGTTACCATCTAGCACCAAAGTACTCGTCAAGACGAATCAAACGAGCCCATGCTCGATGAGGTTATGTCGTTTAATTACTGAGTTCCTATTGCCATCTTCCAGCTCCATCATCAGACCCTGGTTACCATCTAGCACCAAAGTACTCGTCAAGACAAATCAAACGAGCCGAGACTCGATGGGGTTTCGTCGTTTCTTAACTGAGTTCCTATGACCACCTTCCAGTTCCATCATCAGACCCTGGTTACCATTGAAAGACAATCTACTCGTCAAGACGATTCAAACGAGCCCAAACTCGATGAGGTTGTGTCGTTTCATTGCGAAGTTTCTATGGCCACCTTCCAGCTCCATCATCAGATCAGCACCATGTCATCATAATATTGCATTGTCACGCGATTTACACATGCATGCAAAATTTAAGCTCAATTCGTAACCGGGAAGTGGATAAAATTTAATTTGCTAGATTTGGTGACAAACGGACAGGTGAAACTAATTAAAATCTTGTAAAAATCTAACATGCTGCATTGCAAGCACCGCGCGACAGGTCTTAACGTGAACTGATTGAAAGTCACACGAAAATTAACTTTAGTGCGAATAACTTATTTACGAGTAAGCGATAATTTGGGCCTCTGTTGAAAGCTACACACGTAAACAGTTATGCAATAATAAGTCTAATGGATTACACGTAGAAGCTTGAATCGCTTGTGCGCGTTAAAACCCTTTTTATAGGGTAAGCTTCAACAGGGTTTTTGGATGTGGTTAGTGCTTACCCTAATTAACTGTATCAATTTGGTTATCCTTTCGATGCGGTAAGTCGACGATATGCTAACCGTATTGATAGGGTTAGTGAAAACAAGTCTATGAATTACCCAATCAAAAACCCCTTATTTGGTAAGCGGTTCCGGTCCTTGGTCCATGGGCGAGGTGGCCGCGCACCTTCAGGCGGGTTGAAGCTCCTTTGCAAACTCACTGTCTGCAATCTCTATACAAACCATATAATAAACTAGAGAAGCCATCTCATACAAAAAATGTGCTAAGGTAGGACAGCGGACATCGCGTGGGGCGTTAGAGGTGGGCCTTTGTTTTCATAAAAATGTCTGAGCGCGATTAAGCGATTCATACAATTTTATTACCGTGTTGTAACATACATTGTTTAAGGAAATAACTTATTAGCTAAAACATTTTATAATAGTAAATGTGAAATCATTTTCTCTTATCTTCAAAATTTTTATGTACAATAATATCGCAAATTTTTCCATAAAAAATCAACAGATTTTTTTTTTCCTTTTTACAATTATTTTTAAAACTTTTTTTTGGAAATTTTTCTATCTCTTTTTGATAGCAATGGTTTTCGTCAGTTTGTGAAAAAAAATTTAGTGTATTTTTGCTCGAAAGTCCTGCACCCCGTTCGCGCCACGTTAACCTTAGTTTTTTATTTAAAATCACTCCCAAGTCTTTACAATGAGTGTCCAACGAAGTATTTTTTCTAGTAGATATCATTTCATTTACTGACATTAAGTTCTAAATCGTTGCATGAATATGTCATCTTGATTATGCAGTATGCTAGTTAAATAATAGTACATTATGATTCAAAATTATTTATTCAATTTAGGCTACAATAATTAAGCACTTATGAATGTCACTATGCCATCGGTTCGTAAGTCTAACTATGGGGCGGGAGCCTTGTACTGAGAAGAACCGGCAAGAAACTCAGCAAGGGCATTTATTTTCTCCATTTCTTTTACAGCATCAATACAAATTGGAAAATGCCCTCCTTATCATAGACGGACATTTTCCATTACAAGATAAAAATAAAACATTTAGTACGATCACAACGCAACACAACGACATATAAAAGAATATCTAATAATAAAAAACAGGTATTCCTCAATTTAAAATAAACTTAACAACGTCTTACAGTATCTCTGAAAAAATGAGAAAGAAAGACTATTAAACACTACCAATAAAAATATGATTGCAAGAGCAGACCAGCCTCCACAGGCGGCACCCGTTCACGAGTATGAGATGTGAATCAGCCATCGCTTCGCTCAACCATCTTTTATACAAGTGTGCTATGTTGGTCATTACAATCGAGGCGGGTTTTGTTAATAAAGCCGAGGATTTCATATTTTAATCATAATTGTTAATTTATACACAAAAATGTTTGCCTTTTTAAAATAAAAACTAGTTATAAAAACTCTATGTTGAGGTTCTGTTTTTGAACTAAGTACATTACCGCACTAGTGTGTAAGTGTAAGCAAGTGTGTTGAAATAGTACAATAAGATATTAGTGCGGTAAAATGAAAATTACAGCCGAGGCGATATAGCTAGCCCGAGCCGTAGGCGAGGGCTACAACAAAGAAGAGGCTGTAATTATCAAAGCGCACGTATGCCATACGACGTTTTATAACATATTTGTGAGGAAAAAAAATTCCGAAAATGACTGCGTTTTTTTTTGTTATTATTTAATTTTCATATAATTTTCTTTGTCCAACAGCATAGAGCGTAGATGGGCTCATCAAAATAATACCACCAACCCCTCTTTTTCCTTGGGTGTCGTAAAAGGCGACTAATGGACTAAGGACTGCACATACATCCAACAGCATAGAGCGGCGATGGGCTCATCAAAATAATACTACCAACCCCTTTCTTCCCTTGGTTGTCGTAAAAGGCGACTAACGGACTAAAGACTGCATATACATCCAACAGCATAGATCGGCGATAAGCTCATCAAAATAATACTACAAACTTCTCTCTTCCCTTCGGTGTCGTAAAAGGCGACTAACGGACTAAAGACTGCACATACATCCAACAGCATAGAGCGGCGATAGGCTCATCAAAATAATACTACCAACCCCACTCTTCCCTTGGGTGTCGTAAAAGCTACTAACGGGCTAAAGGCCTATGTTGTCCATAGATTCAAATGATTACAAATTTTTAAATTACATTACCGCACTAGTGCGAAACTTATTACATTACGATACTGAAATCGGTGTAATAAAAGCTTCTTTACGAGCAAATATGTTATAAAAGAAGTAAAATTCCAATTGAAAGGAGAATGACCTTCTTACTATGGGAGTTTTTTTTTTGGTTTTTTAGCTAGCTAGCGTAACACAGAGCTTTAATGAAATAAGTCGTAATCAATAGCAGCAATGAATTATGAAGACAAAATGACAATACAATATCATGCGGGAGTTTGAAGCTATCTTCATTTTCAGCTTAAGACTTTTTAGGTATTTTGAGGTTATGACTGTTATCGTATGTCTATCAGTTCAGTTCAGCATTTATTTATCACTTGACTCTTAGCCCATTATGACCTGAATAACTTTAGGTCCTCGGAAACTGATAATTTTTAGATATATTGTTGTTATATGTCTCCTCAATTGTTTCTGACTATAAAAGTTTAATCGATTTATTACTTCTGGAAAAAACAATGGGTGCCGCTAGGCTAATACGTAGTCTAACATGCCCCTTTTACATTTATTTTAAGTTACCGTTAGCAAGTTATATTTTCCGTTTATTTATGATTTTATTATTTTAATGTACTTATATAAGGATGAGTAAATAAAAAAGAGCAGCATTTATACATACGATACCTACATCATGGCCACTTTTCAGAGGGTAACCACACATTCGTCAACCGCCTCTGTGGTCTAGTGGCTAAGCTACCTGTTTCAGACCCAGAGGTCCCGGGTTCGATTCCCAGCGGGGAGTACATCTTTGTGTGCTCGGTTTGGTTGGTGGTAGGGCTGTTAAGTCCGCCTGGCTAGCTACCACCATCTTATCTAAGTCTGTCGCCATAACAACGATGTTTTTAGCATTGTTGTGTTCCGGCAGTTTGAGATAAGATAGCCAGTTCCTCAGTGGTTGAGAATTCCGGGTGAAGCGCGCTTCCACCTTCGGCATTATCGTCACTTACCATCAGGTGAGATGAAGGCCAAGCGCTTACCCGTTGCCAATAAAAAAAAAACATTTTTATTTGCTACGATCCTGCCATACATCCTTAGCTTCACTTACTCTCATAACATTCTTCACACACGCTCGTCGGTTTGGGGTACTCTTGACCTGACCATTCACGAGAAGGCAAGCAGCATTTATTTTATGAAATTATACAAAAGTAATAAGAGTGCAGTCTCTATAGGTTCAATGTAGTGCATCCGAGGCTTGAGCTCATCATCTTCTGAAGGCGAGTGCCTCATACAGTGATCATCGTGTATGATGACAAATAAATACTTTTACCCACGAAAAACCAAGAAATAAACAGTGACTTACATATTTCGAAAATACAACATATCGGCCTAGAGGTGCCATACGGCACCCATGACTTTTCGCGAACTATAAACCAAACATAATAACAAATCTTCATAAATATTACAATATCATGTAGTCCAACAATAATATAACAACAAAATAAAATGCACTTTATTGTTAAATTACACAAAATAAATAAATTATGATCCACTTACTTGAGTGTAAAATCAATTTTTGCGAATAATTTTACAATACTAACTTATAAACGCTAATGCTCGTCGGAACAAGTGCACAGGGGCCCAAGTCTGCTAATTTAAGAATGGCATAATTGAATCGCAATTGGATCGCATTGTAATTGTTTGACACATTTGGTATTCATATATGAGTAAGAGAATACCAAATGTGTCTTGGGCCCCTGGTTGAAAGAAAGTAATAAAACTATTAGCTATCTGTCTCTAGCATCGCATCGATGGACAACCACCGGCCTTCATCGCCTGAGACGCGCTAGTGGCGCGAAATATGAACACAATAAATTGGGTGCCAAACGGCCCCGCTAGGCTATAATGGGTTATCGCGGCGTTCTATAGAAAACCTTTTTTAACAGTAATCATTATAACTTAAGAGAACACTTTTGATATGTGAATGATTGGCAATAGATATCGAATAGGCTGGTTTAGGCATTCTCCTTTTAATGTTTGTGTTGGAAATTATCCTTGACTCCTGTTATTAGAGTAAATATACTCTTAGCTTAAGTTTAACAATGATATCGGCCACATAATCTATAATTTGTCATTGACTTCGTTAGATAGATATTAGATAATTAAATACATTAAATTCACTAAGTACCAATCAAAATTACAGAGTTAGGCGTTATACGAGTATATGCGAAGTGACTCATCTGCGAGCTTTATTTTGAAAGTTTATGATTTTCATTGAAAAAGTGGCTTTTTCACAGTAAAACAGTTTAAAAACTATGCCTCGTTCTTGATTATTAGTAAGTACACTTTATATTATTAGTAGTTACATTCAGACTTTCTTTTCGTGTTTCTTGATGAAAAATCTTGAAAAACCACTTTTCTGTGAACAAGAAGGCATCTTATTTTTTTAAGTGAGAATTTTGTCATTTTGCGTTTGTCTGGCACAGACTATAGTTAGTTAGATTAGTTGTTAAGTCTTAACTACAAGTTAGTTATCTGTTTTTTTAATTATTATTAGTATTGACGTCAATATGTACCTACCTGTAAAGGTTTACATTGAATATATAATTTGACTTTGACTTTGACATATGTCACTGAAAAAGCTTAGGAGTGAAAAAGTGGATAATTCGCAGTTCGTACATTTGTTACGCGGTGTCATCTTTAGTTTACTATACCTCAATGATGAAAACAACTAAAAGCTGCGTTATCTTTGTCCAACAGTCTGCGGTCGCGACTTCTCTAAGCACGGATGCGTGGCGGTGGTAGTGCTAACGCACGGTCGCAGGAACGGTGACCTCATCGCTTCGGATGGGTTGCGTTATAATGAGAGAGATATTATCAAGTATTTGAAGTGTTCATACAACCTAACTTTGGAAGGGAAGCCCAGAATTTTGGTGATCCAGGTAAGCAATGTGTATCAAAGAACGTTCAGGTATTCATCAATTTAAAATAACCAAATCTATGTCTTACAGTAGAATGTGTATGTTTTTGAGTTGGCGCTGCTGGTGACAAACGAGGTACCTAAGCTACAATCATCTAAGCACTAGATACACAAGAAATAGATAGATATATTAGAAATACGTTTGAAAAAGTGGTTCCAAATTATTATATACCATTTTGTTTTCGAATAATCAAACAAGCTTAGAATAATAACGCTATAGAAAGATAGTCTTCATACAAGCGCTCTGTCAAAAATGAAGCACTAAACCGATTCACACACGCGTGACGTGCGCGCATGGCCGTGATCTGCTGTCTCTTTCCAATTCTATGAATATGAAAGAGACAGCACTGCGGCAGCCGCTGCTACCGATGCTTTAACTTAGAGAATCACGCTGCAGTACGTTTATATTTTGACCTAATTAACTACAAGATACTATGAAATACTGAAAGCTTACCTGTGAAAAGTGATGTTATTACACTTCTTTTGTTTTTCAGATGTGTTGTGACACAATTTAACTGCACAAACCGTCATTTTTTTTTGTTTTCGCGAGACACGTTCGGCGCGCTGTGACATTAACCCTAGAGTACTAATATAAATTTACCACACTTTAATACTAATGATCGCTTGGGAGGCTACTTTTTAAATAAAACCAATTTATCACATTAGTGGTTTATTATTTTTGTATAAAAATCACATTAATTAACAGGTGAAATTCTACCTTTTTAGAAACTAAACTCTAAATTCTTCTTTAAAATCAACATTAGGCTTAAAATAAGACTTAAAACTTACAGGTATGAACATTTTTTCTTATAACATAACAGTCTTTGAACAGTCTGGTAAAAAAAAAATATATGTATATTTCTATTTTTTTGGCATCAATATTACTATTCAAGATATAAACTTTATATGGAACTAAATCTAACTTTTGGTAACATCACAATTTTGTCTACAAACTAATTTGAGTCAGCCTTTCAACTTACCATTAATACTAATGATCGCCTCCCAGGCGATGCAGTAGCTTATATTTTGAAAATGAAGCGTCCGCGCCGGGCCCGCGTTGGCTGACGTCTGCGGCGCGGTGTATACCGAATTGGCGCGAGAGCTCAATACGACTCGCGCGCGCGTTTTTTAAATAACCGGAAAAAACTAACCGCGTGCGGCCTGTCAGGCGATGATTAGTATTCTAGGGTTAAACACTACGGAGCGGCCCGGCGTTTGGTGCCATTTCTGGCTCCAATTAATGCGCTTCAAAAGAGGCGCGCGAACTTGGTTTCTATAGCGTTATTATTCTAAGCAAAAAAGTAATCTTGATACTCGGCCCTATCTTCAATGTAAATAGGTATTCAACTTGGACGGCAATGTCTATTGAAAACTACAATCCAATGCTCCCTCTTGGTTGGAGCCATTGAGCTGTTTAAACTGCAGAGGTAACTTCGATGTGCGAAATTGTCACACATGTACAAACATAGTCGCCTATGTGTGCGTTATTATAGTCTGTTCAATAGAGCTTTATACGTATGACAGGTGTCAAATCATCATGCCTAGGGTTGAGACATTACAGACGTAATTGAATCAAATGATAATTGAAGTTATAAATTGAATATCATTATCTGTCGTTAATCGTTTTTTGCTTTAAATTATAATTTTGGATGCTATGTAGATCACTTAATTTTTAGAAATACATAATAATAATATATAATTAAAATTCGCCTACAAGACTTATGCACTTGTATCAAAACAAGATAGCTCCCACCCCCAACCAAACCGTCACAGATGCAGTAGTGCGAAGTTCAATTCCAATTAAAATAAAACAAAGTGAACATCAAAATGCTACCGCATTTATCTATTTAAATTTACTTATTTTAGTACGCACTAATTAAAAAGAAGTATATAAGTAAGTAAGGCAAGCTGGGTGTGATAATTTTATTTATAACATTTTTCTCGGAGGTAGCACCTAATAATAGTAGATTGTTATACAAGGGGCTAAAATGACCCATTATATACCAGGTAGTTTTACTCCCGAGCTTTAGCGAGGGAGTAAATAGAAACCGAGTTTTAATGGGTTTTTAGCGCCGTGTGTTACCTACACTCTGATTTTCACTACGAATGCGAGAAAATAAAACAATCCAATACAATATTAATTGGTTTATTTTATTTAAAATTAACCTGTTAGTTGATTTAACGACACCCAAGGGAAGAGAATGATTGGTAGTATTATTTTGATGAGCCCATCGCCGCTCTATGCTGTTGGATAGTAGATATGTGCAGTCTTTCCATCTCTTCCCTTGGGTGTCGTCAAAGGCGACTAACGGACTAATGACTGCACGTACATCCTACAGCATAGAGCGGCGATGGGCTCATCAAAATAATACTACCAACCTCTCTCTTCTCTTCGGTGTCGTAAAAGGCAACTAATGGACTAAAGACTGCTCATACATCCAACAGCATAGAGCGGCGATGGGCTCATCAAAATAATACTACCAACCCCTCCCTTCTCTTGGGTCTCGTAAAAGGCGACTAATGGACTAAAGACTGCACATACATACAACAGCATAGAGCGGCGATGGGCTCATCAAAATAATACTACCAACCCCTCTCTTCCCTTGGGTGTCGTAAAAGCGACTAACGGGCTAAAGGCTCACCACCTAAGCACATGTGCAGACTGTGCAGTTTTTTCTTGCTGAAGCGTGGTCTGTGTTGTCCATAGATTCAAATAATTACTAATTTTACCATAAACTTTAATAATAATTATCTCAAAAAAGTTGTTGATCTAAGTAAACAGTAATAAGTCGAGTCTTTATTCATGATTATTCTCCATAAGACTAAATACTTTTTCGTTTTTGTGGGCTCATTGTCATGTGACAGACAAAAATTTAAAAAAAAAATGCTTTTTCCCTTAGGGCGAGAAAAGCTATTACAATGACTTTATACAAATATTATTTTGAGTAAGAGGAGTGAAAAATAATTTTGTTATTTCATACAAACTTGTGGATAACGGTGTTGATTATAAATTTAAAAATACTTGATCTTAAAAAGAAAACTATGGTTTGTAAAATACAATGTATAATTGTTTGTTGTCCTTAATAAATTTAAAAATAAAATTGAGCCTAATGAAGTTTTGTTCCTTTCTAATGCGCCAATTCAATAACTTTTAAAGTTTTTCATTCCTCATACTCGGAGAGTAGGTCTAAAGTTGCATGAGCAGCGGGTGGAAAGTAGTACTGTCGGTGTCGTAAAAAGCGACTAACGGACTAAAGACCGCACATACAACCAACAGCATAGAGCGGCGATGGGCACATCAACATAATAGTACGATCCCCTCTCTTCCCTTGGGTGTCATATAAAGCGACTAACGAGCTAAAGACTGCACATACATCCAACAGTATAGCGCGGCGATGGGCTCATCAAAATAATACTACCAACCCCTCTCTTTCTTTTGATGTCGTAAAAGGCGACTATTTTCTTTAGCTAATTCATGTTTTTATTTTTAGTTACTGTCCTTGTATTCGTAATGAAAAGCAAAGTGTTTACCTCGGGTATAAGACTTGTTTAGTCCCTGGAACCACGTCTCGGGACTAGAATAAGCTACTTTCACACTTTCACCACTAGGGTAACAATTTACTATTTTAACTTCAATATAATCGTCATTAAACTCAAGATAAATAAGTAAAGACTAACAAATCAATATTAATATAGCTAGAATTATAAATACAAAATTAAAGTCAATCGATTGGTTATTGAACATCAATTGAACTTAAATTGATTTACTATCCCAACACACGTATTTTTTGTATTGGAATGACCTTGTGAAAGGGTACGTTTTTTATTTAGCAATGTTTAAAAATTGTGTTAAATATGTGTTATGTAAGTTTATTGGGAGAAAACCTAATCTAACGTATAATAAATAATCACAAAAAGTAATTGTAGTATGCTAAGTGATGGATTATAAAACGTAATATTATATAAATGTTTTCAAATAAGTTCATACGCTTTTACAAAGTCACGTCGTCGTTTTTAATGACACCTGTCACAAGTATCAAGCTATATTGAACAGACTATAATAATGTTGCCAACATAAGTGTCACTCCCTTAATGTGGGTTAATGTCACACAATTTCAGAACAAATACCACATTACAACATAACACCTCTCATTTTTTTGTCGGATGTAGGAAAAAAGAAACGAAAAAATAAAATCTACAACATTTCTTTTTTCCTTTATTTAAGTATTATTTTTTATACAATGTAGGTAATATAAAATGACACGTGAAGCCAAATTATAATGAATTATTTATGAAACGATCCGTGACCTAAATTGTTTTTTTCTAACATTTATTCAACGTAAGTTTTCTTAAAATCAATGTTTTTAATTAAGGATTAATATAAATAACAAAGTCAACATTATTTAAGTGTCAAAGATGCTTTGCTGCCTTGATGGTAATCTTTCTTCAGTACTGCACGATTATACAACCTGTAACTTAATACCTTATCTTGACTTTGTGGAATACCAAAAATCAAAATAAAATAAAGGAGCGTTTTGTGAAATCGCGGTCACTGATAAAACTAATAGAGAAGTTAAAAACAAACAAAAATTTAGATGTTAAATACCTATATGAAATAATAAAATAAATGCAAGTTTTCACTCCAAAATCTCAGAAGCGCCACACTTTATGATTTGTGATACTTACTTCTGGACATTGAGGTAAATAAACTAGAGAAGACGTCCCATACAATAAATGTGCACAGCTAGATGACAGCGGGCATCTAGTCGTTGCGGGCACGGTACAATGATACTTGTAATGTGGTGCGAGGCTTACTTGTCATCTTCTGCACAAAACAGAAATATTGTTACTCTATGCATTTTACCGAAACATGGCCGCCGCTTCATGTCTCGGCGATTTGATAAAATAATTAGTCAAATGCATTTTATATCGATAATTTAGTACGTATTTCCAGGTGAAAAGTGATTCCTTTGGTTTAATTTGTATTTTCTGAGTTGTTTAGACAGTACCTTAGCACACATAAAGACATATTTTAATAAAATAGAACACAGAATGCAAACGTATTGTTGCGTGTAGCGCCTGCCACAGACTAATATAGTTGGAGCGAGCTGGGTCTAACGCGTGTTACAAACAATCTGGTTGAGATGTCTTCTCTAGTACGTAGTACATAATAACTCAATGCTTCTGGATTATTTTTTTTTGGTCAGTATTCAAGTCCTGAATCGTGTTATCAAGTTTTGATGTGGCCGCGATTTCGCTAAGATTTCATTTTTTTTTTGTCTTCGGCATAATTTTTTTGGGTGGTTCATCCTTTGGAAATATGAAATAAGTAGAAAATAAACGTAAATTTACACTAGGCTGACTTGAACTAAATTTAGTATTTTCTACCACGCTTAGTCTTACCACAATATATAATATTATGTGTATTGTAGTCTAACGCTCGAATAGAGAGGAAAGGGACATGAGCGAATAGTACAGGCGGATATAATTCAATTAGATAATTTATTTTATGCTGTTCGTGCTATAATAATACCTAAGTATTTTGGGGGTAAACTTTGCGAAGTACCTGACAATACTGATTAGAGGTTATTTAGGAATATTTTTATGAAATTTCCGTATTAAACCAACAGCACACATATTTATCACTACAATTAGAGATTTGCAAACATTTATAATCATTTTGAGTAAAACAAATTCAAATATCGCACGGTGAATTGTTAACAATCATCACGAAACCTGGTTAGCAAAACTTACCTTCGAAACGATATTTGAGACACTTTCCACTCACTTATATTGCTGCAATGTTTAACTAAACAACTCATTATTAAATAAACCCACTGAAATAATAAATTGGTACACCAAAAATAAACTAATTCAACTACAAAATCTATTATGTTATCGTGAACTTGTATGTGGCTGCACTATTGTATTAGGTAATGAAACCTGTAATGATAGTCGTAAGTGAATAATATATAAATAAATAAATAAAATAAATAAAAATTAAACAATTGGCAAGTAAACTAATGGCAGCGATTCGTTTGGGTACAATGGTCGTTGGATCCATGTAAAAGATTCTAAAGAATCCCAGTTCTACAGATTCTAATATCCTCTATTTTTGACAATTTTTTTTAACGCTGGAACCCAATGTAGAACCCTAAATAGTTGAGAATCCGTAGATCTGTGGACATGAGAATCTGTTGAATTGGTAATCTGTAGAATTGGGAATCTGTAGACACGAGAATCTGTAGAATTGGGAATCTGTTGTCATGAGAATCTGTAGACATGAGAACCTGTAGAATTGGGAATCTGTAGACATGGGCCTAAAGGGTATCACCGTCATGGTCATATTATCATAGCTTTTGTCTTTGTTTTACTTGTGGTAAACATGATGTGCTGAAACGAAATCAAAGTAGTAATAGATAAAGGCAAAAAAAGAGATAGCAAACTTATGCTCTCTCCATAGTTTATAAAGCTCAATGGTTGGAGCATTAATTCGAGGCGACACTTATAAATCGCTAATTGCTAGTGTTTAGATGATTGACGTACCTAAGTTGCAATTTTGGTATAAATCTTCTCGTTTCCGTTAACGTGATCGAATGGTATACATATAAAACTCGCATTCAATGATGATGATGATGATAATGATATAAATAAGATAGCCACCATTTTAACACGCTTTTATTAGGTCGACCTGTATGTAACAAACTATGTAATAGAATCTAAGGTAACTAATTTAACCATCTTCCAAGGATCGTAGCGTAATGAAAATTGGCAGCTGTATGTAGTTCTAATGACAATACAATAATATGGTACTGTCGAACTGATCTGATGATGGAGCCGGAAGATATGAACTGGAACTTCATGATTTGGATTTCTCAGAAAAGTCTTGTAATGAACTGTGACCACGATTAGGTTTCAAGGTCTGATGATGAAGCCGGAAGATACGCACTGTTATTCCATGATAGAATATCGTATCATAGTTGTGTTTGCACTTGTGAGAAAGGCCACGTAATGGACTTTGAACACTTCGTTATTAAGCACCAAAAAGTATAAAATAAATTAATAATTTAAAAACCACTAGAAAAACACGCTCTTATAAATGCACGTAAAAACAAAAAATAAATTGTGGATCGTTCAAGTTGTCTCTATTTATGGACTAAAATGTAAATTATGTGCTTTTAATTATAATATTTGATTGTAAAAGAGTGGGGCGCTGGAAAAGAAAAGACTTTTTGTATAACTTGCTGAGAAATCAAGTTAAGCGATGTTACGGGAAGCAGGTTACACAGATTGGCGCTCTAACTGGAATTGCAGCACGAGTAGTAGGTGGCTCTACATTAAACAGTCTGTTCCAAGTAACAGTTTGTCGAACTCAGATAAAACATGCGCCAGCAGCGAGGAGAGACAACATTCACCGACATTTTTAACGCCTCTTCTTTCAGGAAATTTAGTACATAAGGATAATGCTTCAACAGTGGCAAAATGTAGAGTTCTTGTTCGTGGACGAGATATCTTTGGTTCCCTTTGGTAACCCTTTGGCGGCATAAACGTTAAGCTTTCGTGCGACCTCATGCAGTTTCCGCCAGGAAGTTAGTATTAGTATCTGTTAACAAAAAAGTCTTTCCTGTTCCAGCGCACCACGCTTTTACAATCTTATAATATTATAATTAAAAGCACATAGTTTACACTTTAGCCCATAAATAGAGACAACTTGAACGATCCATAATTTTTTTTTTTACGTGCATTTATAAAAGCGTGTTTTTTTAGTGGTTTTTAAGCTATTAATTTAAACAAGTAACTCTACGTTTTGTTTAGGCCTGCCGTGGATTTGATAGCAGCGTATCAAATACTAAAGCTGTCAGAGTGCACGTACCTGGGAGCATTGGTCAAAAGTACCCCGAAGACGAGCCAGACCTGAATGCCTTCGACCCAAACGCAAAGATTGTACATTATTTTCTGCCTTTGGAGTCAAATATGCTCGTAGTGCACAGCTCTTATCTTGGAAAGAACAGCTTCAGGTATTACCTACATACTCACGAATATAGTACCCTAAACAGCGATATATACGTTACTCTAGATAGGCCGATCCAAACACGCACTATGTTCCACTCATCTGCGGTGTCGACTCGGCACCTTGCTTTAGTGTGGCTTTGGCATTCGCGCGTGCGGAGCAGCGAAAATAATTCTTTATTTCTTTTCAAAGTGTACATACCTAGACGTTTACTACAATTCAGTTGTCAAGTAAGTGAAATTAACAGTTATTCAAGTCATTATTATGTAGTTATATCGTAATAATATAATAGTAAAGATTTTTTTCACAATTATTGTTATTGACAATCAATTTGGGACGCCATCTTGAAACACACTATGTTGTCTTTGACCGATCTGGTGCTTCGGCGCTGCGATGTCTGTCTGTTGATTAGACGACATAAATATTTATTAAGCGCTGCAGCGGCTGCAGCGAACTTTAGGTGTCTCATTCCCGAATTGGAACAAATGGTTGGTATGAACGTTCTTGTCTATACTTCCAGGTCAATGACCCTAAAGAATCCGTCAGTGGCAGTGAGGACCGCTAAAGCAGTGTACTGCCAGTTGCCACAGTCCACGTTTTACCAGATAACAACGCACATGTGCTCAGCGTGACAGGTGGTGAGTCATGCCTTCATGCCTTGGGTGGTTCAGGCACCACCCAAGGCATGAAGGCATGATAGCCCATTTCTCGGGTTTCATGCGGCTATCGTGTCCAATCACACTTCCGCAAGACTGTTTTGCTCCCTACGTCAACAATTCTAGTCATGGAACGCAGAACGCATTATATGGTTTTACGAACTTATTTTATTATTTAAAATATTAAGCTACATTTTTTTATTGTAGGAACGAAGCGATGGGATCATGGTTGATCCAAGAATTTTGCAAAAAAATTAATAAACTGGCACCGTCTCTCGACTTAGAGTCTATTCTTACCGAAATGCAACGCGAAGTAGCCATTGAGCGCCAGTACACGGTTTACAACAAAACTATCAAGCGCTATGAGACCTATAAACAAATGCCTGTAGCAACTTCCACATTTTCAAGAAAATTATATTTGAGACATCGTGCGAAGCCAGTTCCGAGATATCACACAGAGCCGTTTAAAAGACGCAGTGAGCAGACAGCTTCAGTCTCCGTTGGGAAGCTGCCACAAGTGGACCAAAACATGGCATCGGCTGCGCCGCCGCCGTTCCGCTTTCAACTCGGACCGTGTTTTTGCTTTCTGGATCGTTATTACTACATGCTGAACTGTTTGAAGTAAGTACTTACCAATTCTAAACAAAATTGACTTAATAGGAGTTGCGGTGTGTGGATCAGTTGGAAATGGAGGGACTTGGCAAAATTACTCTGACCAGATCAAAGACGTTTTCGTAGAAGGTGAAGGGGTTTGTTGTAGGACCACTTTTTTCATTTATAGAAAACAAAAGATTAATACGGTTTGACAAAATTTATTCCTTATTCAAAGAGGCTCAGGCATGGGTCCAACGAATCGCTTACTCTGTCCGCTTGAAATGACCCTGTCATGACAATGACCACAGATAATGTCACTCGAAAACTATAGTCTATGATCCAATTAAAAGCTAGTTAAACAGATAAGTCTTTAAACCATTGTAAGACACAAAAAAGATCTGTGATTTTTTTCTTAATATGTCTTGATTTAAAATAATTCCAAAGATGACGTGTACAATGTATGAATGGACTAATGATTTGTACTAAAAAAAATTCCAGGTGTTATCTTAAACACCATTCTGACGACGACGCAGCCAACATGTGCTATAGTGTGGCCAGCGAGTTCGAGGACGGGCAAAGGTTTTTCGGCACCAAAGAAATGATGCTGAAGAGCATCTCGAAGTGTCTTGATAAAACCACTTTCAAGTATCATAAGTATATGCACTTTTATAATTAAGTGAAGAACATGGTGGAAGGGTTCTGCCACAGAACACGTAATAGCAGAAGCAGTTATTATTAATGGTTTGTCGACTGATCAAAGGCGCGCCTTGCTGTTTTATTACGCCAGCAGAGCACAGCGTTTAGTTAGAATCGCAACTTACCGCCATGCGCACTATAGCGCAATTCCTTTGAGTTCAGAATTTTGTTATGTATATTATTTTTATTATGAACAAACACTCGAGAGCAATGAATCCGGGTCACTTAAAGAAACTTATAAATCTCGTAAACTAAGAATGCTAGGTTAATGAAACAAATTGTGTTTAATAGACTATTAAATATTCCATAAATGAAAGTAATAAAATTAATAAGTCACTACATTTTATAAAGAATTACATTTAAAAAAAACTGCCAAACTCGTTTTAAAAAAAAATGGGAAACATGATACCTATTTTTGAACAATATTACGACTTGCTTGAATTTTAATACTTCGTATTGCCCTCTCGTACTTTCATTACTGCTTTTACGCGGTTTGGCATGCTGTACACCAAGTTCCTTATACAATTATGGGGAATATTCTCCCATTTCTCTGTGAGAGCTATTTTGAGCTCACAAAGCGTGATTGAGGGAGGGTTTCGTTGTTTTACGCATCTCTCTAGGTCGTCCCAAGCTTGCTTGATCGGGTTGATATCCGGGCTGCGTGCTAGTAACTCCATACGAATACTGTTCATGTCTTGAAGGTAGTCATTCACAATCCAACCTGTATGAAGTCAGGCATTCTCATGCATAAAAATAGCATTCTCACCCAAATGACCATTAATGGACCAACATGTTCATTAAGGATTTCTTCGACATATCTTACGCTAGTTAAAGAGCTGTTTTCTATGAACACCAGTTCTGTGCGACTCTAAGAAGAAATTCCGGCCCACACAAGTACAGAACCATAACAGACCCACCACCGTAGGCTACTTTTTCTTCAATGCATGCTTGCTTGAATCTTTCTCCTGGTCTTCTTTACACTCTGTGTTCCAGCGTTCCATCGTGCTTGTAGAGCATAAATTTTGATTTGTCGGAGAACATAACTTTTGACCAATCTTCAATAGTCCAATTTAAGTGGTTCTGGGCATATCTTAGTCTTGAAATACGATGCCCACGTTCCAGTTTAGGGCCGTTTGCAGGTCTAAGTTTTTTTTTTTTTATACTAAGCCCGGCAAATGACCCCACTCCACCCCACTCCACAAGTGGTTTAAGTTAGCTTCAGAAAGTCGTCGTCTCGCTGTCGGGCGGGATCCGGACGTGGGTTGGACTCGTAGTGGCTTGTGGTTAGATGTAGAGCTTGGGAATGTTCGTTTGTTCTGGTATTGAGTGCCAGGACTTCCAAACTCGCGCACAGCGAGCGGGGCCTAGTAGCGGTCTCTGAGGGGCCAGAAGCGAAAACTCCTGCGGGGAACGTGAGTTTCCCTTATAGTTGGCAGCTTTGTCCGGTGGTTCTCATTGGACATTGGTGTTGACATCTCCGGTACTAGTCTGGAGAACTAGTAGAGGCGGCCTCCTAGATGCCGTAGCCTCCGGTCCAGCCAGCCGCGTAGGACGTGGGAACTGGCTAGGCGCCCGGATGGGTTCCGAGAAGTGAGTGTGCTTACTACTCCGCTACCAAGGTGGACACTTGGGAGTCGACTTTAGAGTCGACAACCCTAGCAGTGGCAACTGCGAGTTGTGCCCTTCGTGCAACGAGAAGTGAGCGAGCTCGACAGCTCCGGTTACCTATCTGGACAATAGGCAGTGAAGAACACGTGTTCACGGGGAGACTCTTCCGAGACACTAGTCTTATGAGTACCGAATGAAGAGCACGCTTCGGCGGGCACTGATTTGGCGTCAAGACCTAACGCAGACGCGTTAGGTCTCCTGCGCGAGTGTTCTACTGGCGCAGGGACGTCTGGCACTTCTGGCATAACCTAACGGTTGGTCTCGAGGTGCCAGTACAAATAAAACTAAGTGAATTAAGGTGAGGGGATGTAATGGTAGAGACTTCACAGTGACGTAATACTTGCTTGGAGCGTATCACAAACTAAGCACTGGAAAAAATTCAACGACTCTTCTGGGGTCTCGTTAGCTTAGCGGTTAAAGCAGTGGACCGGCAATCCAAAGGTCATAGGTTCGATTCCCATTCGAGCTTTCCTGAGACTGGTAGTTTTATACTATATCTATATGCATTGTAAATGCAAAAATTTCAATAATGTAGATTACTGCTTGAATAATAAAATTTGAACACTAAACATGGTAAACCCGGTTACCTAACATAAATTCGAAATTTGCCTGTACAAATTTTATTTGACGAAAACGTTTTGTAATTTTTTGTTTTCTATAATTTTCTTTTTACCGAAAACACAATTTACAAAGTTTTGAAATGCCGATTATCGATTGTTATTTTTTTCAAAATCTTTATGTTTTGAAATCCCACTGAACGTTTTACCGAAGCTATTAATGCTACACGGTTCATTTTCCAGAAACAGATTTCCAATATTATTAAAATACAACATTTCAAATAATTGAAATCCATAATATCATCGAACAACTTGTAATCGTAGTAACGTTTAAACATGCGAACAAGCATGCAGCATGGAAGCAAGCATGCACCACGCAAGCAAGCATGCAGCATGCAAACAAGCATGCAGCATGGAAGCAAGCATGCACCACGCAAGCAAGCAAGCTGCAGCATGCAAGAAAGCATGCAGCATGCAAGCAAGCATGCAGTAGGCATGGTTTCTGTCACGGCTCCGGCGCTGCGAGGCTCCGGCGGTCCCACGCGAGCTTATCGTCGCAGATGGCTTACGCTCACAACCGCAGCTTCGGCTTGCTGGCCGGCTCTGCCGGCCAGCCTCAGCTACGGCGGCGTGCGTTAAACCCACCTGCTCCTCAGCTCGCGGGCCGCCTCGCCCCTCTGCGCCTACGCGGGCTTAAATTACACTCTAGCGTAGGGCAGACAAGACTACGTGGAGTCGGTTTTGCCGCGATTCGTTTCTGTCACTGACTTTTGAAACACAATCTTACCGGAAACATAAAGTATTAACTTTTAAAGACATTTAAGTTTATTCACCTAATAATATGAATATAATATGAAAAACAAAAAAAACTGGGTGTGAGTATGGTATTTTAGAGAAAAAGTTACTTCGAATTTTAATACTTCTAGATATGAAATTTATTGTGAACAAAACATCTTCCAAAAGAAAAAAGTAGTTTTGATAATCGGCTAATAGTTTTTCTGAAAAAGGAAACGTATGTATGATAAGTTTATGGATTAACAAAATTATGTAAAAGCAACGATCTGGTATCTAAAACTTCGTCATACCGTTTTCAAACAATTGAAATTTGTACAGGAAAGTTTCGAATTTATGATAGGTTACCGGTAAACCCACTTAAATGACAGATTGGAAATAAAAGCAAAAACAAATGCAGTAATTTCGTAGTGCAATCTTCCAAAGTCTCCCTTTTTAAAATTTAATTTTTTTATGACATAAATTTACAATAACTAAAAAGTTTTAATACCTTCATTTATGTCTATTAAACACATATTATTTCATTAAGCTGGCAATAGTGGAATATAAGATTCCAACTATTACTGGTTTGCGCGAAGTATAACTATATTACTCTAGAATTTCATTAGACTGGATAAGCATTGGTCTTCTATAAGATGTAGTAGCTCTTCCTCCTGGAACAAGTAGTAGTCGTCCTCAAAGTTTTAGCATGGTTAGGAAAGCGACCTGGTATTCATGTCTTTAAAAGGAAAGGAAAGGAATCATGGTAGATTTTTTTTTTCATTTTTGTTATTATTTAAAAACAAATTGAGAATTCGAAATGTCCTACCTGTGCGTTGAAGGCTGTTTCTCTCTATGTTGTTCTAGTATTTCAATTTGATTTATTTCTTACGTATATAAGGATCCTCATGCTTTGTGCTTAGTTGGTGTTTGCATTTATTAGTAAATGATAATAGTAATTTTTTCGAATAAAAATGTCTTTATATTCATAACGTATTTTATTAAATTTTTCTAAATATTTGATCTGTTTCCAGACTGCTATTTCTTATGATTGTTTGATGTATCTTGAATTATGGTTTTTGCAAAGCCGTTTTGGTATTTTATCAAGGCACTAGGCATCTTGATCCTTGTCCGAAATCTTTAAAATCTAATATTGCGTCTCCCTTTCTAATTTCCGTTGGTAGTTTAAGGTAATTTCTTAGAGAGGATTATAAACTATTGGTATTTCTGTATTTCGTGTTGTTAACTTTAATCTATCCATGTCTATCGTAGCGTAGAATGGAGCCTACGAGCTACCTAACTCTAAGTGGATTACTGAAGTTGAATAATCATGAAGCGTGTGACATTAGGGTATTTATACCTTCTACCACCCACGCAGAGACAAAGAGCTTACTGTTCTTTATTTAACTGATACGCGGAATACTATTATTACTTAGAGCAATGCTCTAAGGATTATTATAATCACCGAAATGTAATGACATCGGACTTCTAATATCTCAATTGACAATACATTCTTGATAAGACTACATTGCATTTAATGGTTGTACAGTTACTATTTTAGATAGAGGATATTGTGACGATTTAGCTACCTTGTTCGCGCTCTGTACTTAATATTGATACTTTATAGCTTCCATCAACATATTGTTGATGGAAGCATAAAGTGACAGTCGTCAATACAACAGCAACTCGTTTGCACCAGTGACGTTTAGTTGTTTTTTTGTAAGAAAAAGCCTCAAAGCCTGTTCATTTATACGGTGCACAAACCACTCAAGGAGCAAAACAAGACACATGGTATAACATGAATAAAAATTGTAGAAAAACTAGACTAAAATAACTAGTAGAAAATATATGTGATGATATATGACATTGATTGTTATAATCGAGTGTCAATTTATCGTGTCGTCGTTGTAAAACACAAATGCACTAGATAGGTATAAAAGCAGTGTTTTTGTTTAACTTTTATTTTTATTAAGAACGTATAGTTTTTAAGTCCAATGTATTCTACAATGTATGTTCTCATACATGTAAAAATTTCATGTACAATCAACGTGAAAAGAGTACCTACAGCACAGTACCTAGAGTTTAGGTACAGTCAAGAGCAAAAATATGTAAACAATTTTAACTCTTAATACAATGGAATAAGAGTCAAAGTGTTTAATATTGGTTCGGATTACCCCGAACATGTTTGGATTTTTAAACTCTAGTCCGAACTTTGTCCGGCTCTTTAATTTTTCCGGATTTTGGTATATGAGTAACAAAACTATATTTTAAGTAATATCAAATAAGTCTTTGATCTTTACTTCTCATTTATCTAAAAACAAAACATAAAAGTGGGTAATGTTTCCATTTTGTTACTAAACAGTTCGGACTTTTATTGAAATGTCAGGCTTTTTGTTAGGACTTTTCAGATTCCTAAATGGTAACCCAAGTGTGAGCTAAGTGTCAACTGGAAGAAGTGCTCCTTCAAAAATTACTATACACATATACGTACAGTCACGTGCACTGATATGTATACAGTGATAAATTTGCAAAAATATGTAAATACTTGATATTTCAAAAATAAGCATGTTGTATTGTTTTAGAAATTACATATTCTTCAAACTGGGTCAAAATTAGGTATACTTTGTCTTCATAGTGAAGTATACAGAACACTATCAGTGCATACTATACACTTCCAAGTTTATAACTATGTATATGTGACAATATCTTTGAGATATATGCAATGCAATTTTAAAACAATGTATACACGATATAAAATATATTATCTATATATTACAAATATATTTTACATCATTAATTTATAAGAAGTTTAAGGTAGGTAGGTAGTTACTTTCCGTTTTTGAGGGGTTGATGCATATGAAATAAAAGATTTTGTAGAATCAAAATGTGTCATTTCCATTTATAATGTTTCATCATAATAAACCCTAGGTCGAAATACTGAAAATGATATGGTTTTATTTGTCATTTCTATTTATACCATAATATGATCTAATTACCCACAAATGATACTTTTATTATTATTTGCACAAAAATAATATAAAAGTATTTTATGCACTATGTCAAATGTGATAAACAATAAGATGTATACAGAGTGCTTAGTAACTACACTAATAAGTCGAGCCTTAATCATGTTATCACTTATCTACACTATAAACCATGACAACATGGGTCCGTCCTGGATCGTTAGGACATTAACCAAAATACGTGTAAATCTATTTACAATAACAAAAATACAAACTTAAATTAAACATTTCGTAACATCAGATTTAAATTACCAATCATAATAAAAAATACCAAAAATAATAATTTATTTTTAATATTTTTGATAACTGAATGTCGCCAAATCTTGGGAATTTTGATTTTAAATATTATTTTCATTAAATTAGGTCTAATACGCATGATAACAGTATTAAAGAATCGAAGGATAAACTGTTCTTACACCTATTATTACAAATATTGTAGAATTTAAAATCTTGTGTAACCACCGTGAGAATCAATGACATCCTGCAATCTTTGTTGCATTGATGAAATCATGTTAATGCATACATCACTACCTCTGAAACTGTCCCATATTTCATAGACATGATTAATTAGGGCTTCTCGGTTCTAACTCGGTTACTGTCCCACTGCTGGACCATTAAACCCCAAAGATTCTCTATGGGGTTTAGGTCTGGACTTTTAGGCGGCCATGGCAACGAAACCAGCTCACTGCTATGGCGACTGAACCCGGCTTGGCTCAAACGTGAATTATGAACAGCGGAATTATCTTGCACAAAAGGAACAGGTCCAGAATCAGGAAAAGATATCTCCAAACTAGGTAGAAAAACTTCTTCTAATATCTCAATATATTGCTAGCTGTTCATTCTTCGACTTATTTCGGCCAACTCACCGGGACCACTGGCTGCCATCCATCCCCAAACACCAAAACTTATTCGACCACTTCTCCTCGATGGTAAGATATTTCTTTCTAAATACCTGGTATTATCAGGTCGCCACAAAGATATGCGTCCATCAGCAGAAGACACAAATACTTTTTCGTCAGAAAAAATAGTTCTGCTGAAATCGTAGTTTATATATTCCCGAGCGAACTGTAATCTTTGATGTTTATGCTGAGCAGATAAAACTGGTTTTCGAGCTGGAGTTCTGTGATGCAACCCAGCTGAGTGTAGGCGACGTCGAATGGTTGAAGAAGACACTTGAAATGATAGTGATAAATCCTGTATTTTAACGAATCCTTCACCTTGTACTCTGCTCACGAGCTCCCTATCCTGCGTTTCGGTAGTTTTACGGTGACGGCCTCTGCTCTTACGACAGTTTACGTTACCTTCCTTCCTCTTCCCACCGCTTGAGCTAAAGATATACGGTCTTTCTCTGAAAACAGAAATAAATAAGAAATTTTTACATCATCATCGTCAGCTACCATATTTAATTAAATAAGCCACTTATTAGGTATGTAAATAAATTTTAGTTTTTCGCACTAATTTAAGTTTGTATATTATGCTTCTAAACAACATTCAAATAAATTTATTAAAAAAAAAATATATAACTTCTGATTACCCCTTTATTTTTTTGTATACTTACCTACTTAACTTCTTCTAATATTCATTTTAGGCTGGATTCGACCAAACTGGAATAAGACTTACTCCGAGATTAGTCTAAACAAATTCGGCGTTTAATCTAGGTATAAGACCTTATTCCAGTTTGGTCGAATCCACCCTTAATTGATTATATTGCAGTCAGTGGTTAACCAAGTTTTAATTAAAATGTAAATATTTTTTTAAGCAGATAATATACACTGCGATTCATATTTTATTTGAAATATCGGTAACAGAGTGACCCTGTTCTTTTAAAATAACAATTTTATGTTTTTCATGTGAAGAAATCCGGTATGGCACATTGTTATTACTCATTCTGTCCTTCACTATAAAAACAAACACCACAATTGATATATTATTGCTTTACGTTACCGATTATCTGAATTCCGCTGCAACTCATAACAATCACAAACTACGCGTTAGCTGCACTGCTCCAGACTGCCTAGTTTTCCCAGTAAAACACATGGTTTAGGGTAGATAGGAAATGCATAACCGAATAAAACAGTCCACGGTACCGCCCGCCGCGCCGGCCGCGCCGCGCCGCGTGTCGGCTACCTTCATATCATAATTAAAAAGACAAAAAAGAATGTTTACATTATATTGCAAACTACATTGTGTACATTTTATTGAAATTTATACACATTTGTCAAAATAGTGAAAACTGCTACAGTTTTATAAGTGTATACATATGAAAGAAAAAAATCACAGTCATCATTGTTTACATTGTAATGAAACGGTATTGTTTCCATTTTTGTGAAATAACATCGTTTACCTTTTATTGTAATTCATAATGTCTTCATATTTTTGCATATGAACGTGTAAGCAATTGTCTGAAAATAATTTGTGTACATATTTTTGCCAAAAATGTGTACATTATTGCGAGAAACTCTGATGGTTGTATAGTATGTATTGTTAAGGTGATTATTTGTTTTTGAAATTTTCAGAGTGAACATTTATTCAAAATTCTGTCCACGTATACATTTCATTGCACGTGACTGTACATGCCTTTGGACATTCGTATTTTTGGACGTTTTTCTTTTCAGACATAATTCGTGCAAAGGGTTAACCCTTTAACGAGCATAGCATGTTAATTTTTTTTATTGGTTTTCGACCTTATCTCAATTGCATAAAGTTCAAAATATGGTGTCAATATATTTGACACTGCCCTATAAGAAGTTCAAATGTATGCTTATATCAAATCTACCACTATTCTACTATTTAGTATGAGATTATGTATCGAGTTTTTATGTATGTGATCCAAACTTCTAATGTAAATGGCTGTACTGTCTGTACCTAAGTAGACTGAATGATTATTAGTGACCACCCTAATACCTACGTCTGCCGTCCAGCAGCATTGTTTTCTCCGTTCCGGTTTTGAAGGGATCACCAGGTTCAGATCCAGTTAAGGTATAATACTGTGGCGCAGACGTCCATTGCCTAGCTAGTAACGAAAATTAAAATTATATTTATTTAATAAACATACTTTAATAAGCACTTTGAAACGTCCAAAACATGTTTTTAATCTACCACCCATTCAGGACCTCATTTTTTAGCTGTGGAGAAGAACAAGCAAGAAACCACAGCTTTATACAGAAGTAACGACATTAATAAAAACAAAAATATGTCGTCACCAAATCATAAAATACAATATACAAAATACATAAAAAAATATGAATACAATAACTAAGAAGGTTTACTCGTACATGCACTACTTATGTCCATACATGTTTGTCATATTATTTACATCTTCCTCTTTATATTAACCTTCACTCGTGAGTACCACATCTCGATGCGTAAAATGCAGCGTTGCCAGAAGGTTACTTTTGTAACCTTTTAGGTGATTTTTAGAGCCGTCAGGTTACTTCTAGGTTACACCACATGAGTAACTACCCTACAGAGTGCAAGCTCTCTAACAACGCGCAAAATTCATACCTATTCTGATAGGGCTGACACCCGTTGCACGTTTAAAAAATTAGGGAGGAAAAATAAAATGAGGTAAGTAGGTAGAGGTATATAATAAAACGTGTATTTCAAAAGGTATAAAATAAGGTGTAGTGTAATTTAACACATACTTAATTTAAATTATTTCAAAGATAACAAAACGTTGAAAAATTTGTCTTCTGTGCTGAATCGAACTCGTGTCCTCCGCAAATAATCAAATATTACGAATCTATAAAGCAGTCTTATCTTAACTGATTGTTTAAGATATTTAAAAAAAGAAATATCCTTATTTTTTCCGGAATTATTCAAACACACGCTGCAAGAGTTGGGAATTGTGTAACTAACCCGACATTGTTTTATATATTTAGATTAAACACTAATATAAATAATTAACCGTATCGCGTAGCGGTGAAAGAATACTACCACCCCCTCTCTTCCCTTGGGTGTCGTTAAAGGTGACTAACGGACTAAATACTGCACTTACATCCAACAGCTTAGAGCGGCGATGGGCTCACCACCTGTCACGCTGAGCACATGTGCAGTCGCAATTTGATGAAAAGTGGACTATGGTAGAGGACTGCCTTTGCTGTCCTCATTGCCTAGTCTCTGACTAATTATTAATATAATTTTATGTTTCTTAATTTTATGTTTGTTTTTTTTTCGTAATTCTTTGTAGTTCTGATTCAATTAACTAATGTTCATATAATTTTCCCGAAATTACTTCCGATTATTTTTCATTATTGTTATTTTGTGTTTGCCTATAATGTTGTTGCATTGTAATTATTATTATTCACACTTAGAGCATGTAAGTATTCACATTACCATTTTAGATATAAGCTGTAGGTAATGTAACAATGTTGGCAGACCTAATAAAATAAAAAAATTAAGGGTAAAAAAACCTTTTTAAAAAAGGAGCTTTTACTTAAATGCGCTAAAAAGATAAAAATAAACTTTTACTTTAAAACTTTTTCTTAGATTGAAATTTTTTATAAGTAGTTAAAAACATTCGCATCAAGTTATTTAATTTACTTGTTTATTTTCACATTTATAATTATAGTAAATCTCGGAACAACTTTTAATATCATTTAAATTGTGTAATGACGTTATAAGTTGTTAGTAAAAATTTTAAAGTAAAAGTTTTTTTTTCTTTATAGCGCATTTAAATAAAAGCTTATTTTTGAAAAAGGTGTTTGCTTTTAATTTATTTTTTACTTTTTAGTTATCCCTGGACACGTTTTTCATCTGTTCATCTCACTGAACGTGTAGGTATACAGAATTTATTCTTGTATTCCAAACTACCACCACTCACTACCCATCAAAAACGGTCTATCCATTAAGATGAATCAAACTCGACGAAGTTGTGTGCTTAATTACTGAGTTCCTATGGCCACCTTCCAGCTCCATCACCAAACCCTGGTTACCATATAGCACCTAAGAACTCGTTAAGATGAATCAAACGAGCCTATACTCGATGGGGTTACGTCGTTTAATTACTGAGTTTCTATCAATAATATTTTATGTTTAGATACGGTGCCTGGCCTCCGTAGTGGCAAGGACAAATCAAGGTAATTGCCTGGACTTCACTCAGTCACACTTCAGTCAGTGTCACGTCAACACGATTTACACACGATCGTTACCTTTATTTTTTGATTTGTTAATTGGTTAAAATGCCTTCCTATGTATCCAGAAATTGTAAAAATTATACTGCAACCGTAAGAGACAATAAAATGTCTTATTTCATTCGTAAGTATTGTAAATATAAATTTAAAATACAAATTTTGATTAGGTGATGACATTTGCCATGTTGCCAATCCGATATGCATGAGTGAGGAGCGTATACTATGTTTTCTGTAAGAGTGAAAGAGAAAAACAATGGCGGCCGAGATAGCGCATAAATTCTATGAGCTCATTGGTCAACTACCTTAAAGCCTTAAAGCATTAAAAGGATCTGTGGATTGTATCCTCTTACACAATCTATTGTGTGTTCTATTCGTCCCGGATAGGCCCGGGCCTCCCCCGGCACGCAGGCGTGGCCTTCCTCGCCAGCATGATCTTTTCCACGTAAATCGGGGTCGCACTGTATCGCGTACGATGTCACCCCTAATTCGACCTCTGCGCCACCTCAATGCACTCCGTGACGCCAACACCGATTTTGATTTTTCCTTTGACAGCTGGTCAACTATTAAACCGGCACTATTGACATATTGTGAAAGTTTGAGAGACCAATGGAGTAATGCACGTAACTCTGATAGTGAAAATAGTGACTAGCAAATTGTTGTTTTAATTTCTAATTTATAGTAAGTACAATAGTTGACATTAGTATAATTTATTAGACATAGTATTTTGTAGAATTATCGTATTTTGAATTTGACTGTATGTTTTTATTTTGATTTGTTATTGTAACTGTGTGGTAAATGTAATTGATGAATGTCGTTTTTATCACAATAAAATAAAAAATAAAAATTTAAATTAACTACCAAAAGTCAAAATATTGTCTATCTCTTTTTAACAATAGGCTAATGATATGATTTTCCCTTTCGACGTGTATTACGTCATAGAAACAATTTCGCCATTTTAAAATGCAATTTATTCACGTACCTATAACTAGTCTATTTATAAAAGGTCATTGGTTTCTATAGCCACCTTCCAGCTCCATTATCGGACCCTGGTTACCATCTAGCACCAAAGTACTCCTCAAGACGAATCAAACGAGCCCATACTCGATGGCGTTATGTCGTTTAATTACTGAGTTCCTATGGCCATCTTCCAGCTTCATCATCAGACCCTGGTTACCATCTAGCACCAAAGTACTTGTCAAGACGAATCAAACGTGCTGAGACTCGATGGGGTTGCGTCGTTTCTTTACTGAGTTCCTATGACCACCTTCCAGCTCCATCACCAGATCAGACCCTGGTAACCATTTAAAAACAAAGTACTTGTCAAGACGAATAAAACGAGCCGAAACTCGATGGGGTTGCGTCGTTTCACTACAGAGTTCCTATGACCACCTTCCAGCTCCATCATCAGACCCTGGTTACCATTGAAAGACAAACTACTCGTCAAGACGATTCAAAAGAGCCCAAACTCGATGAGGTTGTGTCGTTTCATTGCAAAGTTTCTATGGCCACCTTCCAGCTCCATCATCAGATCAGCACCATGTCATCACAATATTGCATTGTCAAGCGATTAACGCATGTATGCAAAATTTCAGCTCAATTCGTTGAAGATATCTGCTTCAAAATTGAGTTGCAAAATTCCACCCGAATAAAAGATAAGTTACATTACATACATTGCAAGTTAAATAAAAGCTTGTAATAAATAACCCTTTGGGGATAAAAGTCGTGAATATGTGTATGTATTGTATATAAATATTTAAAACACTGAAATGGTAAAATCCCAAATTCGTAAACAAAATCCTTACAAAATCACTCGAATAACTGAATCCGCGCGAACGTGCGGCCCTGTCAGTCATACCACAACTGAACCGGCGCAAACCAGTTTTTACCACGGCGGCGCGTCGGTGAACCTGTCGGTGAGAGGTCACGCACACATCGCCGCGCTTATTTTATTTTATTTATTAAAGACAACCAACAAAACATACACCAAAAAAAATACAAAAAAAAGAAACATTGGAAAAAAAGTCTTAATCTAAGTGCTGTCTTACTTAAAGGCTGCCACGGCATGCAATGCACGGTATGTATGAGTACACCTACAGCGGGCCGCTTACAGGCAGCTTGCATTCTGTAGGGTATTTATTCATGTGGTTACACCACACAAAAGGTGACATTTAGGTGATTTTTCAGAATTTGCGTGAAATGGAGTGTGCAACAACTCAAAAACATCTTTCCCTTTTAGACCAATTAATAATTCATCTATTCGTTGCACTTACTCGGCCGCCCGGTCAATCGGATTCGTCGTCGATCATTCGTCGTGACCTCCGTGCGTGAGTGAGACAAGTAACTATTAACTAACGTAGTTTTTGTTATTGTGTACTTATTTACTAAGTACTTAGTTCATTTCGTTTGAGTCGCTCGTTTTTGCCTGCCTGGATGTGCTGTTGTTTTGGTAAAATAGAAAGATAACAAATCGAGAGAATTGTTATAGTGCGACTAGTTGAAATCGGTAACTAACTCTCCTCTACCTAGCCAATCAGTCAACTATAGTCTGTTCATTTTAGCTTGATACGTATGGCAGGTGACAAATTGTCACGCCTAGAGTTGCGACATTACAGACGTAATTGAATCAAATGATAATTGAAGTTATAAGTTGAATATCATTATCTGTCGTTAATCGTTTTTTGCTTCAAATTATTATTTTGGATACTATTTAGATCACTTAATCTTTAGAAATAAGTATATAATAATAATATGTAAATAAAATTCGTGAATAGATTTTGAATGTTTTAATAATTAACAAATTCTTAATTATGTATTGGTGTACAACCTAAATCATCACTGTAATTACTAGAGTGAGTATGAGTGACTATGAGTGAGAGTACCGTGTGAATAGTACGAATAAATATAGTTATGTACGAGTATAGTTGCAGTATCAAAATCGTCTATTTTTGTAACATTCCTTTTTTTGTTAGGTGTCGATAATTTTTTTCCTTCGGTGGTTGCCGTACTCGTAGATGCATCATCAAATACGATGATTCTTTCGAGATGCGAGACACTGTAGCACGCCCTATACCAAGAGCATCCGCAACGCGATCAACCACTTGCTTGCTTGCTTGCTTGGGTAGTAGAGGACCTTTGTTTGGGCTCTCACGCTCGAAATATTTCGCAAGCGTTCTACAAACTCACGATTTTCGCTGTTCAAAACACTCTTTTTTAACCTTTTAGGCATTGTATCAGAATAAACAACAATTTTGAACAGTTATAACAGAACAAAACTTTACAAACCAATAAAAATAACAAATAATACGTCAAATTAGCAAACTTAACAAAGGATTACAACTAAACAAAACTTAACAAACGAAAAAAATTGCAAATACTACTATATAAATACTGTTGATGTATGGTAGACGATACTACATTTTTATATTTATTGTAAACTTTCGTAACTGGTCTTGTAGTACCTAGCTGTTATTGCAATTAGTGTTTGTGTGGCAGAAATTATTTAGAGAACCTATTGTTAAGTATGTAGTGAAATATTGTATCTCCCCTAGCACACGAGACAAATCTCCGTGATTTGTGTGTTTAAAATGTTTTTTAAGCTTATATTTTTGTTTAATAAAGAAAAAAAAAAAAAAAAAGGAAAACTGAAAACACGTTACGCATACAAGACTTTGGCACTTGTATCAAAACAAGATGGCTCCCACCCCCAACCAAACCGTCACAGATGCAGTAATGCGAAGTTTATTTCCAATTGAAATAAAACAAAGTGAACATCGAAATGCGACCGCAATCATCGATTTAAATTGAGCCCAATGATGTATTGTTTTTTTCTAATGTGCCAAATCAATAACTTTTAAAGATTTTCATTCCTCATACTCGGAAAATAGGTCTAAAGTTGCATGAGGAGCGGGTGGAAAGAAGTACCATCGACGTCGTAAAAGGCGACTAACGGACTTAAGATTGCACATACAACCAACAGCAAAGAGCGGCGATGGGCTCATCAATATAATACTACCAACCCCTCTCTACTCTTCGTTGTCGTAAAAGGCGACTAACGGACTAAAGACTGCACATACAACCAACAGCATAGAGCAGCGATGGGCTCATCAAAATAATACTACCAACCTCTCTCTTCTCTTTGGTGTCGCAAAAGGCGACTAACGGACTAAAAACTGCACATACGACCAACAGCATAGAGCGGCGATGGGCACATCAATATAATACTACCAACCCCTCTCTTCTATTCAGTTTCGTAAAAGGCGACTAACGGACTAAACACTGCACATACATCCAACAGCAAAGAGCGGCGATGGGCACATCAAATAATACTACCAACCTCTCTCTTCTCTTCGGTGTCATAAAAGGCGACTAACGGACTACAGACTGCACACACATCCAACAGCATAGAGCGGCGATGGGCTCATCAAAATAATACAAACAACCCCTCTTCCCTTTCCTAACAATGTACTATTTTAACTTCAATATAATCGTCATTAAACTCAAGATAAATAAGTAAAGACTAACAAATCAATTAATATAGCTAGAATTATTAATACAAAATTAAAGTCAATCGATTGATTATTGAACATCAATTGAACTTAAATTGATTTACTATCCCAACACAAGTATTTTTTTGTATTGGAATGACCTTGTGAAGGGCTACGTTTTTCTATTGTAATGTTTAAAAATTGTGTTAAATGTGTGTTATGTGAGTTTATTCGGATAAAACCTAATCTAACGTATAATAAATAGTCACAAAAAGTAATTGTAGTATGTTAAGTGATGGATTATAAATAATAATATTATTTAAATGTTGTCAAATAATTTCATACGCTTTTACAAAGTCACGTCGTCGTTTTGATGACACCTGTCATAAGTATCAAGCTATGTTGAACAGACTTTATCGATCATGGAAATGACATCCATGTAAATCCATGTCAATGTAATTATTAAAAAATGAAATCAAAATAAAAATGTTTATTGCTTATTTTAACATTATATTAAAATGCAAGTTATGTATGAGGGAAATAATTACCTAATAAATTAGCCATTATTCTGTAAGTTAATTTAACCATCATCTGTTTCTTTTCCCTTTTAAATACTATACTAGGTACTAAAAATTGAAAAGGTTACTTTTCCCACGAAAAGGTTACTTTTTTGTACATTTCAGGTAACTTTTGACAACACATCGCTGGCAACACTGGTAAAATGGCCAATTTTAACGTCATGGATCTCAGAAACAAAAATACATTAACAATTTTGACTTATATAATAGTGTATATTAGCTATTAGAATAGTGCGTAGCGGCCTCGCTTTTTGTAAATTTTGCTTAACTTTTAAGCTCTGTGTGCAGGACGATTCAGCTCTGCATCCAGTCTGCCGGCTGTCCTGGGATGCAGGGCTTTGGAGTTTGCCTTGTTTGTAGAATTAAGGTTTCATGCAAAAAAATTATTTCTATACAATTGTGGTTTATATCAAAGACTTTTTAAGGTGTCAACCGATCTTTGAATATTTTTTGCAGCCTTAAGTTTTTCGGTAAGGTATTCTCCAAAATGATATTTGTCGCGAGTATTAGTATTAATAAGTGCACTTTTGAGGCTATCATTTATTGATGATATTACAAAGCTTCGCCTAGTCTTTGTCTCCAGATGGTGAACCATCACAAAGGAAACGGCTAGCATCGCTGATGGGTTTAAGGTGGCTTTTCAGTAGAATAGGTACTGATTTAAAGTTAAGTTAAATTCAAAGCCGCTAGGACAGCTGCCATATTCTTCTGTTTTGACAATAGTGAATAATCTCGTCTTACTAAGGCCTCAGAGAGCGACGCTTTGGCTTCCGGGCTCAATATGGGTGGAAGTAGTAACTCACAATAAGCAGGAATAAGATATTCACTAAAGATTTTTTCCTTTGTCTCTCTAGACAATCCTTTGGCTAATATATTTTGCCAGCGGATTGCAACATCTTTGTGTATGTTGCCCCTGAAGTTAAGTACGGGCTTGGCAGCATCACCGAGAATACTTAAGATACTCTCCTACGAATCTTTATCCACAATTGAAGCTGGCCATGGGCGCCGAGCATGAGCCTAGTTGTAGTGACAAATTGCCCGTCGGCCGAGGCTCAAGCGTTTGAGCCATGCCCTGCGGTGAAATTGGAGCCATTAGCGGTGTGTCGGTATCACCAGACAGACAGACGCTTGGTGGCAAATAAATTGAGTCTTGTTCATCGTGATTTTGTTCTTCTACATCCTTATTGTAGAAGAAGAAGAAGAAGTTCTTCCCCAAATGAGGAACCTAATGTTGAAAGTAACTGGACGGTAGCCTAATTAATGCTGCAGCTGTGTTGACGTGCGAAGGCTTCGGCACAGAAACGCAGAATGAGCACGAGTTTGGAAACGGCAAAGCGAGGTTGTTTTATTTATTTATTTATAAAAAAGTACAGCCACATAATACATAATAAACAATACTAAAAAAGAAAACATACGGAACAGTTCTGATATGTATCAACGTAAAGGCGTACATAGCATTCTCAAATTTAAACAATTGCCTTGACATTAATGTTGTAATTACAAATAAAATAAAACATTAAGACAACAAACTAAAATATTGACAAAAAACAATGTTTTAATTTAATTTTGACTTTTACTTTTAATTAAAATTAGTTCTAATATTTTATCTTTAATTTTAATCCTAATTTATTATAATTTCAATTTCATTCACTAGTCTCTACCCAGAAAATGTTGAAAAAGTAACTTCTTAAAAAATCCCATGTTGTTACCAAAGACATGCAAATCCGGAATCTTATTGATTAGCGAGTTGTATTCCATACATATTCGCACTAAAGGTGATTGAAGACCAAGATTTGTCCTAGCAAATGGAATATGAAACAATTTGGACAAGCGATGTCTAGGTTTTCCGGGGCGTATCAGCACGGTACCGGGGCGCCGCGTCGCGTTCTGAAGGAAGGTGTCGGTTCTTTTACCGGGTCGGGCCCGTATGTCCTTACTCACCCGTTTCCCCCACGGGGGGGCGGGTGGGGACATATGGGTTCCAGCCCCGGACAGTGCATGGGGTGTCTCACGTTCCTCTCGAGGCCTCATGCCAGTGCAGAGAAGCATTTTCTCCGACTAAAACAAAGAAAAGGATACCTGTAAGGTATGGACAGGGATACAAGCGATACCAACCCACTGCAGCGTGTACCTCCGTTCATGATCCTGTGAATAAAGCCCATGTCCAATAAGCACCTCCGATCACGGAGACTTATCAAATTGAATTTGTCCAGACGTTGTTACAGAAACAAAAATTTACATTTTACCTGTAAGTAGCCATGTCCTCGAATGAATGTTAACAACTCGAATCAATATTTTACCATATAAAATTTAGAAAGAGGGCTCAAAACACAAATAGAGTCGTTTTATGGCTCTATCGATAAATTGTAATTTAAACTTTATTTCCTTACTATAAGGAAGAAAATCAATGAAATTTTTTTATGTTATGGGGTTAACGAGAGCGATACAAACAAGTATTATTGGCTACAAAAAATAATTCAATAGACGTTACAAACACAGTGGAAGTAAAGTAAAAATATGGTAGTAAATATAAACAAGTGCATTTAAATGTCGCCACATTTGCAATGTTATGGAAATTAAAAAAATAGATCTTAAACATTTTTATAGAATATTATAGAGGAGCTTTATAAAAAAGCTTTATTGAATTTTAAAGTTTCAGATTACACAGTTAACAAAACAGCTTGGGTCTGAATGGTCCATGCACTCTAATAGCTGTTTCTAAAATTATTTTATTTTATTTTCTTTATTAGGGATTACAACAGCATTTTACAGTGGTAAGTATAGATAGAGTATAAAAAATTGTAAGCCAATTAATTTTATCCACAAATAAAAATAACATACAAATGGATCTAACATAGAAAATGATAATAATAATGAAGTAACTACTTAAGTACTTAATTCACAATGCAATTTAATTAAGAAAAATACAAAATAATAACATAAACATAGAAAATAAACATAAATTAATTGTGTATAATTATACGGCATATCGTGTAAGTACTTATAGTTATTCAAATTCATTTTTTTCACGTATTTTGCGATTTGTGTTTTATGATAAGTTATTTGTTTTTTTATGGTTTGGTGACGACATATTTTTGTTTTTGTAAATGTCGTTACTTCTACACAGGTAAAATGACGCTCTGAATGGGTGGTAGTTTAAAAAAACACGTTTTAGACAAAGTGCAAGTTTGTGCACATTTTGAGTTAGAATTAGCGGTTTTATCGACACACAGAGCAGCTGACACAACCTGCGTTTCTTTGATGGTTTTTTGATGTAGGTACCTTAGATGTGGCTACAAGCATAACGTGTAACTTCTTATGCTTTAATCATAGCGCTTTAAGTTGCAATTAAGGGGAGTTAGGCGATCAGCGAAAATTTTGATTTGGGGTCCGCGGTAATTCGTAAGCGCCATTCATATTATTATCAAAAACTAAATAAAAATGTTTAGTTTTTGGGAATCCATATCAATCAAGAAATCGAAAAGGTAATACCTGTGTGTTTCTGATTTTATAGGAATCATTATTGTAAAACACGGTCGTTATGTGCATTTATATGTAAAATTTTAGAGGTAACTTCAGGGTTTTTTTCTATTGAGCAAAATGTTTCAAATCTTATTTTGGCTTCGTTCATCCCCAAACACATACGTTCTGTAATACACATTGAACATTTCAGTGCGAAATATCTAAAATATTTTGAATAAGAGCTAATAGAAAACAGCCAATTTTTCCGTTTTCACCGCCTAAGCCCCTTTTTATGAGCAGTAGCATCAGGGTCCCAACTGTAACCTTTTAATATACAAAATTCGTATGGCAATTCACATAGTAAGATTAAAGCAATGGTACTGCTCGACGAGTTGTTGGTAACGCCCAGAGCTGTAACTTTTTTTTTAAATAAGGAGACAAACGAGTAAGCGGGTCACCTGATGGAAAGAAATCACAGCCGCCCATGGACACCCGCAAAACTAGAGGAAATTGCGGACGCGTTGCCGGCCTTTAAGAAAGGAAAGGCTCGTTTCTTGAAGATCTCTAAGTCGTAACGGTCCGGAAATACCGTCGCCGAGAGCTGGTTCCACAACGCTGTAGTTCGAGGCAAGACATTTCGTGAAAAACGTACAGTAGTAGACTGCCATCCATCAAGGTGATGTGGATGGAATGACAGTCGGTTGCGTGTAGTGCGGTGATGGGAATCAGCGGCAGGGATCAAGCCGAACAATTCCTCAGAACACTCCCCATGATAAATGCGGTACATTATAAAGAGAGACGCAACGTCCCTCCGTAGAGTCAGTGGATCGAGCCGACCTGAAATAACCACGTCGTCGACCATTCGAGCAGCTCTGCGTTGAATGCGGTCAAATGGAAGAAGTGGGTACTGGGGTGCTCCAGACCAAAGATGGGAGCAGTATTCCAAATTTGGCCTGACCTGTGCTTTGTACAGTAAGCGGTGGGCCGGCGTGAAATACTGACTCGCTCTATTAAGCACAGAAGAGCACAGCTTTCGACTGGTCGAGAGCTGTGTCCCTATCTACCGACCTCAATAGATAGGGTATCGCAACTGGAACTACGGGTCCGGTTGTGTTCTCAGAGGTACTACGGGGTTCCGGTTCTAGCCCCCCGCTGGTCGTGCCTTTAACCAGGCGCCTCCGGCGGGATCCGGACATGGGTTGGACTCGTAGTGGCGTGTGGTTAGCTGTAGAGCTTGGGAATGTTCGTTTGTCCTTGTATTGTGTGCCAGGACTTCCAAACTCGTGCACAGCGAGCGGGGCCTAGTAGCGGTCTCTGAGGGGCCAGAAGCAAAAAGTCCTGCGAGGAACGTGAGTTTCCCTTATAGTTGGCAGCTTTGTACGGTGGTTTTCATTGGACATTGGTGTTGACATCTCCGGTACTAGTCTGGAGAACTAGTAGAGGCGGCCTCCTAGATGCCGTAGCCTCCGGTCCAGCCAGCCGCGTAGGACGTGGGAACTGGCTAGGCGGCCGGATGGGTTCCGAGAAGTGAGTGTGCTTACTACTCCGCTACCAAGGTGGACACTTGGGAGTCGACTTTAGAGTCGACGACCCTAGCAGTGGCAACTGCAAGTTGTGCCCTTCGTGCAACGAGAAGTGAGCGAGCTTGACAGCTCCGGTTACCTATCTGGACAATAGGCAGTGAATTATACGTGTTCACGGGGATACTCTCCTGAGACACTAGTCTTATGAGTACCGAATGAAGAGCGCGCTGCGGCGGGCACTAATTTGGCGTCAAGACCTAACGTTGGTGGTCTCCTGCGCGAGTGTTCTACTGGCGCAGGGACGTCTGGCACTTCTTGCATAACCTAACGGTTGGTCTCGAGGTGCCAGTACAAATAAACTTAGTGAAATAAGGAGAGGGGATGGTCGAGAGCTGTATGTCTCTATCTACCGACTGGAACTACGGGTCCGGTTGTGTTTTCAGGGGTACTACGGGGTTCCGGTTCAAGCCCCCCGCTGGTTGTGCCTTGACCGGCGCCTCCGGCGGGATCCGGACGTGGGTTGGACTCGTAGTGGCTCGTGATTAGCTGTAGAGCTTGGGAATGTTCGTTTGTCCTGGTATTGTGTGCCAGGACTTCCAAACTCGCGCACAGCGAGCGGGGCCTAGTAGCGGTCTCCGAGGGGCCAGAAGCAAAAAGTCCTGCGGGGAACGTGAGTTTCCCTTATAGTTGGCAGCTTTGTCCGGTGGTTCTCATTGGACATTGGTGTTGACATCTCCGGTACTAGTCTGGATAACTAGTAGAGGCGGCCTCCTAGATGCCGTAGCCTCCGGTCCAGCCAGCCGCGTAAGAAGTGGGAACTGGCTAGGCGCCCGGATGGGTTCCGAGAAGTGAGTGTGCTTACTACTCCGCTACCAAGGTGGACACTTGGGAGTCGACTTTAGAGTCGACGACCCTAGCAGTGGCAACTGCGAGTTGTACCCTTCGTGCAACAAGAAGTGAGCGAGCTCGACAGCTCCGGTTACCTATCTGAACAATAGGCAGTGAACTACACGTGTTCACGGGGATACTCTCCCTAGACACTAGTCTTATGAGTACCGAATGAAGAGCGCGCTGCGGCGGGCACTGATTTGGAGTCAAGACCTAACGCAGATGGTCTCCTGCGCGAGTGTTCTACTGGCGCAGGGACGTCTGGCACTTCTTGCAATAACCTAACGGTTGGTTTCGAGGTGCCAGTACAAATAAACTTAGTGATGTAAGGAGAGGGGATGGTCGAGAGCTGTACTCTTCGACTGTCCCACTGCTAGGCATAGTCATCAACTTTCAACTTCATTACCTTCAATTCCGTATGGATGCACTCATGCCTGTGTAATGCTGCATCCAGACTCTCGCGCGGCGCCTCAAGTTTTGCGAGTTTTGGCGAGTGGAGACTACATGAGTGCTAGCCATCCACACTCTCGATTTATTCAGTTGCCCGCTACGTCTACTACAAGATGGATGTCATTAATTTGACTGCGTTAGCTACTTTATGTGCCTATCAATATTATAATGTCTTGCGTTTATATCACCTAAATAAAAAACTCTAAACGTTGCAATTAATAATATTTTTTTTTTATTTTAACTCCTGTTTCTTTGCTTATCCGATCCCACACATCGTTCACTTTACTTGTATCCTTGTGATATGGATTTTTGGGTTTCCAAATAATTGGATATAACTCCATAAAAGTGGTACACAAATCGTTACTCCACTCCGTCACGATAAAATACAAAGTGAGTGAACGCGAGAGTGTGGTTGATTCCCTCGCCTCGCCCCCTCGCGTCCTTTGACTTGCTTCCGAAAATCCGGCACAAAGCGGAGCGACAGCGAGGCGAGGCGAGGGAAGACAAGCGGACACGAGCGCATCGTCCTCACTCTCGTACTCGCGTTCCCTCGTGTAGCCTTGTGGAGAGTCTGGATGGGGCATAAGAGACGGGTGATAGCCGAGAGATGATTTCTCTTAAATATACATACATACATAATAATCACGACTATTATCCCCGAAGGGTTATTCAGAGGTAAGGCAATGAGGACAGCAAAAGCAGTCCTCTGCCATAGTCCACTTTTTACCAAATAGCGACAGCACATGTGCTTAGCGTGACAGGTGGTGAGCCCATCGCCGCTCTAAGCTGTTGATTGTGTGTGCAAGCTTTAGTCCGTTAGTCGCCTTTTACGATACCCAAGGGAAGAGAGGGGGTGGTGGTAGGTTGGTCAAATAGGTAGTTCAAAATTCATTTCTTTATGATTTTAATTCTAAAAAATACTTTAACACTTAATATCTCTATTATAAGACGGTTTCTACGAATGGTCCAGTACAATGAGAGAGGCATCTCTTGATATAATAATATAACGAAAGGTAAGTACCGCACGCAGAACACAGTTGGCTCCGCTAATTTTTTTACGCTTAAGTAATGCGATCCTGAAATCCGCTGCAACTAAATAATAGGCGTTGGCAAAATATATCCAACATGAAATATTGATTCGCTAAAAAATGCGATAAGTACTGAAATCCGCTGCAACTATATAAGGCGTTTGCAAATTATATCCAACATTAAATATAGATTCGCTAATGCTTTCGCGAAATTCCCCTAACAATTCCCCGCTGTGTGCCTGTGATACCGGCAAAGAAGAGGATGTGCCTTACCTGCTCTTTGAGTATTTAAATACACAACAGGCTGTATGGCAACAGGCAGGTATATACAGCCGGGTGGTCGAGTGGTCAGTGACTCTAACTACGCAACCGACGGTCCCGGGTTCGAATCCCGGTAGGGACAAATGTTTGTGTTTTGAGCACGAGCATTTGTGACCGAGTCAAGGATGTTTTTATTAGTATTTATTTATGTTTATCCGTTATTCAGTCACCATTGTTCGGGCTATGCTTAGTTTAGGGCTGAATGATTGGTGTGACAGTTGTGAAATTTAAGTAAGTATTATTTATTTTTATTTACGGTACCTACGAGTACGACCTATTACGAAAATTTTACGCAACACTCAATGTGATAAACACTTATGTTCTAATAAATTTGTGGACTCACGTTTTCATGTTTATGATTAGAACAGAACGCTTACGTCCTAACAAGGAATGGTCTGAAATTCTTATTTATGAATCATAAATAAGAATTCCGAGATGTAATATTTGAAAACGTAAAAAATATTGTAATAGATGTTAAAACTAATGTACCTATAGCGTAAGAACTTTAGCCATAACAATTAGTAGGTAAGTAAGAAATTATGATAAAGATAGTAAGTATTGGCCCTTTTGCTAAAAATAGGCGTTGCTAACTGTTTTTTTCTAGCTCGGCATAGGGCCTTACTCTTAAATACCATTTAAGAATTGTTTAGTTTATTGTTTACGTCAAACCTCAAATTGACTTTGAGCAATAGAAACAAGACAATTTTCAACAAAATAATGCTTAATTAAATAGTGTTTAAATTATAACCGTAAATTTAAACATACTTGCTACTTAGACTGATTTATTTTTTACATTAAACCTTGTTGTTTGATGAATAAACTATATTGTTATTCTAATTATATTACTTTTAATTAAAGGGAAATATGGAAGCAAACATAAAAAAAAAACATTAACACTTGCCTTCATAAACTTTCTAAGGTTACTTCCCCAAAGTACCTACATTAAAACAAAAAAGTGTACAACTTACATTCCTGCACCTCCTGCATCATCTCGTCCTTCGTCTTATCATTTCTCACTGTAACATCGAAGCCGAAATCAGAGAATATCTCTTTTAGCGCGTCTTCATCACATTTATTCACAGAAGTCGTGTCATAACCGTCCATACTATAGTTCTGTGTAAATATTAACATTGCATTCTTTTCGAAATTTTGCAGCTGGTACGTCAGCGCCTGCTTTGACAGCTGTAACGGTACAGAATGAATGGTATCCGTCCGTTAGTAAGGAATGTGTGGGAGTAGCACTAACATAAATATTAATGCGTAGCACCATTAATATAATAAGCATGAAAAAGGGAATAATAAACTAGTTCAGAATAATGGTCCGTGGTCTAGCGCTTTATCTTTAGTTTGAACTTCGCGGGGACTGCTCTGTGTGCTCCTTGCGACATAGGCGCCGTCTTGTGTGAGTTATTTACTTGAGCTTCGCATAAGGTTGCTAGTTTGACTTCTTTATTTTGAATTTCGCGGGGACTGCTCTGCGCGTCCCTTGCGACATAGGCGCCGTCTAGCGGAAGTCATTTACTTGGGCTTCGCGTAAGGTTGCTAGGTTGACTAGGACTTTATCTTTATTTTGAATTTCGCGGGGCTTTGCGAGTCGGCAAAGTGGTTCACCTACGGGCGGACGCCATCTATGGTCGGAATACGGAACTTTTTATAATTTCCCAAAATATAGGATTATTGGCTTAAGTGGAGGATTATTAAGAGGGAATTGTTAATAGAAGGCTACATTTAGATATTCAAAGATGAAATATTGGCTGTCGGACGAGATTTGGTTAGATTATGGAAAAATTTTAGAATTGCGGGGCGAAAGCGGCAATGAGCGAGCGAGAGGTTGAGAAAAAGACAGAAAGAGAGGTCGGATGATAGCTCCACGTGGCGCGGCGCGAAGGCGGGGGGAATCGGGGAAACAGCTAGCGATTGGTGGAAGGGAAGAAAAGCGGTCTCGCGCGGAAAAATGTCGAAGGCGTGTGGCGCGAAAGTTAAGATGCTTGGGGAAAGGGCGGAAAATTAGCGGGCATTGAATTTTGGGACGTCGGCGGTGCGGTCCAACTTAAGAGTGCGGTACTACTCATACGGGGAAAATAGTGTCCGAGCTTTGATAGTGCGCTAAGTGATATTCGAGCTGCGATATTAATTAAGATTTGTGAAATTGAAAGTGATTAATAAAGTAAAACTATTGCGGTCGCAACTCGAATCCGTTAACGGAATGAAGTATTCCGGGGTACATCGGCGGAAACGCGTAACGGTGGCAACGAAAACCTATGTACCTTTCAACAGACTTCGGTCTGGATGATCTTTGATTGTATTTAATAAGATCGGCGTTTTATATTATTACGCTAAACAATACACTATCTTCGACGGAGTAATGGGGGAGAGACAGTTGTCTCCCTAGTGAAAGTTGAAGATAGGTCAGACACCATTTAGCTGGAGGTAGACCCGTATGACCCAGTCCAATTTCGAGTCTACCTCCGTACATACAGTGTAGTGATAGGAAAATGACACACTGAGTATACTGGCTCGACTGATAGAACATTTAGGAGTTAGTTGCTTTCAGGGGCAATGCGACTCTCACCACACATCACGAATTTAAGTTAAATGTGGCTTGGCCTAGATTGCAAGGTACACAAAAGGGACTGTTAGTTCGACAAAATATAGGCATTTTCAAGTGAGGAAAGTTGTATGAATCTATAGGTAGGCGGATATATATATGGTTAGTTATTAATTCAGACTAATAAGGTAGGGATAATTAAGTTACGGCGCTAAATAAAATTATGATGAAGTGATGTGGGTCCTAGCTAGGCAAGTAATCTGTTACCGCAGGCCGGTAAAATTCTAATTGTTTTCCTAAAGTTGTTACCAATTAATTATTCGTTTAAATAATTAACAGAGGTATGATAATATCGTACCATCATTACTTTGGAGTACCTAAAAGTCTAGACTGGTTTCTATTACAAGAAAAATACTAAAAAATTATAGCAAATAAGCTTAGCGTACTGTGATGTTTGATTTCGAATACTGAAATGACCAAACAGGCATTTTTTAGCTTTCCCTGAGGTACAATACGGCCTTAAAATAGCTACACTCTTCAAAGTATGGAAAATTTTACATCCGATACCTATTAGCAAAAATAAGCTGATACAAACTGAACAACTAAAACCAGTTTAGAACCTAGGATAAGTCGTTGAAAGAAGACATTGCAAGCTATGAGCTTCTAATAATCTGAAACATAGAAATAATTGATTGATAACAACCAGCTAATTAGCCTGACAATGGTCTACTAATACCATTTGAATAGACCTCTTAAGATATGTAAGTACTTAACTCTAATAATCTGAAACATAGAAATATTTGATGGGAACAATCTAATCAATCAGACTAATACCTAGCACAGTCTAATTTATACTTATTAAAGGGAGTAAAGATAACTTCTAAATGTAATTGATTTAATGATTAACAGGGATAATTAACTACCTAATTTACTACCTACTAAAAGTATACTGACTATGATTTAGTAGTCTATCAAATTAACCACTCAGTCTGAGAGACAGAGGGTGGAAGTTAATGGAAAAGTAATTAACTTAAGTTCACTTCCTAAAAGTCAGGGATGTTGAATAAATTAAACATCTTTCAATAAACTTGATCTGTACTTATACTTTATAAGATCTGTATAATGAACACTAAGAGTAACCCAAAGTAATTTACTTCAAATGATAGTATTCTATTTAAGTTCACTTCCTAAAGTCAAGGATATTGAATGAATTAAACATCCTTTGATAAACTTAAGATGTGATAATCTGCCAATGCAGCCAATCCAATGTAGTTATATTGGAACTTTACAAGACCTGTATAATAAATACTAAGAGTAAATAAAAGTAGTTTTACCTGTATTAATAGCATTCTACTTTAGCCACCGCCTGAAGTTGCGTTTGATTAAATTATCCACCCTTTATAGAACTGAATATAAGTTATTGCATTGAATAATTAAGTTCTTAATGTGAAAAGGATATTTGGATGATAGCAAGCCTTGAGATAAACTCTATTGATTTATGTGGAATAATAAGAATTTAAATTGCTAACACATAGTTCATAATGTAAAATGAAATTAGATTTTGAGAAGAGATGTAAATTCTCAGTTTGAAAGAATTAAAGCTACAAGCTAATAATTAATGTTAAAGCCAAAGTGGACGGGGCCATAATTAAACAATGAGATGTAATGGCACGCTATGGAGCGGCGGTTGGAGCTCATAAACTTCCACAAGACTCTTATATTTCCACAAGACTCTTAAACTTCCACAAGACTCTTATATTTCCACAAGACTTTTAAACTTCCACAAGACTCTTATATTTCCACAAGACTTTTAAACTTCCACAAGACTCTTATATTTCCACAAGACTTTTAAACTTCCACAAGACTCTTATATTTCCACAAGACTTTTATATTTCCACAAGACTCTTATAATTCCACAAGACCTTTATATAAATTGCACCAGGCTTCTTATGTATCATGCTACTGATAATAAATAATAATACCTACAAGCTAAGCTATCATCTGATTACCTTTGAGTAGTTACAAATCTTCCCCGCAGCTGCAGTGAAGGATTTAGGTCACAGTTCAGACGGAGTCATTGCTAGGCTACACATATTTATGTTATGATCTATAGACTGGTAGGTAATTAGGTCAGGAGAAAATAATTTAACACAGGGATAAGCCAATTACTAAACTTTCACGAAAGAACTTGAGTTACTTAAATGCGGTTAACAACGGAGGGTTCACTAGACGATCTGGCCAAAATAGTAGTTATTATAATATTACATTGCTTGACTGAAATTCACTGCAAATAGAATTAAGCTATGCTAAGGTTTCATCATCATACAAACAATACGCACTAAACAAAAACTCCAAACACAACCATTAGATTGTATATAAATTAGGTTAATTAGTTTTAAGAATTAGATAATAAGTTAAGTTAAGGTGAAAGCGGCGAGGATGTGTGTATGTATTATAAGGTAGCTAGGCATATAGGTGTGAAAGGCATTAGATTTAGGATTAGATTTAGGTATAGAGAATTTATAGAAAGGTGTAGAATTTATAGAGAGGAGGGGAGGTTACAATTTGGTAAGCCATGACCAGGATCAGAAAGTTAAGTTATAAATTATCATTAATATAGTTGTATTGGATTTCAGTCAAGCGGTAATACTTTAATTTAGAAGTGGGATTTTTTTTTCCCACAAATTGTTGTCGTGTTGCGATGCGTGAGTTTAGAATTGGCTTAATAGGGAATAATTCAATGAAGATTAATTAATTCAGTGATATTGAAGAATTATAATTTGACACTTTTCACAATAAACGTTGTTATCTTCTAAAGTTGATTCATACACTTTGTATTACGGGTTCTTGATAATAGATTAAGACCAATATTGTAGACAGTCGCAATGAGAGCTGGAGCTAAATTTTGTTGTACGAAATCTGTAACAAAAAGATTCTCAGGTTAGGTTAAAGGTCAAATAGAGATAAAGCTACAAAACAATAGCGTAATGAGTATTATTTGAAATACAATACCTTTCAGTTATTATCTTTTTCTTCTTTATTTAATGGCGGATTTCGCCAGCATCAAGTAGGTACCGTGCGGCTGGTGGCGTTGTTGTTTTTCCAAAGTTTAATGAGTGAACAAAGTACTTAGATATAGTCAATAACCAAACTATTCCGGGAGTATTAATTTTAAAACTGTTGAGTTATCTGTGAATACTGAAACCTTTAGTAATTGTTTTCTATGAATACTGAAACCAGGTATCCAATTTTTGATAGGACGCTAAGATAATAATTGTTGACGTTAGGAGCTATGGTAACTGTAGTTTTGTTTCTATTCCTGGTGATAGATTTCATATAGGCATAGGCAACTGGTTCATACAGCCTTGTGTTGAGTTATTTTTAGGATCGTAAAAGGTCGATAGGGTGACATAGTTCAACATTTATTGATTTAGAAAGATTTGTAGAATAGGGGGCGGTTTAATTATTATTGCTGTCGGATGGAAAGGCAAGGGGGCGAGATTGGACAGAATTAACCAACTAAATTATTGCAGGATTCAATTTATATTATAGGACGGCGATATGCTGTACAATATTATAAACTTATGACGCTAACAGCATAATATAAAACTAATAATAATTATATTTTGACTAATAATCGTTGAGCGATTGCGGTTTTTAGTTGATGTGCTATTCCACGTATTATAATTTATTTTGTTGGTTATGTTAGAAAAAATATAATAATGTACTTGAGTCTCACATCTGAAATCCATAGAGTAGTTTAGGCTAGTCAAGGACTATTACGTTCTTTGTCTATGGTTGGACCATAGAGACAAATGATTTAGCGACACCATAAACAATCTAGAATTAGGAATGATTATAAAACATGAAGTCATAAAACCAATCGGAGAGGAAACTTCCTTATCGCGTAATCATGTGATTTTGTTATAGCAAGCGGAATCACCTGTTATTTTCCATACCTGTTATTTTTAATACCTGCGATTTTTACATTGAAAGAGATTTTCCTAATACTTATCACGTAGTAGATTAGAATGCAATGACATTGTGGTGGAATTATTATTATGTGACATGTAGATGGGGACAATTGCTCTGCACAAGGGAAATGCCGCTTCATTTTGTTAGTTCGCTAAAATCCTAGGAAAAGTAACATAAAATAGTATTACGGTTCAAAATACACGCGTTGATGAGGAATCGCGATTATAAGTAATAACAAGTAGCAGGGATGTCATGTAGGGGATAGAATCATATGACTATTCATTGCTAGTAGGAATTTTGGTTTAAAAGCAACGTAGTTTGGGATGCATAATGTAAACGGATAAATACGTCTAGTAGGCGATAAAAGTCGTTACCGTCTGGAAACAACTATCTAATATCTACTCTATTGTGGGGAGGTTACTTATTAGCGAGGCTAGATGGCGTTGGGTTACCAATAAAAGATTTTATTTTGGATGATGGTAAAAGGGTGCTGTCTAATAATAATATGTATAATTGAAATACTCTTGCAGCGTTGTAAGTAGTCGTTACCGGTAATCATTGCTTCTTACCGTATAGTTGAAATCGTGATAAATAGTTAATTATGAAGATTTATAAAGGATTATTATTAGCTTAAGATGAGGTTAACGTACGCAGAGGTAAAGCTCGCTGGGCACAGCTTACTATACCTACTTACCTAATATTATCAGTTGTGAGTTACCTAGAGATATCTAAGTCGGGAGAGCGGTGAAAAGAAAAGACTTTACTACATGACTAATTAGTTAGGATAGGTAGAGATAGATAAATCATTAAATTCACTGGGTTGGATTAGCCTATTAAGAAGGGTACCTTGCACAATTGTCTATCTCCGTTGAACGATTAAGATGTTAAAAAAAAAAAAAAAAAAAAATTTACTTCTCGAAGATATCTAAGAATGACGGATGATGGATAATTGTGGAAGGTGGATATTAATTGAGCTTGGGAGCAAAATAGGGGTCGAAAGAAAAATATAATAGTAAAGAAAGAATATAAATCGAAAGAAAAAAAATAATAGTAGAAAAAAGAAATAGTTGATTGGCTTGAAGTCGAGATTTAACGGCAAAATTAACGAGTTATAGCACTGTTATGCTATAGGGATAACAATAGCGTATGTTATCACATCAATTATAAAGGCGAGTTGTGGGCGGATGTCACGTCATAATCAATAGTTAACTCGTTTTATTATTTTGAAAGTTAACACAAGCTACTTATAAAACAGTGATCGATTTTATATACCACAATTTTAAGTTGTAGGATAATTTTAAACTCATAGTCCGCAGAAACATTCAAGCCGGAAATAAAGCGATGACATTGCGAGCTGAGAATAAATTTCTTAGTGTAAAATTTATTAATAAGTAAATCCCTGATATTGCGTTATCGAGATTACAATACAAAATCAACTATCACAATTCGAATCATACAAGGTAATTATTTAGATGTTGTCTCGCGTCGACAGGTACAAATTTTAATTTAGATGGGTAAAGACATTAGAACTGAAATGGGTTTCGGATGTGTGACGTTCTTAGGACACGTACTGTTTAGTAGCATAATTTAAATTTAGTAAAATCGGCCGTATTGGACATATTTCGTTTTGCGGATATATATATTTAACCGAGATTATCGTGGAGGTAGGCATAGTTCAAAGTTTATTAAACCCGACCTAGAGTCATAACCTATCTTTGTATGTCAGAAGAAAATAATAAATTTATTAGTAGTAGATTTTAGAGTCAATAGTAAATTTATTTTCCCGAGGTGCGACCTGAAACCTAGTTCGCACTAGGCCATTCAAATACTTTAACCGGTAATGTTGATTATAATAAATAAAGATGTTCGGGATTTATAATAATATTCTAATACTGCTATATTAAAATTGTTATTATGAAATTTAATAGGGTTGCCTATCAATTAATAAATAAATAATAACTCAATGATTTGGTTACAAGTTAGGAATGATAAGACGAACGAAACGCGGTTTTGACTGGTGGGAAGGTCAGCGCGGACTGTCACAGAGGGATTATCTTGTTTGGTTATTTAATAATATGAATTGCTAGAATTCTTAAATAATCTAGATTATTGGCATCTAATAGGTATGTACGTGATGTAATTGTAGATGATTAAAATTAGTGCTAAGGTAGGTTATTGTCGAAGTTATGACACAACCTTAAAATTGTTAGTCTTAATGTAAACTACATATTGCATCTAGATTGTTATAAACAAACTAATTAATTGGCAGTTTTCACATAGGCATGTAGGCCGGGACATTGAGTTGATGAAATAGTGTTATCAAAATCATTCATCACGGAAAGATAAAGATATTTTATTTGCAAGTGTGAATACAAAAGTTTAGTTCGGTTAGTATTATTCGGTTCTAGTCTAGTTTTGTGGTAGCGTTTTACCTAGGGTTTTCTAAATTATAGGAAATTAAATATTAATTGTCTGTTGCTGTCTTCTACGTTAGAGAAGGAACGGAGAAAGTTAAGGGGGACTCATTTTGTTATAGTCAGCTGTATGATAGATAACCCTCCTAGTAAATATTTCTTGTGATTGCGGTAGTAACATAGAATGTTTATAGGATGTTTTGTTCATTAACTAATTATCTTCACCGCAGCTGTGGATAGGGATGGCTAAAATATGTGAACAAAGGTGGAGAAGATTGGTCATTATAAATTAAAATAAATACTTGAATTGCATTATGCCTGACTAAATAGTGCGAAGAGGTGGAGTAACTATGTTAGAGAAATTCTCTATTGCATAATATTCGAACTTTTGACATTTTCAATTGTAACTTTAGAATTTTGATTAGAGTATTTAACTAAGCGGGTCCAACGAAGAAGGCATGCTGAAAGCGAGGTCTTTGGTCGTCTATGCACACAATAAAATTATAGATGGCACAAGGGAGCATTCTTAATTGGCACTGTTAAATTAGTAAAAGTAGCTTGTTCGAATATTTTTAGTCGCACTGGGCACAAATAGAACTTAGTTAAGCGTGTAGGTTGTTTGATTTACCTGGTGAAGTAATTGAATCGAAGTTTCGGAACTGTGCTGTAGAAGTGGAAATTACTCAGCACACAATAAAATTAAGTGGTTTCCATTTAGCTTCATTTCCTAAACTAGCCTTTCTTAAAGTTGCGGAAATTCTGCTGTAAGGTGGTTCCTTTGGGGGCGTCTTGTGAAGTCTAAATCAGGACAATTATACTTGACTAACCTATAGAGAGATAATGTCTTAGGCTGCAGAAACAGAGGCCATTGATGGCATTTCATTTTGGCGTGGTCAGGGGATCTCGTGTTGCTGGGGAATTTTACCATCTGGACGGAAGGCTGAAAAGTAAAGTAGAATGCATAATGAGTAACCAATTAGAGTTACAAACATTCGGAAGATTACCATCTTAATAATGTGTCTTGGCGAGTGTAAAATTAAAATCATCTAATAAAAAAATAAAAAATAAAAAGAAACTAGCACTATTGAATCACGCAGTTTGGATTTCAGTAAATACGAGAAGGAACTCACGATATTAATTACCATGAATACTAAGACGAAGTGTCACCTTTAATGACTTATTATTTACCGATTTGACCGATTATTAGTAATATAAAAGGTAGGAAGTTAAGTAGAGTTGTGGGGGCGGATAAGATAGTTAGCGGTGTGTTTAATTTAATAAGAAAATGATATTTTTCAAAGGTATAGGAAAGTAAGGGGATATTGACGTATTATATTTTAGTAAATGAGACTAAATGGTGTCTTTCATACATAGTAATAACTAGGGGTGAGAAATAGTTATTAGATAGGTTTTGGGATAAGTATTTGCTTATACGCATAAGCTCAGTACTTGTCAATTGGTATACAATGTCCAGCGCTCACCGGGGTATTAACAAGTACTTATCGATGACGCATACATTGACAGTTAGACAGATATACATAGCACACAAACTTCTAATAGATCTGAACTACGGGGTATCTAGTTCAAAACTCAAGGACGTGTTTCGAGATGCGTACCACCTTAGAGTGAGGGAGTTTATCCATAAGTATTTACGATCGACAACCTTATTGTAAGGCGTTAAGACCTTTATTTGTATGCACGGTATCACTGCGTACCGCACGGAAGCGAGTCTAGTATTCTATCTCGGTTATTTGCAGGATTAGACATTAGATGTATCTCATCTAAAATAAAGTTATAACTCTTGGGCGATGATGGTATGCCTACTGGTTTTGGTTGATATGGGGATTTGGTTAAGATTTCTTATCCGCGGAGAGGAAAATAGGTTTCGGTTGAAAGAAGTAGCTAATTAGGAATTGTGGAGGACGCGGGTTCAATCCCTGCCTGAGGTAGACAATTGTTCCGACGTTTCGTTATCTTAGGTAATTATATAAGCTAAGATGAGATTGGTAGCGTTGAAGTATGAAGGAAAGTTTTAATTCAAATTATTAATTATTATTCATTAACCTAGTTGGAACTAAAAGACCATGACGGCGAAGTGGTTGATGCTTCACCCACGAAAGATCCCAGGTTCGATCCCTAGGTTGCAACATTTAGATGCGAAACAAGTTGTAAGAAAAGACGTAAGTTAAAAGAAGGCCATGATGACAGATGTACTTGAAATTATTCTAGGAAAATAATTTAAAGAATAGAATAATTGAATGGTTTGGAAGATGTTATAAACTTACGTCGGAATCGTCATAGAGTTGAAGAGTTTTCGCTAGGGGGCGTTAGTAGACAGCGCAAGAGACTGTTATATTGATTTAAATTATAGTATGATTTGTTGTTATGATGGTAAACAAAAGGCAAATCATTATTCGGAGGTTGTGTATGATTAGAGACATGGTAGATACCTAAGTTATTGGGAAATATTTGCCGAAACTAAGTTTACTAGGATTTCGTTTCGAACACGAGAACTGGGTATGCAATTATGATTTTGTGTCAGTTGAATAGAATGAGGGGTGTGGGTTTTTTTTTTTTTTTTGCAATGAGAATGCTTATTGAGGAAGGAGTCATTAGGGATTTGGGGAGGAACTATAAATAGTAGGAATGTCTTTGAGGAAGAGGGCTAGGATGACAATGGGGTTGGCAAGGAAGGACGTGCTATTTTGTACTTAATTAAGTACAGGGTTTAGATATAATTCGCCGCAGATAAGAGTGGTACTTTATCAGCTTAAATTCTATCGGGGGCGGCTGTAACGGTACAGAATGAATGGTATCCGTCCGTTAGTAAGGAATGTGTGGGAGTAGCACTAACATAAATATTAATGCGTAGCACCATTAATATAATAAGCATGAAAAAGGGAATAATAAACTAGTTCAGAATAATGGTCCGTGGTCTAGCGCTTTATCTTTAGTTTGAACTTCGCGGGGACTGCTCTGTGTGCTCCTTGCGACATAGGCGCCGTCTTGTGTGAGTTATTTACTTGAGCTTCGCATAAGGTTGCTAGTTTGACTTCTTTATTTTGAATTTCGCGGGGACTGCTCTGCGCGTCCCTTGCGACATAGGCGCCGTCTAGCGGAAGTCATTTACTTGGGCTTCGCGTAAGGTTGCTAGGTTGACTAGGACTTTATCTTTATTTTGAATTTCGCGGGGCTTTGCGAGTCGGCAAAGTGGTTCACCTACGGGCGGACGCCATCTATGGTCGGAATACGGAACTTTTTATAATTTCCCAAAATATAGGATTATTGGCTTAAGTGGAGGATTATTAAGAGGGAATTGTTAATAGAAGGCTACATTTAGATATTCAAAGATGAAATATTGGCTGTCGGACGAGATTTGGTTAGATTATGGAAAAATTTTAGAATTGCGGGGCGAAAGCGGCAATGAGCGAGCGAGAGGTTGAGAAAAAGACAGAAAGAGAGGTCGGATGATAGCTCCACGTGGCGTGGCGCGAAGGCGGGGGGAATCGGGGAAACAGCTAGCGATTGGTGGAAGGGAAGAAAAGCGGTCTCGCGCGGAAAAATGTCGAAGGCGTGTGGCGCGAAAGTTAAGATGCTTGGGGAAAGGGCGGAAAATTAGCGGGCATTGAATTTTGGGACGTCGGCGGTGCGGTCCAACTTAAGAGTGCGGTACTACTCATACGGGGAAAATAGTGTCCGAGCTTTGATAGTGCGCTAAGTGATATTCGAGCTGCGATATTAATTAAGATTTGTGAAATTGAAAGTGATTAATAAAGTAAAACTATTGCGGTCGCAACTCGAATCCGTTAACGGAATGAAGTATTCCGGGGTACATCGGCGGAAACGCGTAACGGTGGCAACGAAAACCTATGTACCTTTCAACAGACTTCGGTCTGGATGATCTTTGATTGTATTTAATAAGATCGGCGTTTTATATTATTACGCTAAACAATACACTATCTTCGACGGAGTAATGGGGGAGAGACAGTTGTCTCCCTAGTGAAAGTTGAAGATAGGTCAGACACCATTTAGCTGGAGGTAGACCCATATGACCCAGTCCAATTTCGAGTCTACCTCCGTACATACAGTGTAGTGATAGGAAAATGACACACTGAGTATACTGGCTCGACTGATAGAACATTTAGGAGTTAGTTGCTTTCAGGGGCAATGCGACTCTCACCACACATCACGAATTTAAGTTAAATGTGGCTTGGCCTAGATTGCAAGGTACACAAAAGGGACTGTTAGTTCGACAAAATATAGGCATTTTCAAGTGAGGAAAGTTGTATGAATCTATAGGTAGGCGGATATATATATGGTTAGTTATTAATTCAGACTAATAAGGTAGGGATAATTAAGTTACGGCGCTAAATAAAATTATGATGAAGTGATGTGGGTCCTAGCTAGGCAAGTAATCTGTTACCGCAGGCCGGTAAAATTCTAATTGTTTTCCTAAAGTTGTTACCAATTAATTATTCGTTTAAATAATTAACAGAGGTATGATAATATCGTACCATCATTACTTTGGAGTACCTAAAAGTCTAGACTGGTTTCCTATTACAAGAAAAATACTAAAAAATTATAGCAAATAAGCTTAGCGTACTGTGATGTTTGATTTCGAATACTGAAATGACCAAACAGGCATTTTTTAGCTTTCCCTGAGGTACAATACGGCCTTAAAATAGCTACACTCTTCAAAGTATGGAAAATTTTACATCCGATACCTATTAGCAAAAATAAGCTGATACAAACTGAACAACTAAAACCAGTTTAGAACCTAGGATAAGTCGTTGAAAGAAGACATTGCAAGCTATGAGCTTCTAATAATCTGAAACATAGAAATAATTGATTGATAACAACCAGCTAATTAGCCTGACAATGGTCTACTAATACCATTTGAATAGACCTCTTAAGATATGTAAGTACTTAACTCTAATAATCTGAAACATAGAAATATTTGATGGGAACAATCTAATCAATCAGACTAATACCTAGCACAGTCTAATTTATACTTATTAAAGGGAGTAAAGATAACTTCTAAATGTAATTGATTTAATGATTAACAGGGATAATTAACTACCTAATTTACTACCTACTAAAAGTATACTGACTATGATTTAGTAGTCTATCAAATTAACCACTCAGTCTGAGAGACAGAGGGTGGAAGTTAATGGAAAAGTAATTAACTTAAGTTCACTTCCTAAAAGTCAGGGATGTTGAATAAATTAAACATCTTTCAATAAACTTGATCTGTACTTATACTTTATAAGATCTGTATAATGAACACTAAGAGTAACCCAAAGTAATTTACTTCAAATGATAGTATTCTATTTAAGTTCACTTCCTAAAGTCAAGGATATTGAATGAATTAAACATCCTTTGATAAACTTAAGATGTGATAATCTGCCAATGCAGCCAATCCAATGTAGTTATATTGGAACTTTACAAGACCTGTATAATAAATACTAAGAGTAAATAAAAGTAGTTTTACCTGTATTAATAGCATTCTACTTTAGCCACCGCCTGAAGTTGCGTTTGATTAAATTATCCACCCTTTATAGAACTGAATATAAGTTATTGCATTGAATAATTAAGTTCTTAATGTGAAAAGGATATTTGGATGATAGCAAGCCTTGAGATAAACTCTATTGATTTATGTGGAATAATAAGAATTTAAATTGCTAACACATAGTTCATAATGTAAAATGAAATTAGATTTTGAGAAGAGATGTAAATTCTCAGTTTGAAAGAATTAAAGCTACAAGCTAATAATTAATGTTAAAGCCAAAGTGGACGGGGCCATAATTAAACAATGAGATGTAATGGCACGCTATGGAGCGGCGGTTGGAGCTCATAAACTTCCACAAGACTCTTATATTTCCACAAGACTCTTAAACTTCCACAAGACTCTTATATTTCCACAAGACTTTTAAACTTCCACAAGACTCTTATATTTCCACAAGACTTTTAAACTTCCACAAGACTCTTATATTTCCACAAGACTTTTAAACTTCCACAAGACTCTTATATTTCCACAAGACTTTTATATTTCCACAAGACTCTTATAATTCCACAAGACCTTTATATAAATTGCACCAGGCTTCTTATGTATCATGCTACTGATAATAAATAATAATACCTACAAGCTAAGCTATCATCTGATTACCTTTGAGTAGTTACAAATCTTCCCCGCAGCTGCAGTGAAGGATTTAGGTCACAGTTCAGACGGAGTCATTGCTAGGCTACACATATTTATGTTATGATCTATAGACTGGTAGGTAATTAGGTCAGGAGAAAATAATTTAACACAGGGATAAGCCAATTACTAAACTTTCACGAAAGAACTTGAGTTACTTAAATGCGGTTAACAACGGAGGGTTCACTAGACGATCTGGCCAAAATAGTAGTTATTATAATATTACATTGCTTGACTGAAATTCACTGCAAATAGAATTAAGCTATGCTAAGGTTTCATCATCATACAAACAATACGCACTAAACAAAAACTCCAAACACAACCATTAGATTGTATATAAATTAGGTTAATTAGTTTTAAGAATTAGATAATAAGTTAAGTTAAGGTGAAAGCGGCGAGGATGTGTGTATGTATTATAAGGTAGCTAGGCATATAGGTGTGAAAGGCATTAGATTTAGGATTAGATTTAGGTATAGAGAATTTATAGAAAGGTGTAGAATTTATAGAGAGGAGGGGAGGTTACAATTTGGTAAGCCATGACCAGGATCAGAAAGTTAAGTTATAAATTATCATTAATATAGTTGTATTGGATTTCAGTCAAGCGGTAATACTTTAATTTAGAAGTGGGATTTTTTTTTCCCACAAATTGTTGTCGTGTTGCGATGCGTGAGTTTAGAATTGGCTTAATAGGGAATAATTCAATGAAGATTAATTAATTCAGTGATATTGAAGAATTATAATTTGACACTTTTCACAATAAACGTTGTTATCTTCTAAAGTTGATTCATACACTTTGTATTACGGGTTCTTGATAATAGATTAAGACCAATATTGTAGACAGTCGCAATGAGAGCTGGAGCTAAATTTTGTTGTACGAAATCTGTAACAAAAAGATTCTCAGGTTAGGTTAAAGGTCAAATAGAGATAAAGCTACAAAACAATAGCGTAATGAGTATTATTTGAAATACAATACCTTTCAGTTATTATCTTTTTCTTCTTTATTTAATGGCGGATTTCGCCAGCATCAAGTAGGTACCGTGCGGCTGGTGGCGTTGTTGTTTTTCCAAAGTTTAATGAGTGAACAAAGTACTTAGATATAGTCAATAACCAAACTATTCCGGGAGTATTAATTTTAAAACTGTTGAGTTATCTGTGAATACTGAAACCTTTAGTAATTGTTTTCTATGAATACTGAAACCAGGTATCCAATTTTTGATAGGACGCTAAGATAATAATTGTTGACGTTAGGAGCTATGGTAACTGTAGTTTTGTTTCTATTCCTGGTGATAGATTTCATATAGGCATAGGCAACTGGTTCATACAGCCTTGTGTTGAGTTATTTTTAGGATCGTAAAAGGTCGATAGGGTGACATAGTTCAACATTTATTGATTTAGAAAGATTTGTAGAATAGGGGGCGGTTTAATTATTATTGCTGTCGGATGGAAAGGCAAGGGGGCGAGATTGGACAGAATTAACCAACTAAATTATTGCAGGATTCAATTTATATTATAGGACGGCGATATGCTGTACAATATTATAAACTTATGACGCTAACAGCATAATATAAAACTAATAATAATTATATTTTGACTAATAATCGTTGAGCGATTGCGGTTTTTAGTTGATGTGCTATTCCACGTATTATAATTTATTTTGTTGGTTATGTTAGAAAAAATATAATAATGTACTTGAGTCTCACATCTGAAATCCATAGAGTAGTTTAGGCTAGTCAAGGACTATTACGTTCTTTGTCTATGGTTGGACCATAGAGACAAATGATTTAGCGACACCATAAACAATCTAGAATTAGGAATGATTATAAAACATGAAGTCATAAAACCAATCGGAGAGGAAACTTCCTTATCGCGTAATCATGTGATTTTGTTATAGCAAGCGGAATCACCTGTTATTTTCCATACCTGTTATTTTTAATACCTGCGATTTTTACATTGAAAGAGATTTTCCTAATACTTATCACGTAGTAGATTAGAATGCAATGACATTGTGGTGGAATTATTATTATGTGACATGTAGATGGGGACAATTGCTCTGCACAAGGGAAATGCCGCTTCATTTTGTTAGTTCGCTAAAATCCTAGGAAAAGTAACATAAAATAGTATTACGGTTCAAAATACACGCGTTGATGAGGAATCGCGATTATAAGTAATAACAAGTAGCAGGGATGTCATGTAGGGGATAGAATCATATGACTATTCATTGCTAGTAGGAATTTTGGTTTAAAAGCAACGTAGTTTGGGATGCATAATGTAAACGGATAAATACGTCTAGTAGGCGATAAAAGTCGTTACCGTCTGGAAACAACTATCTAATATCTACTCTATTGTGGGGAGGTTACTTATTAGCGAGGCTAGATGGCGTTGGGTTACCAATAAAAGATTTTATTTTGGATGATGGTAAAAGGGTGCTGTCTAATAATAATATGTATAATTGAAATACTCTTGCAGCGTTGTAAGTAGTCGTTACCGGTAATCATTGCTTCTTACCGTATAGTTGAAATCGTGATAAATAGTTAATTATGAAGATTTATAAAGGATTATTATTAGCTTAAGATGAGGTTAACGTACGCAGAGGTAAAGCTCGCTGGGCACAGCTTACTATACCTACTTACCTAATATTATCAGTTGTGAGTTACCTAGAGATATCTAAGTCGGGAGAGCGGTGAAAAGAAAAGACTTTACTACATGACTAATTAGTTAGGATAGGTAGAGATAGATAAATCATTAAATTCACTGGGTTGGATTAGCCTATTAAGAAGGGTACCTTGCACAATTGTCTATCTCCGTTGAACGATTAAGATGTTAAAAAAAAAAAAAAAAAAAAAAATTTACTTCTCGAAGATATCTAAGAATGACGGATGATGGATAATTGTGGAAGGTGGATATTAATTGAGCTTGGGAGCAAAATAGGGGTCGAAAGAAAAATATAATAGTAAAGAAAGAATATAAATCGAAAGAAAAAAAATAATAGTAGAAAAAAGAAATAGTTGATTGGCTTGAAGTCGAGATTTAACGGCAAAATTAACGAGTTATAGCACTGTTATGCTATAGGGATAACAATAGCGTATGTTATCACATCAATTATAAAGGCGAGTTGTGGGCGGATGTCACGTCATAATCAATAGTTAACTCGTTTTATTATTTTGAAAGTTAACACAAGCTACTTATAAAACAGTGATCGATTTTATATACCACAATTTTAAGTTGTAGGATAATTTTAAACTCATAGTCCGCAGAAACATTCAAGCCGGAAATAAAGCGATGACATTGCGAGCTGAGAATAAATTTCTTAGTGTAAAATTTATTAATAAGTAAATCCCTGATATTGCGTTATCGAGATTACAATACAAAATCAACTATCACAATTCGAATCATACAAGGTAATTATTTAGATGTTGTCTCGCGTCGACAGGTACAAATTTTAATTTAGATGGGTAAAGACATTAGAACTGAAATGGGTTTCGGATGTGTGACGTTCTTAGGACACGTACTGTTTAGTAGCATAATTTAAATTTAGTAAAATCGGCCGTATTGGACATATTTCGTTTTGCGGATATATATATTTAACCGAGATTATCGTGGAGGTAGGCATAGTTCAAAGTTTATTAAACCCGACCTAGAGTCATAACCTATCTTTGTATGTCAGAAGAAAATAATAAATTTATTAGTAGTAGATTTTAGAGTCAATAGTAAATTTATTTTCCCGAGGTGCGACCTGAAACCTAGTTCGCACTAGGCCATTCAAATACTTTAACCGGTAATGTTGATTATAATAAATAAAGATGTTCGGGATTTATAATAATATTCTAATACTGCTATATTAAAATTGTTATTATGAAATTTAATAGGGTTGCCTATCAATTAATAAATAAATAATAACTCAATGATTTGGTTACAAGTTAGGAATGATAAGACGAACGAAACGCGGTTTTGACTGGTGGGAAGGTCAGCGCGGACTGTCACAGAGGGATTATCTTGTTTGGTTATTTAATAATATGAATTGCTAGAATTCTTAAATAATCTAGATTATTGGCATCTAATAGGTATGTACGTGATGTAATTGTAGATGATTAAAATTAGTGCTAAGGTAGGTTATTGTCGAAGTTATGACACAACCTTAAAATTGTTAGTCTTAATGTAAACTACATATTGCATCTAGATTGTTATAAACAAACTAATTAATTGGCAGTTTTCACATAGGCATGTAGGCCGGGACATTGAGTTGATGAAATAGTGTTATCAAAATCATTCATCACGGAAAGATAAAGATATTTTATTTGCAAGTGTGAATACAAAAGTTTAGTTCGGTTAGTATTATTCGGTTCTAGTCTAGTTTTGTGGTAGCGTTTTACCTAGGGTTTTCTAAATTATAGGAAATTAAATATTAATTGTCTGTTGCTGTCTTCTACGTTAGAGAAGGAACGGAGAAAGTTAAGGGGGACTCATTTTGTTATAGTCAGCTGTATGATAGATAACCCTCCTAGTAAATATTTCTTGTGATTGCGGTAGTAACATAGAATGTTTATAGGATGTTTTGTTCATTAACTAATTATCTTCACCGCAGCTGTGGATAGGGATGGCTAAAATATGTGAACAAAGGTGGAGAAGATTGGTCATTATAAATTAAAATAAATACTTGAATTGCATTATGCCTGACTAAATAGTGCGAAGAGGTGGAGTAACTATGTTAGAGAAATTCTCTATTGCATAATATTCGAACTTTTGACATTTTCAATTGTAACTTTAGAATTTTGATTAGAGTATTTAACTAAGCGGGTCCAACGAAGAAGGCATGCTGAAAGCGAGGTCTTTGGTCGTCTATGCACACAATAAAATTATAGATGACACAAGGGAGCATTCTTAATTGGCACTGTTAAATTAGTAAAAGTAGCTTGTTCGAATATTTTTAGTCGCACTGGGCACAAATAGAACTTAGTTAAGCGTGTAGGTTGTTTGATTTACCTGGTGAAGTAATTGAATCGAAGTTTCGGAACTGTGCTGTAGAAGTGGAAATTACTCAGCACACAATAAAATTAAGTGGTTTCCATTTAGCTTCATTTCCTAAACTAGCCTTTCTTAAAGTTGCGGAAATTCTGCTGTAAGGTGGTTCCTTTGGGGGCGTCTTGTGAAGTCTAAATCAGGACAATTATACTTGACTAACCTATAGAGAGATAATGTCTTAGGCTGCAGAAACAGAGGCCATTGATGGCATTTCATTTTGGCGTGGTCAGGGGATCTCGTGTTGCTGGGGAATTTTACCATCTGGACGGAAGGCTGAAAAGTAAAGTAGAATGCATAATGAGTAACCAATTAGAGTTACAAACATTCGGAAGATTACCATCTTAATAATGTGTCTTGGCGAGTGTAAAATTAAAATCATCTAATAAAAAAATAAAAAATAAAAAGAAACTAGCACTATTGAATCACGCAGTTTGGATTTCAGTAAATACGAGAAGGAACTCACGATATTAATTACCATGAATACTAAGACGAAGTGTCACCTTTAATGACTTATTATTTACCGATTTGACCGATTATTAGTAATATAAAAGATTATTAGTAATATAAAAGGTAGGAAGTTAAGTAGAGTTGTGGGGGCGGATAAGATAGTTAGCGGTGTGTTTAATTTAATAAGAAAATGATATTTTTCAAAGGTATAGGAAAGTAAGGGGATATTGACGTATTATATTTTAGTAAATGAGACTAAATGGTGTCTTTCATACATAGTAATAACTAGGGGTGAGAAATAGTTATTAGATAGGTTTTGGGATAAGTATTTGCTTATACGCATAAGCTCAGTACTTGTCAATTGGTATACAATGTCCAGCGCTCACCGGGGTATTAACAAGTACTTATCGATGACGCATACATTGACAGTTAGACAGATATACATAGCACACAATTTCTAATAGATCTGAACTACGGGGTATCTAGTTCAAAACTCAAGGACGTGTTTCGAGATGCGTACCACCTTAGAGTGAGGGAGTTTATCCATAAGTATTTACGATCGACAACCTTATTGTAAGGCGTTAAGACCTTTATTTGTATGCACGGTATCACTGCGTACCGCACGGAAGCGAGTCTAGTATTCTATCTCGGTTATTTGCAGGATTAGACATTAGATGTATCTCATCTAAAATAAAGTTATAACTCTTGGGCGATGATGGTATGCCTACTGGTTTTGGTTGATATGGGGGTTTGGTTAAGATTTCTTATCCGCGGAGAGGAAAATAGGTTTCGGTTGAAAGAAGTAGCTAATTAGGAATTGTGGAGGACGCGGGTTCAATCCCTGCCTGAGGTAGACAATTGTTCCGACGTTTCGTTATCTTAGGTAATTATATAAGCTAAGATGAGATTGGTAGCGTTGAAGTATGAAGGAAAGTTTTAATTCAAATTATTAATTATTATTCATTAACCTAGTTGGAACTAAAAGACCATGACGGCGAAGTGGTTGATGCTTCACCCACGAAAGATCCCAGGTTCGATCCCTAGGTTGCAACATTTAGATGCGAAACAAGTTGTAAGAAAAGACGTAAGTTAAAAGAAGGCCATGATGACAGATGTACTTGAAATTATTCTAGGAAAATAATTTAAAGAATAGAATAATTGAATGGTTTGGAAGATGTTATAAACTTACGTCGGAATCGTCATAGAGTTGAAGAGTTTTCGCTAGGGGGCGTTAGTAGACAGCGCAAGAGACTGTTATATTGATTTAAATTATAGTATGATTTGTTGTTATGATGGTAAACAAAAGGCAAATCATTATTCGGAGGTTGTGTATGATTAGAGACATGGTAGATACCTAAGTTATTGGGAAATATTTGCCGAAACTAAGTTTACTAGGATTTCGTTTCGAACACGAGAACTGGGTATGCAATTATGATTTTGTGTCAGTTGAATAGAATGAGGGGTGTGGGTTTTTTTTTTTTTTTTGCAATGAGAATGCTTATTGAGGAAGGAGTCATTAGGGATTTGGGGAGGAACTATAAATAGTAGGAATGTCTTTGAGGAAGAGGGCTAGGATGACAATAGGGTTGGCAAGGAAGGACGTGCTATTTTGTACTTAATTAAGTACAGGGTTTAGATATAATTCGCCGCAGATAAGAGTGGTACTTTATCAGCTTAAATTCTATCGGGGGCGGCTGTAACGGTACAGAATGAATGGTATCCGTCCGTTAGTAAGGAATGTGTGGGAGTAGCACTAACATAAATATTAATGCGTAGCACCATTAATATAATAAGCATGAAAAAGGGAATAATAAACTAGTTCAGAATAATGGTCCGTGGTCTAGCGCTTTATCTTTAGTTTGAACTTCGCGGGGACTGCTCTGTGTGCTCCTTGCGACATAGGCGCCGTCTTGTGTGAGTTATTTACTTGAGCTTCGCATAAGGTTGCTAGTTTGACTTCTTTATTTTGAATTTCGCGGGGACTGCTCTGCGCGTCCCTTGCGACATAGGCGCCGTCTAGCGGAAGTCATTTACTTGGGCTTCGCGTAAGGTTGCTAGGTTGACTAGGACTTTATCTTTATTTTGAATTTCGCGGGGCTTTGCGAGTTGGCAAAGTGGTTCACCTACGGGCGGACGCCATCTATGGTCGGAATACGGAACTTTTTATAATTTCCCAAAATATAGGATTATTGGCTTAAGTGGAGGATTATTAAGAGGGAATTGTTAATAGAAGGCTACATTTAGATATTCAAAGATGAAATATTGGCTGTCGGACGAGATTTGGTTAGATTATGGAAAAATTTTAGAATTGCGGGGCGAAAGCGGCAATGAGCGAGCGAGAGGTTGAGAAAAAGACAGAAAGAGAGGTCGGATGATAGCTCCACGTGGCGCGGCGCGAAGGCGGGGGGAATCGGGGAAACAGCTAGCGATTGGTGGAAGGGAAGAAAAGCGGTCTCGCGCGGAAAAATGTCGAAGGCGTGTGGCGCGAAAGTTAAGATGCTTGGGGAAAGGGCGGAAAATTAGCGGGCATTGAATTTTGGGACGTCGGCGGTGCGGTCCAACTTAAGAGTGCGGTACTACTCATACGGGGAAAATAGTGTCCGAGCTTTGATAGTGCGCTAAGTGATATTCGAGCTGCGATATTAATTAAGATTTGTGAAATTGAAAGTGATTAATAAAGTAAAACTATTGCGGTCGCAACTCGAATCCGTTAACGGAATGAAGTATTCCGGGGTACATCGGCGGAAACGCGTAACGGTGGCAACGAAAACCTATGTACCTTTCAACAGACTTCGGTCTGGATGATCTTTGATTGTATTTAATAAGATCGGCGTTTTATATTATTACGCTAAACAATACACTATCTTCGACGGAGTAATGGGGGAGAGACAGTTGTCTCCCTAGTGAAAGTTGAAGATAGGTCAGACACCATTTAGCTGGAGGTAGACCCGTATGACCCAGTCCAATTTCGAGTCTACCTCCGTACATACAGTGTAGTGATAGGAAAATGACACACTGAGTATACTGGCTCGACTGATAGAACATTTAGGAGTTAGTTGCTTTCAGGGGCAATGCGACTCTCACCACACATCACGAATTTAAGTTAAATGTGGCTTGGCCTAGATTGCAAGGTACACAAAAGGGACTGTTAGTTCGACAAAATATAGGCATTTTCAAGTGAGGAAAGTTGTATGAATCTATAGGTAGGCGGATATATATATGGTTAGTTATTAATTCAGACTAATAAGGTAGGGATAATTAAGTTACGGCGCTAAATAAAATTATGATGAAGTGATGTGGGTCCTAGCTAGGCAAGTAATCTGTTACCGCAGGCCGGTAAAATTCTAATTGTTTTCCTAAAGTTGTTACCAATTAATTATTCGTTTAAATAATTAACAGAGGTATGATAATATCGTACCATCATTACTTTGGAGTACCTAAAAGTCTAGACTGGTTTCCTATTACAAGAAAAATACTAAAAAATTATAGCAAATAAGCTTAGCGTACTGTGATGTTTGATTTCGAATACTGAAATGACCAAACAGGCATTTTTTAGCTTTCCCTGAGGTACAATACGGCCTTAAAATAGCTACACTCTTCAAAGTATGGAAAATTTTACATCCGATACCTATTAGCAAAAATAAGCTGATACAAACTGAACAACTAAAACCAGTTTAGAACCTAGGATAAGTCGTTGAAAGAAGACATTGCAAGCTATGAGCTTCTAATAATCTGAAACATAGAAATAATTGATTGATAACAACCAGCTAATTAGCCTGACAATGGTCTACTAATACCATTTGAATAGACCTCTTAAGATATGTAAGTACTTAACTCTAATAATCTGAAACATAGAAATATTTGATGGGAACAATCTAATCAATCAGACTAATACCTAGCACAGTCTAATTTATACTTATTAAAGGGAGTAAAGATAACTTCTAAATGTAATTGATTTAATGATTAACAGGGATAATTAACTACCTAATTTACTACCTACTAAAAGTATACTGACTATGATTTAGTAGTCTATCAAATTAACCACTCAGTCTGAGAGACAGAGGGTGGAAGTTAATGGAAAAGTAATTAACTTAAGTTCACTTCCTAAAAGTCAGGGATGTTGAATAAATTAAACATCTTTCAATAAACTTGATCTGTACTTATACTTTATAAGATCTGTATAATGAACACTAAGAGTAACCCAAAGTAATTTACTTCAAATGATAGTATTCTATTTAAGTTCACTTCCTAAAGTCAAGGATATTGAATGAATTAAACATCCTTTGATAAACTTAAGATGTGATAATCTGCCAATGCAGCCAATCCAATGTAGTTATATTGGAACTTTACAAGACCTGTATAATAAATACTAAGAGTAAATAAAAGTAGTTTTACCTGTATTAATAGCATTCTACTTTAGCCACCGCCTGAAGTTGCGTTTGATTAAATTATCCACCCTTTATAGAACTGAATATAAGTTATTGCATTGAATAATTAAGTTCTTAATGTGAAAAGGATATTTGGATGATAGCAAGCCTTGAGATAAACTCTATTGATTTATGTGGAATAATAAGAATTTAAATTGCTAACACATAGTTCATAATGTAAAATGAAATTAGATTTTGAGAAGAGATGTAAATTCTCAGTTTGAAAGAATTAAAGCTACAAGCTAATAATTAATGTTAAAGCCAAAGTGGACGGGGCCATAATTAAACAATGAGATGTAATGGCACGCTATGGAGCGGCGGTTGGAGCTCATAAACTTCCACAAGACTCTTATATTTCCACAAGACTCTTAAACTTCCACAAGACTCTTATATTTCCACAAGACTTTTAAACTTCCACAAGACTCTTATATTTCCACAAGACTTTTAAACTTCCACAAGACTCTTATATTTCCACAAGACTTTTAAACTTCCACAAGACTCTTATATTTCCACAAGACTTTTATATTTCCACAAGACTCTTATAATTCCACAAGACCTTTATATAAATTGCACCAGGCTTCTTATGTATCATGCTACTGATAATAAATAATAATACCTACAAGCTAAGCTATCATCTGATTAACTTTGAGTAGTTACAAATCTTCCCCGCAGCTGCAGTGAAGGATTTAGGTCACAGTTCAGACGGAGTCATTGCTAGGCTACACATATTTATGTTATGATCTATAGACTGGTAGGTAATTAGGTCAGGAGAAAATAATTTAACACAGGGATAAGCCAATTACTAAACTTTCACGAAAGAACTTGAGTTACTTAAATGCGGTTAACAACGGAGGGTTCACTAGACGATCTGGCCAAAATAGTAGTTATTATAATATTACATTGCTTGACTGAAATTCACTGCAAATAGAATTAAGCTATGCTAAGGTTTCATCATCATACAAACAATACGCACTAAACAAAAACTCCAAACACAACCATTATATTGTACATAAATTAGGTTAATTAGTTTTAAGAATTAGATAATAAGTTAAGTTAAGGTGAAAGCGGCGAGGATGTGTGTATGTATTATAAGGTAGCTAGGCATATAGGTGTGAAAGGCATTAGATTTAGGATTAGATTTAGGTATAGAGAATTTATAGAAAGGTGTAGAATTTATAGAGAGGAGGGGAGGTTACACAGCGCTCTGGTGTTAATCGGTCTGAGTGTCCTTGGCTTTGCAGCAGCTTGCTCTTCTGGTTTGTCTGGCTGTTTCACTTCAGCTATTCTACCATCATTACTTTCTGCGCCATTCCTTACAGGTTCAGTGGACACACTTACGCCCGCCATAGTTTCCTTAAATGTTATTTCAAACCGATATTTACAAGAAATAGAATTATGTAGCGGCCGCAGCGCGCGGCACCGCTAGAATGGATACAATTACAGCTAAAAATAGGTATGTTAACTGGGTCTGTGAGATTATTCCGCCGAACTCCCTTTTTACATACCTACTACGTTGAACTACTCATCGAGACTCGAACCTATGAGCGGTACAAAACGTTATTGCTAATTTCATCAAACGCATAACTGTTCGCGTGGTGTATTGGCACACATGCTAGTTACTTTAAAACAGACGACCCTTAGATCGATCCCAGCAGTAGCTAAAAATTTTGTGTTATTTTTATTTATTATAATTCACTTTTCATTTGCAATAAACAACCGGACAGCGACATCTAAGAACAACACAGTGAACTGACGCCGACAACAAAGATGCCGTTTACAGAGATCCAAATCCATAGACAGATCATGATTTAATAATTCAGGCTTAGATAGCAATAGCCAAGATGAACCTTTTATTTTAGACTCAACTTTATCCAACGCATCATTGTATAAACAGTTAAACAACAGTTAAATACATTAAAAGAACTTATGTAAGTTAGCCTGATCATTGCAAAAGGACATGGCCTTGTTGACATTTTAAACAAATTGTTTAAACAATAACAAACAATACATAAATCTAATGACTGTGAAATTTGTGATAAAAAAGAAGGAGGTGCCCTGCGGAAAATCAGTACAAATATTTTCATTAAGAATGATTGTTTCATGCACAAAATTAAGAAAGTTGTCAAAGAAAATATGTTTTTAGGGTCATTATAGATTAATGTATTGTTTGTTATTGTTTAAAGAATTTGTTTCAAAGTTCAACAAGGCCATGATGACCTTGTGCAATGATCAGGCTAACTTACATAAGTTCTTTTATTCGGCGCATAGCACAAGTGATTTAAAAAACGTAAATGTTCACCATTTCGTGCAGGACACCTTTAAAGAATTATAGTTGTATTCTACACTAATTCAAAACCCTACTATAGCACGACCGCGACCGCTACACCGCTGCTGCCATACAAGTTAATATGGCAGCAGCGGTATAGCGGTCGCGGTCAAGCTATATAATAAATACAGTTTTAGGTATAAGACCCTAGACTAAAAACTTTACAGCAGAGGTAGACCGGTAGACCACTTTACGGCGATATCGCTTGCGTTCCATTCCGACCGCGCGTATATACGTAATGTAGCGTCGCAGAATCTTGGTTACAATTTTCTCATAATATTTTAATAATGCAGTTATTATTTGTGACCAGTTGTCAAATAAAAAATCAAAAACAGTGTTGGCGTCACGGAGGCATGTGCTACACATACTAAGGACGTATTATATTGACATTACTCACCTTTTACACCGTTTACACAGTAAATTAATATTTATTTCCGTTTATAAATTATAGGGGGAGAGGGTAGGACCCCTCATACTATTTTTTTTGTCGATGAATTTAGATGTAGTACCTCACCACCTGACATGCTGAGCACATGTCCAGTCGCTATTTAGTAAAAAGTGAACAATGGTAGAGGACTGCAAAACCGAAAGTTTTTTTTTTTTATAGCAGAAGGAGGCAAACGAGCAAGCGGGTCACCTGATGTAAAGTAATCACCGCCGCCCATGGACACCCGCAAAACCAGAGGAATCGCAGACGCGTTGCCGGCCTTTAAGGAAGGAATAGGCTCGTTTCTTGAAGATCACTAAGTCGTAACGGTCCTGAATTACCGCCGCCGGGAGCTGGTTCCACAACACTGTAGATCGAGGCAAGAAATTTCTTGAAAAACGCACAGTAGTAGACCGCCATCCATCAAGGTGATGTGGATGGAATGACAGTCGATTGCGTGTAGTGCGGTGAAGGAAATCAGCGGCAGGGATCAAGCCGAACAATTCCTCAGAACACTCCCCATAATATATACGGTACAATATACAGAGAGACGCAACGTCTCTCCGAAGAGCCAGTGGATCGAGCCGACCTGAAATATCCACGTCGTCGATAATTCGAGCAGCTCTGCGTTGGATGCGGTCAAATGGAAGGAGTTGGTATTGGGGTGCTCCAGCCCAAAGATGGGAGCAGTATTCCATATGCGGCCTGACCTGTGCTTTATACAGTTGTAAGCGGTGGGCCGGCGTGAAATACTGACCCGCTCTATTAAGCACACCTAGTTTTTTCGAAGCTAATTTAGCTTTACCGTCCAAATGACCACGAAACTGAACGTCACTCGAAATATCGACGCCAAGGATTCCAATAGACGAATTGGTATCAAGGGGAGCTCCCTCAAAGTTTAGAGGTACGACGAAGGGATGTTTATTTGCGGTAAATGCGCAAACTTGTGTTTTTGAGGGGTTAAAGTGGAGTAGGTTATGTCGGCCCCAATTCGAGACATGACTTAACATGTTCTCGGTGTCAGTCACAAGTTTATGCCGGCTCTCGATGACGCTTTCCAGAGAAATATTAGCTCGCCCGGTGTAGAGCGTATCCCCAGTACTATCGTCTGCATAGCAATGAATGCTGTTGTTATGCAACATGTCATTGATATGCAGAAGAAACAGAGTAGGGGACAACACACACCCCTGCGGGACTCCAGCATTCACGGGCTTCATGTCGGAGCACGAACCGTCGACTGCGACTCTGATGCTACGCCCAGTAAGGAAGCTGGCAACCCATGAACACAATTTCTCAGGAAGCCCGTATGATGGAAGTTTAGAAAGACGAGCCCTGTGCCATACCTTGTCAAAGGCTTTCGCTACGTCCAAGCTAACTGCTAGTGCCTCCCCTTTACTCTCGACTGCCTCCGCCCATCGGTGAGTAAGGTACACTAAAAGATCACCAGCCGAACGACCGCGACGAAAACCATACTGGCGATCACTTAGTAGCTAGAAAGTTTGTAAGTATGGATGGATGTTTGTTATTTTTTCACGTAAAAACTACTGAATGGATTTGCATGAAATTCGGCATACAGATAGTTTTTAACCTGGATTAACACATAGGATACTTTTTATCCCGATATTCCCACAAGAACGGGAACTACGCGGGTGAAACCGCGAGCGACCGCTAGTAACTAATATAAGTAGTGTGCCCGTGGATAGTGTGCAAGCGAATATCGCAGAAAAGTGGGATCATCCTCATAAGGACAGATGATCGACGGGAACCTTCTTCGGCTGTACACGGGAACGAGTGTGTTAGAAAGTAGAGTAAAGAGTTGATTAAAGATAAGATAAGATAACCAAGTATATAAACTATTATAGTAAATGAGAGTTTAAGATAGCTGGGGCTGTAATCCCTGTCTGTATATACTAGAAAATCAGGCAATGAAGTACTTAATAAAAACATGTTTCAAAATCCATGTAGCAAATAATTTATTTATGAAACAAAATGAAAACTAGATTACATAATGTCATTTAAAGTTGATTTATTAAAGACTACACAGGAACTGTAGATAGGCAAACAAACATACTAAATATTTTTTACAACAGTGTTAAAACCATTTAACATCACATACATCGCAAGGTACTATAGCGATGATTACCAAATTATATCCTTTAATTCGTAACATACACAATAAAGATGATGGGAATAATAATTTGCCATACATTGTGACTTAGGTTTACATGTAGGACTCCAACACAATACATAACACACAACAACAATTATACACACAAGAATAATAAAAAGGGTATTAATGAAAACAATTACTTAACTTCACATGATGGAGCTGCCTGTAGATAATAATTAACTGCCTATGCAAAGGCCTACTTCCCTTTATATATCCCCGTAATCCCACTTTAAGATGAACAGATTAACGAACGGTTGGTAGTGCTGGTATCAACCAATCACAATTAATTTATATTTTAAACAACACTAATGTACATAAAAAAAACTGTTTTGAAATAGATCAAGATTATTGTTACAACTATAACAAACATTAAACTATTGATTTGATTCAATAATTACAATATTAAATTATTCAGTATCACTGACCAATCACAGATGATGTCACATTTTAAACAACATTATTGTACTAACACAAAATACAATTATTGAAAACGGTTTTGAAAATAAAACAACTTATTTATAACAACCTTATCAATCAATAAACTATCGACTTTATGCAATAAATGCCAAAATAGAGTATGCTGCTAGCATTGACCAATCATAGACGAGGTCGTCACATTAACCAATCATAGACGATGTCATATATTTAAAAAATAACTTTTTTTTTTTCTTTATTCAGGAACAAACAGTTACTTACAATTTATAATTGTATACTTAAATTAATATTAAAATAAACCTACAGTTCCCTAAAATAACATTCAACAGTAGCAAACAAAATGAAAACCGAAAATATCATAATTAAACATTAAAACCAAATTGAATTAAACAGAAAGATAAAAAAAACAAGCAACAATACAACAAGCACACACATGCACACCAATCCGCCCGAGCCACAACACCAAGCCCTACAGAGGTCAGATCAGAGGCAATGCGTTGCGGCCGGGAACAGACGTGCTCACGCGACTCAGCAAAAATAAAACTATATTAGATAGTGCAGTGTATCTGTCAACTAAAGTACCTACAGCATTCCAACCCTGAGTTACGAACATGTGTGGTAATTAAATGATGTTTATAATAAAAAAAAAAAAGGTTCCGGTTACAAGAACTTTGGAGATTCACATTGTGAATCACAAAACAATGAAACGTGATTTCCATCAAAAGGTAAGGCAAGCCTTCTATACAATAATTAGGTTTAACAAACGTATTAGAATTGGTACATAAGGCAAATAAATTAAGTAAACATTTTAAAAACTGTGTCACAAATTTTTTTACAGACGACAAGTTCAACTCGCCAAATCCATGCAAGCAGTCGATATCGGCATCCATCGACATCAACAAAGCGGCAAACACACAGTTGAGGCAGCCGGAAACATGGATTAACAACTAATTTTCAACCAAGTTCATTTATAAAATGGACTTTCTCCTTTGTCATGGGCACGGACGAGTATAACAAGAAAGACTCCGCGCCGCGAAATTACAAGTGAAGCAACCTTTATGCTGGTGTGTGCTGTCACGGGGATGGTTGACATCACAATGACGGCCGATAGTCTTACCGACTCTTACCCTCAGAATATTATATAAAGCATAGAAGGAATGCTATGACATTTGAGTGTGCACTCCGTTTGTTGTCAAACAATTTCATTATGCTGTGATCCCTTTTGACATTTTATCGATATCGAAAGATGCTGTTGGTCCATATAAAAATTCAACACTTTTTATCTACAAAATACCTATAGAAGTTGCTATTTATGAAAGATTTGATAAAAAATTAAAGATAACCTATTAATACTTACCCTAATTTGGTATAAAAACACCGAAGGCCAAGGCCTGGGTACATGAAAACTTTCATTTAAAAGCTGTTACTTAACAAGAACCTGTGGGCTGATTGTCTAACTTCGGCATCTGTCGCGGTCGCTTTTAAGTGGAAGTCACATCATTTCGCCTAAAATACTTTTTTAAGAATAGTTTCAAATAAATGTACGATGTTTGAGGGCGATTGCAATGGATGTTAAGGTTAGACAATTAGCCCCTTGTTATTTTCTGACTATCTTAGTTTAGCATTAAAAGACACTCTCTAACAGAGAGCTACTAAAAATGGTACGGTCAAAATAAAACACAGCAGTATTATTCATATCTCATAATAATGTGTATTATCATTTATTTTTAAAGAAATTAGAATAAAACACGTTAAATATTACTACGTGTGCGTTTCATTTCATATAATTACAATTGAACTAATTAAAAAGCATATAACGTTCATTGGATATATTTTTTACTTGATCTAAATACTCTTCCTATATAACAACATTACGAAATGCTTCATTTGATATAATAATAATTTGTTCTATACCTAAAGCTGTATCTATATAATATTAAAGAAAGTCGTGCTAGTACCACTTATAACTCAAAAACGGCTGTACCGATTTTAATGATCTTTGACTTTTGGATTCGTCTCCGTCACGAATATCAGAGTAACGATTAAATTGTCATAAATAAAAATAATTTGATATACACCGTCTCCACGTAGTCTTGTCTGTCCTCCCACTACCAGCGTGAAATTTAAGCCAGCGTAAACGAGGAGGTGCGAGGCGGCCCGTGAAGTGAGAAGCAGGTGGCGGGAGAAGCCGGCCAGCAAGCCGAAGCTGCGGCGGTGAGCGAAAACCATCTGCGACTATAAGCTCACGTGGGACCACCGGAGCCCGCAGCGCTCGCAGTGTTTATTGTACACGTGCTTGCTGGCGTGCAAACACGGTGATGTTTTTTGTATTGACAGTTGGTACAAGAAATAGCAGCTATCCATTTATGCCGCATGTTATCATCCGTGGGGAAACTGCAGAAAAACACACTTTACTATAAAAACAAGATAACATCTTTAGACCCCAAACCTCGCGCACGGTGGCCGAGTGCCTGACAACTTCAGCACCATGCTAATATAATAATTATACTTTTTTTTTATTTATCTTTAATTATTAAAGAAAAAAGCGAATTTGTGCAAAACAGTAAATTACCTACTATCATCTATGTATGACCTATGTTATCGACAGTGCAGCACAATTAATATACAGCACAACACTATTGAACATGATGAACCAAATTGGTAAAAATCAAGAATACTTATAAATTACTGAATTGAATGGCCTGCAGCCTTGTTTGAAATATGACTACAGCATAATAAAGTTAATTATTAGACATTATTGCACTTCTGTACAGAGTTTTAGCAAATTATCGGTTTGTTGTCTACTCACCGATGGAAGCCGATGGTTTCAGCTTTATTTTTCATTCGGGAAGAATGTGATTTACATCTCACACTAATGCAGGGCATTCTTTGTACGCTGAGCTTGGATCTACTAGCACAAGCACTGAATTATTTTTTGTGAGATTTTTAAATTCTACAAGATAATGCGATAATCACGGACCTGTTTCAGGTCCGTGGGCGATAATATGTGACAAATTGTGACATGCACACACACAAACTACTTAGTACTATTATTTATTCTGTGATTTAACTTAACTAAATTATACGGGCGCGTTGCCCCTTGCCAATGTCAAATATTACATAGAATATTCGATATCAAATCACCTGTATAGATCGCTTTTGAATTCGGTATCATAAATGGCTACCACGGTTACTTTTTTTTTTATTTTCACTTTACATTTGACGTTTTAGCAACTTATTTTGTCTCTTTCCTTTCAACGTTTATGGCCCATTGGAAAAAATAGGACAACTATATGAGTCTCTAGAAATGGAGGCTTAGTGAATTGAGAGCACATACATTGTATTACATTGCGGATTACTCCAATCTACTGACAAGACAGCTGACTTTATAGAACGGGCCACGACTGCACATCTCTCAAGCTATAATCCATCGAGCCGTTCAGGCCGCAGAGCGTGCCAAACAATTATACCTACAATCATACAACTTACATACCTACATACATACCTACTCTCGAAAAACATAACACAGTCGGGTAAAAAAAGGGTGTGCGTATTTACATAGGCAGTATGGTTTGGTACATCGCGTCAATTTAATAGTAAGTGACGCGGAGTCCTTCTTTTTAACCCGTCTGTTGTCATGGGGGTATGGGTTCACGCGGATGAAGTCGCGCCGAGTGCCCGTCGAGCCGCTAGTATTGTACCTATATTATATCTTTATTTATGTCACTGAGCCGGAATACGAGCAAACGGCCCGCCTAATGGTTCTTGCCGGTGTCTCTGCCCAGTTATTTTACTAGATCCGGTACCCTTCAAATTAGAACACAGCAATGTAAAACTATGCTGCTTGCCGGCAGAAATAGCTATTAGACGCCATCCAGTCGGCGTCTGAGCAAAACCCCATCACGCACCTAATTGTAAAAGTGCACATACTTATGATACTTGAAAGTGGTTTTATTAAGACACGCCGAGATGGTCTTCAGCATCTTCACTTTGGCGCCGTAGAACGCTTGCCCGTACTCGAACTCGCTGGCCAAATCATAGCATAACTTGGCTGCGTCGTCGTCAGGATGGTCTTTAAGATAACACCTGGAATAATTTTCATTTAAGTCATCATTAGCCTATCAATGGGAACCCATCACTTTATCACAATTGATTCTGATACTCTGGTTGCGGGTGTCCATGGGCGGCGGTTATTACTTTCCATCAGGTGACCCGCCCGCTCGTTTGCCTCCTGCTTTTATAAAAAAAATCATGTCCTCTGAATATCGAACCGAGGCGTTATCTATTAAATTACTTATAGACACCTACCACAAAAAAACTTCAATCAATATTTGGTTATAAAACACAGAACAAGTTATACGGATTAATATCGAAGAAGAAATTTGTCAGTTTTGGGTAGGTTGATCTTACCAGAGATGCAGGCAGATACCACATTTGCTATGATCCTGAATGGAGAAAAACAAGTGATCCTGAACAACTTTATGTTTTTCCATTCACTTTCATCATAACATTCTTCATGCATGCTCGTTGGTTCAGGGTACCTAACTTGACCTTCTATGAGTCTTCCCTTACCATTGGTTCCACACACCGCTAGAGATGGAGGAATTATCCGCGGTTCTTGTAAGCAAACTTTGTTAAGAATTTGGTACTCACCTCAAACAGTTCAGCATGTAGTTATAACGATCCAGAAAGCAAAAACACGGTCCGTATTTAAAGAGCAATGGCGTTGACGGCGGCAGCTCAGCCAATGCCAAGTTCTCATCCTCTTGTGATAGTTGCACACCGGAGACAAGGCGTTCCAGACATGTCTCCGCGTGATGTCTCACAGCTGACTTTTCACGGTGTCTCAAATATAATTTTCTTGTCAATGTGGAAATTGTTACGGGCATTTGTTTGAGGATGTTAGTACTAGAGTCAGCTCTGTTATATACTTCGCTGTTGCATTCGACTGCCACTTCGCGTTTCATTTCTGTAAGAATGGACTCCAGATCGAGAGACAGTGCTAGTTTATTGATTTTCTTGCAAAGTTCTTGGATAAACCATGATCCATTCAATTTGTTCTTACAATAAAAAATGTGGCTTAATACTTTTTATAACAGTAAATTAGTTCGAGTACCATATACTGCGTTCGAGGACTAGATTTGCTGGCGATGTAGGAAGCAAAAGCCGTGCTCAAGTGGGAGTGGGCAGGCCATATTAGCCGCGTACAACCCTAGAAATGGGCACACACACGCCTTCAGGTCTTGGGTGCTGGACGGGGGTCGTGGTCGGAGTCGACCCAGCACCATTGGCGAGACGAAAGCCGTTGTGGTGGGTAATCTCCAAAGATAAAGATGCGTGGAATGGTTTTGGGGAGGCCATTGCTCAACAGCGGGATAAAATTGGCTAAATAAGAACTAAGCGCTTTGCGTCGGCATTTATGATGCGGACGCCTAAGGAGTAGAAGTCCCTTCCTGCGAATCTGCTTCCTGACACGTACAATCTCGAAATTTTCAAGGCAAGGGTGAACAGGCATTATCTAGGCAAGTATGTTACATCCTAGGCTGAATCGTCTTTTACCATCAGGAGACATCGCGGTTAAATACTTGCCTTTATAGAATTAAAATTAAAGAATAGAATTACAGTAGCATGTACTAAAGACCTCGCGGGTCCGCTTTTGTATAGGCCCTCGCGGATCCCCGCTTAACGTAGTTTCGGCTCTTATTGTTACTTATTTACGGTTTTTACAATATTCGCTCATCGTCACCTGCACAGTTACTACCTTCCCATTGACCACATTGCGAACGATAATATTTAACCACGCTACGCTAGAAATCAAGCCCTGGAACAAGTGCTCTAACTTCAAACGTTCAAAATTTGTTCAACCTACTGTCAGTATTCACAACACGTCACAATACCTGAAGCTGAAATTTCCAAGATATGAGCTGTGCACTACAAGCATGTTTGACTCCACGGGCAGGAAGTAATGTTTAATCTCTGGCTTGGCTGGATCGGCTTCAGAGGTTCCTTCACCGGTACTCTTAGCTCCGTGAGCACTGTTCACTCTGACACCTTCATTAATGGATACGTTACTATCAAATGCACGGCAGGCCTGAGGAAAAGAGGTGGTACATTTCAATCAGTACAGTACCGAGTTAAGAAATTAGTCAGTAAAGTAATAAGTAGTTAGTAGCGTCGAAATGTAAGCAAGTGAGTCGTCATAAGTTGCCGATCCGAGAAGAAGACTAGTCGCGTCAACGGTTGTTTTACTTTACTCAAAGAGGATCTTGGCCTCCGAAACGGTTGTTTTAATTTTTATTAGTATAGATCTATGTTTAAATCCAGGAAAATCGACGTTAATTGCATATAACACCAATTTACGTGTGACAATCAGAGAAAAGTGTCTATACTTGTAGAACACATTGAAAATTAAATATTAATAGAAATGAATAGACCCAAACGCTTATGAAGAAGAAAGTGGATTGCTAAAAGAAATAAATATCAGACCACTTCATTTTTATACTATAAAAATAACATGTGTTTGCCACCACTGTTTGCGATCTTATGCACTGTACTAAGCTGGCCTGTTTACACATCGGTCAATTAAGTTAGCGGGGGTGCAGGAGACTTGAGAGAGGGGGTTACTTCGCACTTGACTCGCTAAATAATAGGACGGTAGCCTATTCAACTAAACTTGCTACTTAATTTGTCAAAACACGCTTTGCCGTTCAAACGACAATAGCAACTTAAGTCGCCGATGACGCAAGCTAACTCGCTACTGTACTTATTGAAGTGTAAATCGAGCTTTACGAATGACAGTGAAGTAGCAATCCCATTTCTAATTGGCTATCCATTTTATTAATTTCAATTTAGGAAGCCTTTACCAAGCAGTTGAACAGTATACAAACAAACATTTAGACGCTAACTACTTATTAAAAACATCCAACGCATACATTTTCATACCCGACCGAAGTTTCGACCGAGTTGTACCGGTCCAGGCTGACGTAGGATGCCTTTGATAATTAGTTGGCGTTAATCACCGTCTAAATGTTAATGGAACGCAAAAGTTTAAAAGTGTATATAGTGCACATATAGGCAATTACCTTGCCTCAATAAAGATTGTTTACCTGGATTACTAACATTTTTGGCTTCCCCACCAAAGTTGGGTTATTCGAATGCTTTAAATACTTGATGATATCTCTCTCACAATAAATCAATCCATCCGAACTGTAGAGGTCACCGTTCTCGCGACTGTGAGATAGAACAACCACCACTACGCATCCACATTCAGAGAAGTCACGACCGCAGACTGTTGGATACAGATAACGCAGCTTTTATTTTTAGAGATCGATGTATGAATACAATGATATTTTTGTTTGAAAAAAAATGTTGTCCTATTTTTCAACGTTTCACTCTCGTTAACTTTTAAATGATCGAAGTATAAAAAAGATTTATGTGAACAAGTAAATAAACATCAATTCAATCAATATAATTATATCATTTCTTTTCTTATTTGAAAGTTTCATTTCAAATGTGAACCGAATTGATAAAGTGACCACAACAGTTGAAAATTTTATAACGATGTCGGTACTTACATTCTATTAGTTTTTTCATTACTTGGTTCTTTTTTAGATCATTTTTTATTTCTACTTTAAAGCCCAACTTAGAGAACGTCCCATTGAGCGCTATGACATCCTTTTCAGTCCCATACCTTGGTTTGTTTCCCTTCACTTCCTTGTGATTTAGAACGAGCATAGATTAGATTAGATAACTCTTTTATTGCAACAGTTTACATTACATTTAAATACATAGTCACAATTTGGCGGTCTTATCGCTATGAAGCGATTTCTTCCAGACAACCAGTCGGATGGAGAGATCATATAAACTCGAAAATCGGAGGTGTAAACTTTTTACGGAATTTAAATAAAAGTGAATAGATAGCAATAAATAAATAAAAATAAATAATGTATGTAATAAAATAAATAAATAAAATAAATAATAAGTGTGTGTGAAATAAATATATTAGTATGTAAATATATACATATACATACTTAAACATAATAGTCTCAGGTAGAAAGTAGTTGACAATGGCAGCTTTGCAGCAGGATGTGGTTAAGCGGATAGGTAAAAATTTTTCACGAGCTCCTTAAATGTGTGGATAGATTGCGCACGCCTGATCGCAACTGGAAGCGAATTCCAGAGACGAACAGCTTGTACGGTAAAGGAGTTATCGTAAAAGGTGGTGTGGTGCGGAGGGGTTTTAAGAGTTAGGTTTTCTGATGACCGTAATGAGCGCGAGTGAGAAGAATGAAGGAAACTAAAACGATCCTTTAGATAGCTAGGGTAATTGGGTATAGCGTGTTGGTAGAACTTTTCCATCTCATATGTTATTGATCGCTGCTTGTTACTAGAGGTAGTAGCAGTAGATTTCACATTCACATTTTTTGGAGACGGTTTTCCTTTGTCTTTATCCACAGGCAATAACACAGTAGGCAGTTTATACAGTTTTGCGTCCACTGTATGCTCATTGTCACTTATTTTCATATCGTCCGCCATACTTGGTCAACTATTTGCAATGACAAAATATATTAAATACTTATAAGTTCCTAAAACTTTTGTTATTAGTATTAAAAGCAGTTCTAACGTATGTCTTTAACATGCGAGTAAATGGTTATGATTAGCGATGGGTAGCTCGCGAGTTGTTTAAAAGAGCTAGCTCACTTATTCTAGCTCAACGTATAATAGCTCACTCCTGTTCAATTTAGCTCAGTGTTAATTTTAGCTCAATTAGCTCAGTATTTCATCGGAATATGTCGGTTTGGAATCGAGAGTGGCTCAGCTTGATAGTCAAAAGGGTTAGGGTGTCACAAAGGGGGTGCAGGACAAAATTTTCTGTTGATTTTTATATGGAGCCTTAAAACTTAAAAACTTAAAAAAAAATTAAGGTAACTTTTTATAAAAACGCGAATATCTCGAAAACGGTGCGTCGTAGCTAAAATCTAACGAGATTTTGGGCCCCTTGTAAAATTCCGCAGGAACCTGAGCGGTATCCGATGCACGTAACAAAAAAACTTTAACTTTTTTTTAGGAAAAAAAATTTGGCGATTCGCGCTGTTTTCTGAACAATACACATAAACGACTCAAGAGCCTTCTATCTTCATGAACTACACTGACCTAAATGAGCAACTGAGCTAGAGGAGCTATATAGCTCTTGACTGGGTAAAAAGCTATATAAGGCGACTGCTAGAAACCGCAAGAAACTTCAAGGACTGGTCAGGTCAAGTGTTTTAAACATGACAAAAATGCCAAAAAAGAAATTCGCAGGCAGCGGTCGGTCATTGACCCAACCGTCTGTTGACCCGTCCGCGTCAGGCGGGCGATAAGTACGTTTGAATGACCTTTTTACTATGGGAGTTAGGCTAATTTTTTAGCTAGCTAGCGTAACACAGCGCTTTAATGAAATAAATAGTAATCAATAGCAGTAATGCTCTGAATTATGAAGAAATAATTACATTACAATATCATGCGGGAGTTTGAAGCTTTCTTCATTTTTAGCTTAAGACTTTTTAGGTATTTCGAGGTTATGACAACTGTTATCGTATGACTATCAGTTCAGTTCAGCATTTATTTATCACTTGACTCATATCGCGGCATAGAAAACCTTTTTTAACAGTAATCATTATAACTTATGAGAACTCTTTTGATATGTGAATGATTAAGACACAATAGAAATCGAATAGGCTGGTTTGGTCATTCTGATTTGGCCAATCTTTGTTTGCTATTATTTTATAGCGTTTTCCATTACAAACAATTTTCTAAAAATTAATAATCCAAATACCAAACCTATTTTGTATGAACGAAAGGAGAATGACCAAAAAAGGCCAATACGATATCTATTGCGTCTTAATCTCTCTTAAATTAAAATGATTACTGTTAAAAAGGTTTTCTATAGAACGCCGCGTTAAGAGTCAAGTGATAAATAAATGCTGAACTGAACTGATAGTCAACATACAATAATAGACTAAGTCTATTCTATTATCTAATTACTTGTTTTATTCTATATATATTTTTCTTAAAGTAGGATCAGTAAGTAAATAGGTAGATACACAAGCATTAAAATAATTTCATATAAAAAGTACAGTGGTCCTAAAAATACCTAAAACGTCTTAAGCCAAAAATGAAGATAGCTTCAAACTCCCGCATGATATTGTAATGTAAAGAACTTAAAGTCCCTCAAATAAACTTGCAATAGAACACACACACATATACACACACACACACACAGACACACCCACACACACACCCCTGTTTGTACAGACGGCCTTTCGAGGACTATGGTTTTATATGACCCATCCGAGGACTCTCTCAAAAACCATGTTAATGACCTTGTATTGTTACTTTAAAACGATAGAAAGAAACAGAAAACACTTTGTTAATGATCAGGTCTATTTGTCTAACGTTATTGCAGCATTTTATTTATTAACTTTTCTTGACCAATGCGTGGACTTATTATACACTGCCAACGCTTGTGGAGACATCTTTCCGAGGACGTCTGTGTGTACCTTTCGAGGACCCAATCGCCTGACTACAGATGGCAATCCGGGGACTCATTTTCACACACTTTCTCTTGAATCCAATACAATTCGAGGACCGTGTGTTTGACTGTACAGAAACAATATGAGGACGTTTTTCCGAGTCCCGCATGTACAAAGCGAGGACCACTAATGTGTAAACATAACATGTTTTAAGTACCATTCGAGAACATTTATTTTGTAATTAACATTCGATGTGGCCCTGATGTACATAAGCTCTTTACTTGACCGGACCTGATTTATGTTAAGTGATGATAAGGCATGTGAAATCGCGTTATTCCCGGTATCCTTAACCACTAAGGAACTGGCTATCTTACCTCGAACTGCTGATAACATTGTTGTTACGGCGACGCGACATACTAAAATAAGTTGGTGGTAGCTATAGCCAGGCGGACTTAGAACAAGGCCTACTGTTCCGTCTGGCGAGTTATAGGAGGTTGTGATGATGGAAGGTTCCTTGGTGATGGTTAATAACGACTGCGTCTCTTCATGTGATGTTGTATATTTATAGTGACTACATTGTAACTTACTTATTGTCTCTAAAACGTACAAGACGATTTATACTACGTAGATGTTGGAGGGAGGATGCCGTCTTATCTTTATCGGATCTACACGCGTTTAGGAATGCGCTTACAAACTCTTTAACCATACGTGAGCATAATAAATTATGTGGCGACGCAGGCCGCCACACCTACCACTAACCAAACCGAGCACAGTTAGTACCCCCGCTGGGAATCGAACCTGGGCCCTCATGGTTTAAGGTCTTACCACTAGACCACAGAAGCGGTTAAAATTACTAAAAATGTTGAAATTTTTTATGACAGGCTATGACATTCTACCACCAGTTTTACCGCTACCATCTTATCTAAGTATGTCGCCATGACGACTATGTTATTAGCATTGTTGTTTTCTACATTGCGAACTTATGAATATGCTTTCGTCGTAGTGATTGTTAGTTGACTACGGCTAGGTAGTCCACTACTACTACTAACCACCGACGTTGTTATATATTTTGTACAATAGCTAATTATTTGGTTCCATAAGTTACCATTGAAGTCTATTATATACTTATTGTATTTTGTATCTTTATAAATATTATATGACCTGGTATATGATGAGTATGTAATGTATTTTATGACCTGGTAACGACATTTTTTTTGTAAATGTCGTTACTTCTGTGCGCTATGGTTTTTTCCGCCCGTTCTTTGAAACAGTTAAAAAATGATGTCCTGAATTGGTGGTAGGTTAAAAAGATTTATACGATTTAAAGTAATTATTAATTGAGTTTATTAAATAAACATATTTTGACCAAGTCGCCATTCCTTCCCCTTCCCTCTCTTCATGGTACATCTATAGGCCTGCAGAGCAGTATTAACATGCTCGGTATGGATATCCGCTGCGATCTGAACCAAAAGGACTACATCGAAACCGTGATTAAAAATGCCTCACGTAAACTCGGTGTCCTGAACAAGGTGCGGCGATTCTTCACGCCTGATCAGTTGTGTCTATTATACAAGACACAGGTGCGGTCTTGCGTGGAGTATTGCTCTCACCTTTGGGACGGCTCCGCAAAGTACCTTCTCGATGCCTTGGACAGATTCCAGCGCCGCGCTGTGCGCATTATCGGCAATGCAGAGGTCACTAAAACTCTCGAGCCTTTGCAATTGCGTAGAGATATTGCGTCACTCAGCGTCTTTTACCGTTTATACCATGGCGAGTGCTCTGAAGAACTCTTTGACCTCATCCCTCCTTCTCCCTTCCTCCATAGGAGTACGCGTGCTGCTCTCCGAAGTCACCAATTTACAGTCTCTAACATTCCATCACGCACAAAGAAATTTGGTGACTCGTTTCTTTGCCGCACTTCCAAAAGATGGAATAGTCTACCAGCACACGTATTCCCTCCTACCTATGACATAGGGTCCTTCAAACGAGGCGTGAAGAAGCACTTTGTGGGCCGGCAGAGTGAGGATGACTGATGCTACGTCTCTTACGCTGCACCAGTTGTCCTCGCGCCTGGACCTCATTTCCACTTAACATCAGGTGGAGTGGGGTCATTTGCCGGGCTTAGTATAAAAAAAAAAAATCTTTTGTCCAATGATAGGTACGAAAACTAGCTACTTTTCTTCGTACTCAACATAATAATCATCACAATATTTCATAGGGTATCTTTGAAGTCTGTGATCCTTTGCTCATTGATAGTTACCTAACCATTTACTTCTCTTCGTACTTAACATGATAACCCATGACGATATGTGTACTGTTGGTCATTGAGGAGTTCCACATGGTATCTTTGAAATCTGGGATCCTTTGCTCATTCATAGTTACCTAACCAGCTACTTTTCTTAGTACTCAACATAATAATAAATCCAAATATTTGTACTGTCGGTCATTGAGAAGTTCCATATGCTATCTGTGATGTCTAGAATCCTTTGCTCGTTGAATGTCACCTAATCAGCTACTTTTCTTTGTATTCAACATAATAACCAATTATAATATGTGTGCTGTTGGTCTTTGAGGAGTTCTATAGGGTATCTCTGAAGTCTGTGATCCTTTGCGAATTGATAGTTATATAAACAGCTACTTTTCTTCGTACTGAACATAATAATCAATCACAATATATGTACTGTTGGTGGTTGAGGAGTTCCATATGGTATCTGTGAAGTCTGGGATCTTTTCCTCATTGATAGTTACTTAATTAGCTACTTCTCTTCGAACTTAACATGATAACTAATCACAATATATGTACTGTTGGTGATTGAGGAGTTCCATATGGTATCTGTGAAGTCTGGGATCCTTTGCTCATTGATAGTTACATAACCAGCTACTTTTTTTCGTACTTAACATAATAATAAATCCAAATATGTCTACTGTCGGTCACTGAGAAGTTCCATATGCTATATCTGATGTCTGGGATCCTTTGCTCGTTGAATGTTACCTAACCAGCTACTTTTCTTTGTATTCATTATAATAACCAATTATAATATGTGTACTGTTGGTCTTTGAGGAGTTCTATAGGGTATCTCTGAAGTCTGTGATCCTTTGCGCATCGATAGTTACATAAGCAGCTACTTTTCTTCGTACTCAACATAATAATCAATCACAATATGTGTACTATTGGTCTTTGAGGAGTTCTATAGGGTATCTCTGAAGTCTGTGATCCTTTGCGAATTGATAGTTATATAAGCAGCTACTTTTCTTCGTACTCAACATAATAATCAATCACAATATATGTACTGTTGGTGATTGAGGAGTTCCATATGGTATCTGTGAAGTCTGGGATCTTTTGCTCATTGATAGTTACTTAATTTGCTACTTCTCTTCGAACTTAACATGATAACTAATTACAATATGTGTACTGTTGGTGATTGAGGAGTTTCATATGGTATCTGTGAAGTCTGGGATCTTTTGCTCATTGATTGTTACCTAACCAGCTACTTTTTTTTGTACTTAACATAATAATAAATCCAAATATGTCTACTGTCGGTCATTGAGGAGTTCCATATGCTATCTCTGATGTCTGGGATCCTTTGCTCGTTGAAAGTTACCTAACCAGCTACTTTTCTTTGTATTCAACATAATAATCAATCACAATATGTGTACTATTGGTCTTTGAGGAGTTCTATAGGGTATCTCTGAAGTCTGTGATCCTTTGCGAATTGATAGTTATATAAGCAGCTACTTTTCTTCGTACTCAACATAATAATCAATCACAATATATGTACTGTTGGTGATTGAGGAGTTCCATGTGGTATCTGTGAAGTCTGAGATCTTTTGCTCATTGATAGTTACTTAATTAGCTACTTCTCTTCGAACTTAACATGATAACTAATCATAATATGTGTACTGTTGGTGATTGAGGAGTTCCATATGGTATCTGTGAAGTCTGAGATCCTTTGCTCATTGATAGTTACCTAACCAGCTACTTCTCCTCGTAGTCAACATGATAACCAATCATAATATGTGTACTGTCGGTCATTGAGGAGTTCCATATGGTATCTATGAAGTCTGGGATACTTAGCTCGTTGATAGCCTAATCAGCTACTTTTCTTGGTACTCAACATAATAATCACAATATATGTACGTCGGTTATTAAGGAGTTCCATAAGGTATCTACGAAGTCTGTGATCCCTTGTCATAGGTACCAGCTACTTTCTTTGTATTTAATACAATAACCAATCACAACTTGATCATTCGTCATTGAGGAGTTTTGTCGCCTGTCGCCAAGGGTCTTCATCATATCTTCACCATATTTTAAATGTAACGATTAAAACCTATCGATACAAAAAAAATCATCCAAATCAGTGTAACCTGAAAATACATTAAAGAAACATAGTATATACAACAGAATTGATAACCTACTCCTTTCAGAAGTCCGTTAAAAATATTAGGTAGGTCCTCCTAGGTACCAGTCATCACACCACTCTCCTCATCAATCTAGGGCATTCTAGGGCATTGATCAGACAAAAAAAAATCGTTCACTTAATAGAAATTTCACACGCCCAACGATTTTATTTTTTTGTCTGATCAATGTTCTAGAATGATGAGGAGAGTAGTTTGATGACTGGTACCTAAGACCTACAGAATTATGTTTTAGCTTTTAGTACATTGTCTACATCATTTTAATCTTTATTTTATATTTTAATTTTGTTATTACGATTTAAAAAGAATGAATAGTATATCATACTTCTCATTCTCTTTAATTCATTCAACTTGCCCTTTCATTTGATATCCATCACCCATATTGAAACAAATATGAAATCTGGCATTTCCGGCGGCCATCTTAGATTTAAAAATATATCAAAACTTTTAAACAGTATTCTATTACTCAAGCCCTTGCATTTGATACCCATATTGAAGGGGTAGTGAAGAAAAACTTTTCCCTGCCATTTTGTTGGCGGCCAAATTGGATTTTAATTTTTTTTATAGTGTTATCTATTCTACTAGACAAAACCTTTTATTTAATACCAATATTGAAGGGGTTGTCATAAGAAAAATAAACCTGCTATTTTTTTGGCGGCCATATTGGATGCTCATTTTATTTCATAGAGACTCTGTTCTACTAATCAAGCCCTTTTATTTGATACCCCTATTGAGGATGTAATGATAAAATATGTAATCCGCCATTTTGTAGCGGCGGCCATCTTGGATTTACAATAATACCAAATGAATTAAATTATATTCTTATTAGAACTAAAGGTGCGTACCAAATTTCAGATCAATTTGTCAACAGGAAGTGGGTCTAATTTTAATTACTGGATTTGACACAAAGAAATAAACAGGGCAAGCCAAATAAAACGGTTTAAAATTAAAGAAAAAATTCTTTTTATAAAATAATAATTTAAACCTGATAAGAAAAATATCATTGTATAAGTACCTACATTGCAATCTTTAACGATAATTAACAATATTCGTCTACGTCACAATTAATCCCATATCGTGAGATAGGTACATTACCTATTATTAGTTAGTATTAAACTTATACTAGCACAAAAGTACTCGTCAAGACAATTCAAACGAGCCCATACTCGATGGGGTTATGTTGTTTATTTACTGAGTTGCTATGGCCATCTTCCAGCTCTATCATCAGACCCTGGTTACCATCTAGCACAAAAGTACTCGTCAAGACGAATCAAACGAGCCGAGACTCGATGAGGTTGCGTCGTTTCTTTATTGAGTTCCTATGACCATCTTCCAGCTCCATCATCAGATCAGACCCTGGTAACAATCTAAAAAGCAAGTACTCATCAAGACGAATGAAACGAGCCGAAACTCGATGGGGTTGCGTCGTTTCATTACAGAGTTCCTATGACCACCTTCCAGGTTCATCATCAGACCATGGTTACCATTGAAAGACAAACTACTCGTCAAGACGATTCAAACGAGCCCAAACTCGATGAGATTGTGTCGTTTCTTTGCAAAGTTCCTATGACCACCTTCCAGCTCCATCATCAGATCAGCACCATGTCATCATAATATTGCATTGTCACGCAATTTACACATGTATGCAAAATTTCAGCTCTATCGGTAACCGGGAAGTGGATGAAATTTAATTTGCAAACGGACAGGTGAAACTAAATAAAAGCTTGTAAAAATACTTACTTTGCTTACGTACTTACAAAACAAAGACGGAAAAACAACACTCTTTGATCACGACGTGAAAATGTATCCATATGAGGACCTAAATACACACTGTCAGGTACTGACACCAATACGAGGTCTTTAGTGTAAAATTTACTCATAAGTCCTCACACAGTACAACAAACATGAGTCGAGTGTATAGCGAGTGTGTACAAATCGATAGTGGCGCCGCCTAGTGTTCACACTCTGTCGGTGTGTGAACCGAAATTTTCAAGACCAATCCGAGGATTCCTTGACTTTTTCTTATTAAGTATACAGGAAGGTTCACAATCGCACGTAGAGTACGATGGCGTAGTCAAGTCAAACCGAGGACCCACGAAAAAGTCCTCGGATTGAAAACGTCCTCGGATGTGCCTTGTGTATTCAGGCCCACGTCCTCGTATAGTACTTAAAACAAACACACACAAACACACACACGTTCACACACACACACGTTCACACACACACACACACACACACACACACACACACACACACACACACACACACACACACACACACACACACACCCACACACACACACACACACACACACACGCACACTCACTCATACAAACTTTTTTATTGTAAACTGTATGTATAAATACTGCCCTACTGTATGTATGAATACTTGGGGACGGGCGTTGTTATCTGCTACACAATTTTTAAGCTTAAGCGGATAGCATCGTTTAAAAATGTTATATTTGAAACCATTGATCGTTCAATAAACACATTTTATTATTATTATTATTATAGATGTAATTTTTTCTTCATAATTCAGAGCATTGCTGCTATTGATTACTACTTATTTCATTAGAGCGCTATGTTACGCTAGCTAGCTAAAAAACTAGCCTAACTCCCATAGTAAAAAGGTCATTCTCCTCGAAGGGAATGGAAACCACTGCTGTAAATAATTTAAGGCGTTGCGGTATAGCCGAGCAGATAGATGCTCGGGTTAAACGCGAGAAATCGTGGTTCAAATCCCCATAGCTTTGTTACACTACTGACGTTAACCCACTCCTATACAGTCATATAGATTAATAGGATGCGTTAACAGGACTATTAATTATGTGTTAAACGCACATCGGAAATAATCTAAAAAAAAAATTGCAAACGAAAGTCGGCCGAAATGTTGTTTCGGAGAAAGAGAGTAGGCGCCCTCTACTCTGCACTGCGCGGAAGTGCGTTCACCTGAGGGTGAGATTTATAGAGCTTGCTTACGAGTAACTTTGACTTTACTTATGGCGAACTTGGCTCAGTGCATTCTAAGTACGAGCTTTGATTTCGAATTGATAGTCATAACTGTTTTGACAGAAAGAGATCTTGTTTTGACAGAAAGATAACCCGTAAAATTTAAAAAGACACGGAAACGCCGCCGTAGAGCTGTTGAGGTAGTGTGCTATTATTCACGTTCGTTTAATATCCTGAGTTTTTCGTGAGTCACCGATTTCGGTGACTTAACCCGTGCTAAGCCTATGCTGAGACAGCGTCGAGGCATTGATTATTAATTCCAATTTTGTCTTAGCTCGCTAGATAAGTCTGAGTAAAGTATAAGAACGCTCTATAATAGATCTCAGCCTCTGGCTGAAAACGCTTAGCGTAAACACGGGCGCGGAGGCCACCACCGGCGCCGGGCCTAATGCTGCATTTACACGGAGCCAATACTTGAGACAATCCACTAAGCCAGTCCAATATTGGCAACGTGTGAATAGAGACAGTCCACTTACATTGGATTGTCCTCAAGCCATTTTAGCTCAGCATTAGCATTGGCTTATTGGACTGGCATAATGGATTGTCTCAAGTATTGGCTTCGTGTAAATCGTGCATAAGTATGTCTATGGGAGTGGCGATGTAGCGATGGTTGAAAGACGTTGTAGTCCTACAAATAAGGTCGAAACTCACACATCAGCAGCAATCACATACGCAGAAAACAGTTTATCTGTACGACACGGATATCACACAACACCAGATATAATTGAAGGAGTGATAGATTAAAGATGAATAACAAACAGCCAATAGCGATCGATTACAAAATTAAGTAACAAACATTAAACAAACACATAAAGTAATTACACGAGCTACGTAACCGAGCGACACTGGTTCACAGGTTCCACTTTGACAATGAATTCACGGAGGTGCGGGCGCATCGGACTGCGCAGGCGCCGACCACATGATTGAGAACTTATAAATAGATTCAATATTTAGCGTAAGGAGATTGGGGCCAATAACAGTTACCCACTTATAGAACGAAAATGTAAACAGAATCATCGTGAAAATTACAGCACTGGATTTATTTTGATCTTCTGGTGTATTACAAGCTCAAACTTCACCGCTTTTATCTGTTAGCACATTAAAATTTCTTTGTTAATGTGAGCAAAATTTAGCTGAGCATTTATACACCCAACCTATAATATCCGGATGTTCAAACAATTTTAGTCACAGTAGCTTAAACATGTCATTAAAATTTTGTGCTTTTTATTAGCCTTTAGTTTAGAAGGAATTATAATGAAAAATGACTGTGCAGTTGGCTGAGTTATCATCTCAAACAAAATACAAAAGAACTTCATATCCTGGTCCCTCCTTTAATTCTTATACAAACGAGAGTCCCTGGATAAGATATTAAGAAAATGACAATGGATTCCGGGGTGATGATCCCAGATTTCATTTTTGGCAATGAAAACATAAAAAATTAGGGGATAATGGGTTTTTTTGGTGGTAAATAATTTACCATTGTCCATTTAGAACTACATAATTCGAAATGTAAGTAGTAAAATTATTATCATTGTCCCTTGCAGTTTATTTTTATTTCTACACTAATTGTTTCTCGTTGTTTTGCTTGTTATTTTTATTTATAAATGAAACAGTTTTTTTATGTTTTTATTTAAGTAAATACTCAAAATCACTTAAGTACCTATTTATTAAAAATCATCGTCGTCGTTTTGTTGGATGTCGAAAATTTCTTCAAGATTGTCCACTAAATCTAGAAGTTTTTCCCTTGTTAAATTTTTTCTCCCGGCCATGATGAACTACAAAAATATATCATTATAACTACCTATCTATTCCTTGTTTTAAACAAATGCCCTTGTTATAAAAGGGGTGAAGCGAGCTACGGTATTTACAGCGACTCCAGGTCAGCACTGGAAACTGTAACAAACCGTAGCTCGCTCCACCGCTTAGCACTCGACTCGCGGGCAAACCTACAAAGGGCTTCCAGGCAGAGCAAACTTGTCAGTTTGTTCTGGGTGAAGGCTCATGCGGGATTGCTCGGGAACGAGCGTGCGGACGCAATTGCGAAGGAGGCTGCAACTACGTCACGGAGGAAGCCAGACTACGATCTGTGTCCGATCTCATTCGCCAAGCGTTTCATTCGCGAGGAAACGATTGGCGAGTGGGCTCGGAGATACGATGCGGGAACGACGGCCTCCGTGACGAAGGTGTTCTTCCCAGACGCGGTAGCCGCATACCGATTGGTCAGGAAGATCAAGCCAACCGGGGTTCTAACTCAAGCGATGACAGGGCACGGTGGATTCTCCTCGTACCTGCACCGATTTAAGTGCAAGGAGAGTCCATCGTGCATCTGCGACCCTGAGCAAGAAGAAGATGTCCTACATGTGTTGATTGAATGCCCGGTACATGAGTATGATCGCATGGAATATGAGGAAAAGATAGGAAAGAAACTAAGCAGAGATAACATATACACAATAATAAATAGCAAATATACACGACAATCATTTTTAGAATTTTGCACTAAAATAGTAATACCGATAATCAGAAGAAACAAGAAGTAAGCAAAGATATGTTTTTATATTGTATAATAAGTATACAAAAACTAACATAGCAACATAGGATAGAAAAAATTGTCAATAGTCAAAATATGTGCATGATGTTATACCTATGTAAAATATTGTATTAATAGATAAAAGCAAAGTATATGTACATGAATAATAATGTTAAGAAAAGAAATAGTAAATAAGTTAGAAATAACTATAGTAATAAGGGATAGTGCAGAAAAGTGCAACAAAAATGGAACGGAGTTATATATTTATGAGTAAGAATAGGAAATAAAAATTAGTAATTAGGGCATTCTAAAATGCAAAAATGTAATAGACTTAAGTGATGTAGAAATACTTCAGTAGAAATGAGAATGGTAGTTAGGGCACGTACGTGCCCTACGGATAGATTTAAGAAAGATATATAAAATCTCCAACATGACCCACGTCGGAGGATGCGAAATAAATTAAAAAAAAAAATGCCCTTGTTATAAACAAACTATTTTTGTGTTAGTATATAAATATTGTTTACAAATTTGGAACAGAAAAGGGTAAGGAAAAGTGGGGTAAGAGAACCGATGGGGAAGAGAAACAGCGTCACGAAAATATAAAACTATAAAGCCTAGCTCAGTGCCTACTCTGTCGATAAAACAGAAATTCGGCTGTAGTTTTCATGTTCTAACACAGATGACGCTACGACACATCTAAGTGAGTTGAAGAGAGCGAAAAAAATCTGTTGTCAAACTACAAAACCAGGACTGGGTGGTAGATTTTACGTGCTTAAATAAACGATTAGAAGATTTGTTCGAAGGCTGTTTTTATTGGAGAGTTCATGTTGAGCTTTTATTTTCCGATCTAATTTTGTTTGTAGTACGTGTTTACAATGATTTTTCATGTGATCAAAATCTTAACCTAAAAATGCCAAGTGGGGTAAGAGAAACTACCATAATCGGAAAAGAGGAACAAATGTTCCTCTTTCCCGATTCCAGGTTCGACAAACTTTTTATACGCGATGAAATATTAATTATAATAGGTTATTTACAACCGACATCAAAAAAGGAGGTTCTGTTTAACTTTACTCATGTATGTAAGTACCTATGTATGTATGTTCGCGATTTACTCAAAAACTGCTGTACCGATTTTGGTGATTGTTTCACATGCATGATTTTCATATTTCTGGAAAGGTCTTAATGTACAATACACTAGCTTTTATCCGCGGCGTTGCTCGCGAAAGTGTCTCTTAAATATCGTTAGTTTTTAAGAAAATAAGTTAGCCTTTTACTAGCTTACCTACCTTTGTACCGATTTTTAGTAGGTAATTGTTAAAAAGTTGTATTAGTAATAAATATAATAAGTAGATAAAATAATGTTTAATATGTATAAATAAATATACATAAATTAACATATTTCTTAAAAAATGAACCAGCTTAAATGATATAGCTAAACACTTTAAAGTATAAATTAAATTAAAAAATAATCATTTATATCTCTAAATCTAAACTCGACTTATTAAGTGCAAGCAGAGTTTTTTTTATTATTTATGATTTTGTTTGTGGGTGGTTTTAATATTTGTGGTTTGTTTGAGCACCTATATGGCACTTGACAAAAAATGTCCTATCTTTAGTAAAGAAAAGAAAATTCGTTCTCTAATGAGTGATCAAAATGTGACATACAAAAGAGCACTAGATATCTATTTACAGAATAAAAAACAATTGAAATTTCTTTTGATGACTTTCATAGGGAAACGAGTCCTATAATTAGTACAAATAAAACTTACAGTAGTGTTGTAAGAGCAACCGCAGTTATTCACAAAAGAAGAAGTAACGATAAAGAAACAATGAGAAGGCAAGAAACTTTGGAAGTTCAGCCTAAAAATAAAGAAAAGAAAAAGAAGTTGTCGAACATTTCGAAAAATCAACCTCAAGAGTATGACCCGAGCACAGAATGTGAAGAAATTTCAAATAGTGAAAAAGAAGACAGTTTACCTGCAGACATGTTACATAGAAAAGAAGAGAGAAAATTCAACTTTTGGAGATTTATTTTAAGGATGAAGAGAATTATTATATCTGAAGGAAGATTTGAAGATAAATTAATTTTGATTCTGAAGGTTGTATTTGAGGAACTTAAGGTATATGTTGAAAATGTTTTGACTGGTGTAAGTTTATCTAAAAAGCTTTTTAACTTCTTTAATGGATAAGGACAACTATTTATAATTATTTCAATGGAATTCACAAAGTTTGATACCTAAGCAAACAGATTTTGATTCATTGTTACGAGTATATCAGGAAAAAATACATATAGCTGTTATTTCAGAAACATGGTTGGACACAGATAAGAATCTTTATTTTAGTGGTTACAATATTTATAGAAAAGATAGATTTAATGGGTATGGAGGAGTAGCGATTATCGTACATAAATCAATAAAAGCACTTGTTTGTCCTGTTCATGGTATAAACTCTGGCATAGAAGTATTACATGTAAAAATATAAAATGTTAAAGTTTTAGAAAATATTATTGCTATTTATTGCCCGTCTTCAGTTCGTATTCAACAATCGGAATGGGATAGAATTTTTAGTCTAGTTAATTCAAAAACATTGATATTAGGTGATTTCAACGGGCATCATACTAATTGGTCTTATAAAACTGATCAAAGAGGCATACAGATATTGGATTCAGCTTTGGAGAATGACTTAATGTCGTTAAATAACGGTCAAGCCACAAGATAATAACTTTTGCGGCATCAGACATTTGTGTTAATTTCGAATGGCAAGTTATAAATAAAAATTTAGGCAGTGACCATCTAATAATTAAATTAAAGTTCAAATCAATTGATAGAGATATCATTAAAAGACGAAATTTTAAGAAAGCTGACTGGGCTGGTGTCCGTGACCAATTAGCGAAATCTTTTTCAACTTCTGATTTTACCAATTGTCAATCTAATAATATTTAAGGGCTCTATGATAATATCTGATTTTGAAACTTATCATAGAGATAAGTTTCAAAATCAGATATTAATATCAGCTCAGGAAAATATTCCCTTTATAAAAGTTTGTACGAATCCAGTGAGTTCATTTAAACCTAAGGAATATTGGAGTCCAATGTTGTCAAAAGCAGTAGCTGAGAGAAGACTTGCTTTAAATTTTTTTAGAAAAAATCCCGTCCTTTCAATCTTCAAAAATTAGAAGCAAAAATTAAAGAATGTAAAAACTTATTACAAAAAGCAAAATCTAACAGCTGGAAAAACTTTGTACCGGATTTAGCGAATCTATGTCTGTTACGGATATGTGGAAAAAAATGCGCTGGTATAAAGGGTTTCAGTAATCTAATTTTGCTGTATCTGAAGACAAACAAAGCGAGTTGTTAAGGTCACTTACTCCAGATTCTGCTATTTATTGTCCACCTAAATTTAAATCAAATAATGAGTTATTGCAATCAGTGTTCACGTTACAAGAATTGGAGAATTGCATAAAGAAGAAAGACACCTCAGCCGGGTCTGATGGAATTACATATTCCATGATTTTTAATAACTTTTTAAAGCGTTATAGCGCCATAATTAATTACGAAACTAATTCGTTGACAATTTCAAATGACAGCATCACTGTTCTTGTACCCATAAATAACAACAACAAGCAGTACGTACACGTGATACCTGCTCGATGCGAAATAATAAAATACATTCCTTGTTCATGTAAAGAGTATTGTGTAATTTTAGCACAAGAACTAACTAAAGGAGTTTACGTAGCAGGAATGATAACAAGGCCAACAAATGGCATGATTCCTATGCGACTTTTAAATACGTTAAATAAGGACATTACTTACGATTTTTCGAGCGTTTCATTGCATTCAATTAATCATTTTGAATTTTGCGAGCTTGAAAGTAATGACAAATCGGCCCAACGAGTTAAAAACTTATTTAGCTTGCTCGACTTAAATCATTTAAATCGAGAAGAAAAACTTAGTATTGAAGAAATTTGCGCGAAATACGCGGATGTGTTCCACCTTCCTGGGGATTCCTTAAACGTCACTAACTTAATGAAGCACAGTATTGTATTAAAAGAAAATGTGACTCCAATTTACGTCAAGCTGTATCGCATTCCACATGCATTGAAAGGTGAAGTTAAAAAGCAGGTCCAAGAAATGTTACAAAATGACATCATAGAGGAAACTGTATCTGAGTGGTCCAGTCCAGTTCTTCTGGTGCCAAAGAAAGCTGATAGATCAAACGAAAAAAATGGCGTTTAGTCGTCGAAAATCGGCAACTTAATAATAATATACAAGATTACAAATTCCCTTTGCCAAATATCACCGATATTCTAGATTCGTTATCAGGAAGTATTTATTTTTCCAAGCTAGACTTGTCCCAATCGTATTTTCAATTATCATTAAATCCTGATTCGCGTAAATATACATCTTTTAGTTTAAATAAGATGTATCAACTTTCTTTGGATAGTAAATCTCGTAAATTCACTACCTTTACAGCTGGAAAACAATACCAGATAAAGCGTTGTCCAATGGGCCTCAAAACCAGTGCTAGTGTCTTTTCCAGATTAATGACCATAGCTATGGCAGGGCTTAACTATAATAAATGTTTTATATACCTAGACGACTGTATCGTAATAGGTAAAAATATAGATAACCATAATAAAAATCTCATTTGCGTACTGAACCGATTGAGAGAAGTAAACCTTAAATTAAACCCGATTAAATGCGAATTTTTGCGCAGAGATATTGTTTACCTGGGTCACAAGATAACATCGGATGGTATTTATCCTGACCCAAGTAAAATCGATTCTATAACCCACTACCCAAAGCCGACCTCCGCTGAGGAAGTTAAACGTTTTGTCGCGTTTACCAACTATTACCGCCGTTTTATAGCGAACTTCGCGGATCGAGTACATCCTTTAAATCAATTATGTAAAAAGGTGTACAATTCGAATGGAACAAAAAATGCGAACTGGCTTTCCAAGAATTAAAAACCGCTCTTTCTAACCCTCCAATTTTAGACTATCCCAATTACAGCGATAACAAAATTTTTAGATTACAGACTGACGCGTCTAAAACCGGTTTAGGAGCTGTGTTGTCAAATAGCAACGGAAAAGTCATAGGTTATGCCAGCAGGAGTTTAAAACTAGCTGAAACCCGTGAAACGGTTTAGTGCTTCAGGATAGGAATGACAACAATGTATTGGTTACAAAGTTTTTATTCCCTTTTAGAAAAGAAATTACAAGAACTCAGGGGGTGGTTCACGGATCGCTCACTCTGTCCGCTTGCTAGGACTTAAAAGGGACTTAGCTTTAGGCTAATCTTCCTCGTAGACTGCAGCTACCCGGAACCTGGAGCCGGCAGGGTCAGTCTGCGCGCAGGGACGAAAGCGGAGTCGTGTACGCTAGGCAGCTGATCCACGCACGAGCTCTAGCAGGCGGGCAGGCAGCAGGCAGCAAGCAGCAGGCAACAGCGCACAGGCCCAGTGGGTGTAGCCTGGTACAGGAACCCGAGATTTCGGGTTATATTTTTGCGCAGAATTTTACAGTGCGACGTTGTAAGTAATGTCGCGAGTAGGCAGGCACAGCGGGAAAAAAAAGCTTTCTCAGCGTGTCTCCTTTTTATATTAGAGTAAATCGCATAAAAAATCGATATGGCTGTTAATTTAAACACAGACGGACTTCCATACTGGCAGGGCCGTCGAGCAGAGACAAAAAAAGAACGACCAGACCATAGAGAACGCAGATCAATAATGGCTCGCTTACACATTCGAGGATTATAAGCGATACTCAATAATGGCTCGCCTACACAATCGCAAAATTATTAGCGATACATTACTTTCCTCTTTATTATGATTTCCTCTTTATGATGATGAAAAGTGGAT